>OX155952.1:5764319-6008319 GCA_944548615.1 Micropterix aruncella
CTGCGCGGGAATCGTATGAGTACGGATTTGTGCCGAATATTTATTTAAAATATATAATATAATTTGTTTTTACATATTTTTTATTATTATTTATTTTTTGACACAACCGTGGCACTCAAATAAGGCAAAAAGTGAGCTCGCCTTATCACAGGAGCGCCTAGCAAGGCGGGCTCGGTTGCACCCTACTGTGCACATCTGAAAACCAAACATAATTTACGCTATATTTGACATGGGCTCAGGCATATATATGTATACATGTATATTTTTCTGTATTTTTACCTCTTTTTTCTTTTGTGACTTTGAATTTGAATGTTTTGTGGCGTCTTCATCACAACAATTTGTACTCCCCAGAGACTGGCCCGTTGTACGAGTATACGCTTTCGTTTTCATCCAAATTTCTATTCTGATACATGTATGTTTCAGTCTGACTTCAAAGACGTTTCACTTCAAAAATCGGAGGATTTAGTGAGTTGCAATTACAGCATCGATTTTATTCACTCAGCTAAAATTAAATATTTAAATTGGCAAGTGTTAAAGTTCCCGCCGCCGCGAACGATGGTATTTTTGTTACGTGGTTTAGTCGTGAATGTATTGTAAACGCTTGCGGTCAGGTCGCGCTTGGCGGCGCCAGCTCGCGTAAAACCCCCTCGTTCGCAAATCCAGTAATAAATTGCGGTCTGCGAACAATCGTACTATTCCCGGGACTAATCTAGCCGAAGCCTGCAAAGCGTCGCGGCAGTAATTGACTCGCCTACTGATTTGATCAAACGCATAAAGTATTAAACGATAATTCCGATGTTAATGCAGCCTAAACTGAAATTCAAATTCAATGTCGCATACGCGGTATTTATTGTTGATGATAAATGTACATTCAAGCCTTTTCACATGTTCTGGCAGAACCAATGACTTTAATACCAGATGCATATGGCTATAATCGAGCAATCAGAAAAATGCTATATCTCAAACAAATTTGCTCAACGTCTCTGTCTTATTCACAGGGGTAAACCTTTGAATAATCTGGAAACCACAACTCTGAGCTGTTTCTCTCCATAAATATTTTTAAATTTAGGTATTATTATAATCTCTGCTTTAATTTGCTAACAATTGTATATACAGGTTGAGCTTTAATTAACAGGTATCGTTCTAGAGGCTGTGTCAATATGCGCATATAAGCAATTTTTATTAAAAAAATTGGAACAAACATCTTTTTAAAAATTATTTCTTGTTTTTTTTTATATATTTGAAAATTTGAAGAGCTTGACTGTAAGATAAAATTTGACATGCATTTAAGCGCGCTGCGCCATTTAGCGTTGAGTTAAATATCACATATAAATATTATTAGCGATATTTTACATACCGCTAGATGGCGCATCGTGATCAATTATTTTTATATTATTTACCAATAAAAATACAAAATATAAAACAATATATTTTTAATTCGAGTTTTTTATTTTTGGTTTTGCCCACATTTTTTGATTAAAAGTTGCGTGCCTGCTCATACTGATTCCCCCTTTAAGGATGCCGGTTAATTAAAACTCAGCCTATATATAGATTTATATAGATAAATTATACGAGTATATATTTCGAATATATACTCTCTATTTCGGAAGATGGTTCTTATCGTACAATTAACTCTTCCATGGGAATCAAATATCCCAAAAGCCCACGAGTACAAATTAAATAAATACCATGACCTCGCAAATGCCGTCACCCGGAACGGCTTCACTGTTCACCTTCACGCGGTGGAAGTAGGCGCTCGTGGCCTGCCAGCTAAATCTTTGTTTCACCTTTTTAAAGATCTTGGTCTCTCCAGGAAAATAATCAACTCCTTTCTAGAAAAAATATCTAAAACTGCGATCTCTGCATCTCAAATTCTATGGCTTCGAAGGGGGAGTGAATGGGTGGTAAGGTGAATGCTCACATGTGGCAAGACAGCTGTCCTAAACCTACCACTGCCGGTCGTTAGTCCGGAATCCACCCTTCACCTCCTAGAAGTGTAAAAAATAACAACAAAAAAAAATATATATGATGGGCCCGATTTTGGGTCGGTGAATTCCATGGCAGCTCCGTTTGTATTTTATTTTATCAAGCATATGAGATCTAAGCGTATCGTTTCCAGGAAAAAAAACGGAAGTATTTTTCTCAACGGTTTTATATAATGTATTTTTAGACTCTGAATCCGATTTTTAACCATTAAAAAATTGATAAAACGCATTGCTAATTTTTTATTTTACGACAACAATAAAGACTATTCAGTACAAAATAGAGTAGACAACATTTCCTACAATTCATGTTCACAGACTTAATTCCTCCGATGTACAAATCTGCCTCTAAAGCGCGCTCAAAAATTGTCATTTTATGCCACAAAGTCCATAGCGCTGCTCTACCGCACTTTTAAAATGCCAGTTGCTGCGTTTTTCTCTAAGTAACAAAAACCATTTTTGAGCGCGCTTTAGCGGCGGTTTGGTACATCTGAAGAATTAAGTCGATAGATATGAATTGTAGGAAATTTTATCTACTGTAATTTTGTTTCAAATAGTTATTATCAAAAAATACTATATTCGTGGATTATAAGCAAAAAACAAAATCAAACGCATTTTTTTGCGTTTTTCGCGATTCCTGAAGTAAACTCACCTCTGGCGAGGTCGCAAAGTTGAAAATCGGATTCAGCGTCCAAAAATGCATATAAAACCTTTGAGAAAACCACCATATTCTTGGACTATTACGCGCATGTCTTTATATGCCATTTTATAGATATAACACTTGTAAAAAGTACCTTTTTTAAAAAAAATGTAATAAAGCCAAAGCAACGCATGGCAGAGTTCATCTTTTTTTAAAAATCAAATGTTTTTTGTTAAAAATAATAATATTCCGAAAGTTCTTCACCGATTGCTTTAAAAATTTGATACAATATTTCATTCGAATACGGGCATATTTTCATATACTTATTATATATATATATATATATATATATATATATATATATATATATATATATATATATATATATATATATATATATATATATATATATATTTATATATATATATATATATATATATATATATATATATATATATATATATATATATATATATATATATATATATATATATATATATATATATATATATATATATATATATATATATATATATATATATATATATATATATATATATAATATATATATATATATATATATATATATATATATATATATATATATATATATATATATAATTTTTTTAAAGGATGACACTTTGATGAAAAAATAAAAATAATAAAAGCCACTTACATAGCTGGAAGGTTTTCCCGGACTGGACTGGGAAATGCTTATTGTTTAAACGAGATGTATTCTTGGATGAGTACCACTTTCGACGGTACACTGTAGGTTTAATGGGATCCCTTTATCGCTAGCGAACGATCACCCTTCATCCACATCTCAAAAACAAAGCGTATCCTTTTGCAAACCAAAATAAAATGTCTTTATTAAAGACAAATTTAAGCGAAAAACAATGAAAAAAATCACAATCAATCGTCTCTTAAATGCGGAATGACATTTCGTAAATTCGATATGAAATTCGAATATATCCACTCTTTAAAAGGACGATATACGATTGCTGGGCTCGCTATCAGCCAGCTATTAAATGAAAATAAAAATAAAATACTTCATTTGCTCGTTCCCATGAAATAAGATATAAATCGTAATTTCTGGTCGAGAAGTTTATACTTAAGGCTATATGATATTTACAAGAGTTCAAAACATAAGATAAAATTGTATAATATTGTTAATATTTGATTGGTTTTTTGTAAAATCTTTTTTTAAAGAATTCGTTTAAAGGATGACACTTTGATGAAAAAATAAAAATAATAAAAGCCACTTACATAGCTGGAAGGTTTTCCCGGACTGGACTGGGAAATGCTTATTGTTTAAACGAGATGTATTCTTGGATGAGTACCACTTTCTACGGTACACTGTAGGTTTAATCGGATCCCTTTATCGCTAGCGAACGATCACCCTTCATCCACATCTCAAAAACAAAGCGTATCCTTTTGCAAACCAAAATAAAATGTCTTTATTAAAGACAAATTTAAGCGAAAAACAATGAAAAAAATCACAATCAATCGTCTCTTAAATGCGGAATGACATTTCGTAAATTCGATATGAAATTCGAATATATCCACTCTTTAAAAGGACGATATACGATTGCTGGGCTCGCTATCAGCCAGCTATTAAATGAAAATAAAAATAAAATACTTCATTTGCTCGTTCCCATGAAATAAGATATAAATCGTAATTTCTGGTCGAGAAGTTTATACTTAAGGCTATATGATATTTACAAGAGTTCAAAACATAAGATAAAATTGTATAATATTGTTAATATTTGATTGGTTTTTTGTAAAATCTTTTTTTAAAGAATTCGTTTAAAGGATGACACTTTGATGAAAAAATAAAAATAATAAAAGCCACTTACATAGCTGGAAGGTTTTCCCGGACTGGACTGGGAAATGCTTATTGTTTAAACGAGATGTATTCTTGGATGAGTACCACTTTCGACGGTACACTGTAGGTTTAATGGGATCCCTTTATCGCTAGCGAACGATCACCCTTCATCCACATCTCAAAAACAAAGCGTATCCTTTTGCAAACCAAAATAAAATGTCTTTATTAAAGACAAATTTAAGCGAAAAACAATGAAAAAAATCACAATCAATCGTCTCTTAAATGCGGAATGACATTTCGTAAATTCGATATGAAATTCGAATATATCCACTCTTTAAAAGGACGATATACGATTGCTGGGCTCGCTATCAGCCAGCTATTAAATGAAAATAAAAATAAAATACTTCATTTGCTCGTTCCCATGAAATAAGATATAAATCGTAATTTCTGGTCGAGAAGTTTATACTTAAGGCTATATGATATTTACAAGAGTTCAAAACATAAGATAAAATTGTATAATATTGTTAATATTTGATTGGTTTTTTGTAAAATCTTTTTTTAAAGAATTCGTTTAAAGGATGACACTTTGATGAAAAAATAAAAATAATAAAAGCCACTTACATAGCTGGAAGGTTTTCCCGGACTGGACTGGGAAATGCTTATTGTTTAAACGAGATGTATTCTTGGATGAGTACCACTTTCGACGGTACACTGTAGGTTTAATGGGATCCCTTTATCGCTAGCGAACGATCACCCTTCATCCACATCTCAAAAACAAAGCGTATCCTTTTGCAAACCAAAATAAAATGTCTTTATTAAAGACAAATTTAAGCGAAAAACAATGAAAAAAATCACAATCAATCGTCTCTTAAATGCGGAATGACATTTCGTAAATTCGATATGAAATTCGAATATATCCACTCTTTAAAAGGACGATATACGATTGCTGGGCTCGCTATCAGCCAGCTATTAATATATATATATATATATATATATATATATATATATATATATATATATATATATATATATATATATATATATATATATATATATATATATATATATATATATATATATATATATATATATATATATATATATATATATATATATATATATATGTCACACATGTGACAGGTAAAAATATGTTTTTTAAAACAGCGCCAGGGCCACAGCAACGCATGGCCGCATACTGCTTCCGAGCACAGGGGTTAGAGGAAGTAATATGGCTCACGTTAGCAATAACTCATCCAACCTGATGCCATCAATTGAGTGGCCGAAATATGGTAGGGATTTACATCTTTTATAAATCCCGCGGCCACGCGCAGGCTCCACACCTAAAGCAGACCCTAACCCATGATATAAATTGACTTTATGTTAATAACCATAAATCTGCTCTCTTCCGTGAAACAACCATGTAAATTGCTTTATTGCCTTCTGCCTCGTGAATATTTCGCATGGCTTTTTGGTGTTTAAATATGCATGATGTACATTTACAGAATAATAATATAGTATCATAAAAGCTTTATTAACCAAAAGAATAGTGGATTTCATTTACATATTGAAATTACATAATATGATCAAAAGAAGCGATTTTTTAATGTAGATTTTTTTATTTACTTATCAATTTCTATTTTGTATACATCAAAATAGTTCCCGTTGGATTTAATGCACTTTTGCCAAAGTCATGTCATTTCAATTGTTGACAATATCGTAGGATCTCGTTTTTAGAGATGTTGTTCAACTGTTCCTGTGATGTTTGTTTTATCTCGTTTGTTTATTGACCTTCAAAAGAAAAAATATTTCCTAGGGAGCTAAATCAAGTGTTATCGGCTGCTGTTACAAAGCTGTATTATGTTTTTGGTCAAAAATAAATATATATGCGGTGAAGAGTGAGCCAGTACATTATCGTGATGCAAAATCCAATAGTTGTTGGCCTATAATTACGGTCTTGTCTGACGAATATTCTCATGCAATCAACTGTACGATCAAGCATGCGTCGCGGGCTGGGAGGGGATAGTAAACCGCAGGAATAATGCAAATATTTTTTTCAAATGTTTACCAAAAATACATAATTTTGTAGTTTATACCAGGGAGTCACGTTAATTAGACGTAATTGATTGATGAATGATGTGACTCCCTGGTATAAAACTACACAATTAGGCATTTTTAGTAAATATTTAAAAAAAATATTTGCATGTTTCTTGCGGTTTACGATCCCTAACCAGCCCGTGACGCAATGCTTGACAAGCATGCTTGATCGTCTAGAAAGCCCGTAAGAATTCACGTTGCACTTTACCCTTGTAATCAAAGAAAGCAGTAAGGAATAAAACAAAAAAAAACAAACAGAAAAAATAAATTTAAGGAATACCTTTTTTGTCGTCGTCGACCACTTGCGTCGCATGCCTTTGTCCTTTTACCCTTTGGATTATTTAACCAGTTTCAACGCTGATTCCTTTCTTAGTGCCACGATTCAATATTTATTCAGGATTGGATAAAACGGGAACGGATTCTGGGTATTTAAGAAATAATAAATTTGAAAAATTTATTAAAACGCATTGCTAATTTTTATTTAATGACAACATTTCATAATAACAAGGTTTTTACAACACTTAAAATCATAGCAGCAGTATTAACGCAAGAGTTCAATTGTTTCAAACTTTCCACTTGTCGGTGCTAATGCGTCGATTGCGCGGTCCCTATTATTATAGTTATTACATAGCAAACATGGTAGTTTGTAAAACGGAACATCAAACGGCTCATAGAAAGCGGCTATTTCCTGAAAGAGCGGCATTGTTCAGGCCTGAAATGGAATTGCGAAACCGACGCGGCGTCGTTCCTATTTTACTGCTGCAAATACATTTTCCGCCGTTTGACTGAGCGGACTGGAAACAATAAACCTGAAATATTTCCTCCGTGAAACAACTTCTATTGTGTTTCTGAGAAGGCAAGCCTTGGTATACAGGATGTATCAGCAGTGAGTGGCCTAACATCAGGAAATGATATTTTGCATTAATAGAAATAAGCATTTTATACAAATAATATAATATACTAAAGAAAGGATGTACTTAACCTCACATATTTGTTGCATATGCGAAAAGTTACTTCAGTTTTTAAACACCCCTAAACTTTTTATTTAATTGAGGTAGAATACTAGGTCGAATGTAACTAAGGTAGAAACTAATTATCATAGTTTAGCTAACTATTTTGATATAGAGAGAAATAAGCTTTATTTTAATATGAATGATATAAATGTCAATCAAGTCCGTTGACAAAAGGTCTCCTTTTTGGCCCTCGCGCAGTGTCATATCGTCCAGCACCCAATCTACGCAATATTTTATCTAAGAAATGTCCTCTTTCTTCCGTGGAACAATCACCGCCATCACCGGCTCGTTTCTCTGCAATCCAAGCCGCTGCAAAACGTGCCCGATACACCTCCCGGCCGAATCAAAACACATGCGGAATGCAATTCGCAAAATTGCATTTACTATCTTCAATGCAAATTTTATGAGGCGTTTTACGTTGAGGAAAACAGACAAATCCTCATCTGCTCTGCCAGCAGAGCAGCACTGGACGCTCTGGCTAAAGCCACCACAGAATCTTCTGTGGTCTGGGACTGCATGCAGGAGCTCAACAAATTGGGAAAATCCAACAAAATCACCCTAATATGGATACCGGGTCACCATGGCATACCCGGAAACGAAGAGGCCGACAGACTGGCAAAACTGGGCACACTGGAATGCCCAGTGGAGCCAGCTGTAGGGTCCCCTTCGCTACAGGTAAAAAAATCATCAGGGACTGCTTGGAGCAGGAACATCGGGCTTCCTGGAAACAGAGTCAGGGATGTCGCCAGGCAAAAGCCATGATGGAGCAACCACCACAGAAGAAAACCAAGGCCCTACTTGACATGAGCAAGAAGAACCTTAGAACCACTATCGGTCTCCTCACCGGACACACGACCCTTAGAGCTCATCTATTCAACCTTGGCTTGACTGAGAGCAAGGATTGCCGAATATGTGGCGAGGAACCTGAAGACAGCATACACATTGTTGGTCGCTGTCCAGGGCTCGCCGCCAAAAGACACAGTTTACTGGGACGAGCCTTTCTCGAACCCAGCGATCTGCCCAACTTGAAGGTCAGTGACCTACTTGGACTGGTAAGAAGTACCGGGCTACTAGCTGACCACTGACCTAACCACACAGTGGGTAGTTACAAAAGACCTTACAGATCTAGGTGACATCAAGGGCTGGAAACAAGCCCCCCCACTCTATCTACTACTACTACTACTACGTTGAGGAAACCACTAACCCAAACCCACTAAGATTAATGATGAATAATCACCGATCTTTAGTGAGAAACTATCTGTCTAATATCCCAATCGCACTACCATCAACGATTGCTTCACAATAAAGGTTGTGATGGCTTTTTTAGAGAACACGCTTGAAGTAAGGCTCAACACGTAGAAATTAGGACATTTGGTTGCTTGGAGCTTGCCATGGCAAAGGCTTAAATATACACATTTATATAACACAACATTTTAACAAAAAAAACTGACTCCATTTTTATTATAAGTGCAGCAGCTATGTCATGGTGAAACATAGAACGAGCTATTGTAATTGAATTCGTATACAAAATTTCGTGTTTGTGCTGTTGACCGTTGAGGAGTTCCTTCGTTGGAAGCCAACCCTGGGTGACGCAGTCCTGTATTGGTGAAACGTAGAAAGGGCTTTCGTAATTGAACACATATATAAAATGTCGTGTCTGTGCTTTTGACCTTTGAGGAGTCCCCTCATCGGGAACCAACCTTAAGGTGCAACAGCCATGTCGTAATAATTTAGAACGGGCTATCATAACTGAATAAGTATACAAAATTTCCTGTTTATGCTGTCGATCGTTGATGAGTCGCCTCGTCGGGAGCCAACCCTGGGTGTAGAATCAGGTCATGCTTACCATAAGAAATGCATTGTCACCGGAACTGAAAATACATTTAAATTTTCAACTTTATATGATAATATTTGAGGACTCCCAACATCAGAACAGGATTTTGATAAAAATAGGACCAATATGGGAGTATATCCTTTCAAATAAAAGCAGAATTTTCCAAATCGGTTAATAAATGACGGAGTTCTGAGGTAACAAACATTTAAAAAAAGATACAACCAAATTGATAATCTCCACCTTTTTTGAAGTCGGTTAAAAGTAATATTTTTTGATGCAAAAATATATACGTATTAATACGTCAAATATATCTTATATATTGACATTTGTAATCAGGGTAATTCAGTTTACTTTTCATTTTTTAGCTCTATTTTAAAAGTTGGTCTGCAACAGTCACGAACCCTATGCTTCCCAAAATAATAGAAAATAACAAGAGGCTATTTTTAGAAGGAAAGTACACAGGATCGATTCATAGAAGCACGTTTCCCATTACTCTCGCGCCGAAAAAGAAAGAAATGCCGAGAAGGAGGATATTATCCTTCGATAAATCGAGGATAAATCGTCCTCTCAGCAACGCATGGGAGCCTAAATATTTGGGGTTCTCATATTCGCCAAATATTTAAGGGATTTCCCTCACCCACTTTCCCAAAATATTTTCACCCTCTTATATGTTAGTCAGCGGGATAAGTTGATGAGAGTAAGTTGAAGCTTCAATTAACATATATCTGTTTAATACGATATATTTTTATGTATGAGAAATTTTAGCATTTATACTGACTAATTGATCATTTAAAGTTGCTACTTAATTTATTAGGCTTTACTTATATTTTTATAATTCTAGTATAATCTAATAATGAGATTTGATTCTTCTATTTTTTAGGGCATAAAGTAATGGACTAGAGTCCATTAATTTATGCCCGAAAATAGTGATTTGACGTGTACAAACCTTCTTTTTGTGTTTTTATTCGTGTGTTCTGCTAAATATTTACAGTATTATTCAAACTACTGTATAAACAACAGGCTTATAACCAATCTTTTTAATTAGCACCCGAAATTCTTAGTGTTTATTTGAGCGTTTGAGGTCTTTTGCCTGCTTACTAGATATGTAATATTTTTCGTTATCAACCTAATCGAACTTTATGTAAGGCATATTTTTTAAGTTGTTATGTTTTGTTTTAATAGGTTCTACTTTACTCAAAATATGTTTTACATCATGAATTACAATGGTTTTGATATAGTTATTAAAGGAAAGTCCATAAAATATGGTTTATTATGAAATTATGCCAAGATTATATCCAAGCATCGTTGTTAGACTTTATTTTGTATAATAAACAGAAATGATTTTAATTGAGAATTATAAATCTTCAACACCTGATATAATTTTCAACGCCTGATAATATGAGATCTTTTTTGGTCTATAAATGGTGTAATACTGTTCTTAATTAATAAAGCCATCTCAAATCTTTGATCATATTTGAATTCAGCGTAAAAAATGCAATTAGAATCACATATGCTATGCTTCTATGTTAGATAACATAAGTTATCTTTTATTCCTCAATATTACCAGTGTCGCTGTAACCCCCTTGGGACTTTATTGTGATTAAAAAGCACCGATGTAACACCAAAATAAAAATACCAAAACACAGATGTATCACAAATATGTATCGGGCTAGTCCTAAGAGGAGCAACACTAGATCTACTGTATCACTAAAATGTTCTTAATGAGGGGTCCTTTCCGCGTTGTATACACTGACAAATGACCAATCACGTGTACCATTTTGAATAATGAAAACGTTGTGTACCATTTTGAGGTACCAAACGTAGCTGTATTTCGTGACTGATATACAGTTACATTTTGCTAGTTGGCTTATTCTTCAAGGTCTTTACCAAAAAAAGTTTTGGATCATTTTGGACTTAGTTTTTTATGTAATAATCTCCTATATTTAAAAAAAACGGGAAATAATATATCCTATAATGTTTTGTGTATTTCAGCTCAGGAATAATTTTCGAAATTTAAGACAGCCTTTGCAGAAGCATGGTGTATAGATTTGTAGATTTTATAAATGTGTATCATAAAAACACCTTCAATATTGTAACCTACATACAATATAATATTATTTGTATAAAATGCATATGTACATAGAGTTATATTTACTCAAGTGTGCGAACACAACTTCCACTACTTTTCGAAACGTCAGGTAAGGTACGTCGATCATAGCTATATACATTGTCATTTAATTGTATAGCCTCGGAGCTAAACATATATAATATATATTGTCGTTGTCCATTTGTCATATTCATTTTTATATCCGGTTGACTTTATCGATTTCTAGTCTTATGTATGTGATCCCGAAGTTTAGATGTCTTAATCGCGTCATTCCCCTAGAAGCCAATCGGAACAGTTCTTATTTATAACTGCCGAATTTTGTTAACGTTTAAATCTGTGAATAATTATTCTGATTGGAAACGGAACGGATGCTTATTAATAATCTTAATAAGGGTTTTTTTTGACTTAACTACCGGATCAAGAATTGATTTAGATGCTCCGCCCTATCTCATATGTCTGTTTGTAATTACTTGACTATGTTAATGCGTAGTAGGTCGTTTTTAGCATAGATGGACTAACTACATTTAGAATAATCTTACTTAAAGTCCTAAATTAGTTTCTTAAGTCATGTTACAGATTGGTCATTGATTGTGCCAGCCCGTCGATTAAAATATCTAAATATTTGATGCTATCATTCCAGCGGTAAGCACTTACGGTTTCTCGCGTCACGTGGTCAGCAAACTTCACTGTTGGTTTAGGTTTCTCATTCGCTCATTCCTAAAACATAGAAATACGTGACTTTCCTTAAGAAGCCTATTAGTTATCATTTATTTATTTTTTATTTTATAAAGTAATAAACAAAGTATAGAGAAAAATAAACATAAGTATAGAGAAAAAAATAGCTCTATTCATATATATGCTATCATATCCGAAATGAGGCCAATCGCAAGATCGTTTTTATATCGAATTTGGTTAGCATCTTTCTTATTCGATCTGTCTCGCCCTTGATGTATGGGGAGAATGCTCGTGATCTGCTGGGTTTTTGAGTTTCGTCTGTGTTGGATCGCATGTTCCACGCTAAATTTGATGCTCTTTCGTGCAATCTGGTAAACATGGATTCGCACCAAGTGACGCGTCCCACTTTTCGAGCCTCAGTCAAATTGTGTGGCTTCCAACGCGAGCACAGCTTCCTCACAGTCAAATGTTTCGGGTAGGATTAATTATACCTGACTGTTTTCTATTCTTAAGAAGGCTCGAGTCTCATGCTAGGCCATATGTCTGACTGTATCGATTATACGTCGCACGATTCCGATGTTTCAATAATTGTTTTATTTTCCGTCTATACCAATCTTTCAGTCATTGATTTCACTGCGGTTTAGATGGCTCGCCAAAAATATAATATTGTCAATGTCATCTGACTTAGTAATCTGCTAGGAGTGGTCTTCACTGTTATTTTAATAGTAATTCCGCTATGCTTCTTTGGCTTATTCGTTTCTTGAGAAAAAATAAAATATATTTATTTTATAGAGAGAGAAATTACAAGTTAATTCAAAAGTCGCATTCGCTGCGCACTGATTAATGTCGCGTTGACAGAGAGCTTAGGCAGCCATTTTAATCCGCTTCAAAACTTTCTCTAACTACCGAAATTTCCACAAATTTTACACGGTGCCGCGGAATGACGCGCACTGCGTTCAGATAACAACCCAAAAACGTCTAACTATAGAAATGGGTAAAAAGGATGGGTAAAGGACAGATGAGAAACGGCAAAGAGAGCTATTTTAAGACCCAACCTGGGACTGATGCGGTACTCCTTCGGCCTCTCTAGAATAAAGCGGTAAGGAGTGGCCATGCTCATTGGTGTTTATATATTCCAATTTATTTTATTGTGATTTGGTGTGGTAACATAGAGTTTTACAATTATTAAGTGCCGCAAAACCTGCCTTTTAGGCGTACATTTTTTTTACATTTTTAAAAAAATATAGGCACTTAAAAATTCTGGGCATCGTGGATGAGGCAACTTTATGCGACTGCAGAATAGAGGACGCCGCGGAGCATGTGAACTGTGCATGCCCACCATTATTCGCAAAGAGAGAGAATCAGAAAAAGACGTAGGTATATTTATTAATTTATTTAGCTATGCTGTACGAGTATATAGCATAATTATTTTTTATGAGAAAACATTGTGGAATAACATCGTGTAGCCATTTATACATTGAAAATTGTAATATAAATCACCTAATTAAGTAGAAAATATTTTTGAAAGATTTTTTTAATAAAAAAAAGAGCATATTGAAATGTATTGGTATAAGTACCGTAGGGAAGGGAAAGGAGAGGATATGTCGGATCGATAGGGTTAATAGTAATATGGAATATTTAAATACAATGAGTGTTATTAGTTATAATACTATATAATACTATTAGGTTAGTTCATGGGTTTTCAACCTGCTGCCCTCCCGCAGCCGCACGCGCCTGCAGTTTTAGACGGGACGCGCACTTGCGGCCTGGCCGCGGCGGCCAGCGAGATACTACGAAATGTATGGAATCTCCGTCGACACTTCGCCGCAGTGCGATTCTACAACCTGACGACGATTCTACAAGTGCGCGCGCCGGCTTACTACTACGACGCGACGGGTGGCGACGGACTAGCTCTCGTTTCGTTTGCTCACTCAGTGCGTTGATGAGAGTTGAATAGAAAACACGTTGCAACTTGAGTAAGTTTTTGACATCGATGATGGCAGCAACTACAACTAGAAAACGCGAGGTCACCGATGAGAACCGATTATTTCAAGATAAGTGGACGAAATTATACTTGTTTTTCTGTGTCGGGGAAAAAACTCATTTGCCGCGTATGTAATGAATCAGTATCTGCGTTGAAAGTATCTTTCAAAACAAAATTACTTGTAATTCGACCAAATTACGATTGAGACAATTATACTGTATAAATCCGCGGGAGCTACTGAGCTCAGTGCAGGTATTATGATCCATGTGTTAGGGTCGGCCCAACTCATGGGTCAGCACCCATCCGGTAGTGTCCAAGAAGAAGTGCGAGCCCGGGTAGGACCGGCCCGTGGGCCGTTTTCTCCTGGGAATTGTACTTCGGGCACTTCTGGACGGTTTGCGTACCGTGCTGCGTCAGCCAATCGATTGTGCATTCCGACAGATAACCGGAGGTTTCCGGAAAGGGATCTGTTTCCTATAGAGCTGGGGTGGTTTTTAACCAGTCGGAAGGCCATAGAAATCCGGTCGAAACTGGAAGTAAGGGCGCGAGGTAGGCCGAGGCGGCTGTGTGCAAGTTCCCGTTGTCTCGCGGTAAGGCGTTGGCTTCTTACATGCGAGTTGGCGTAACTAGAGAGTGGACTGTTTCGTTCCAAGTCTTCTACGTACACCTAACGTTCAATTTAAATTCTAAGTGTCAACATATTTTAAAATTTTCTCACCTCTAAATAATAATTAAATAATAAATTTATAAGAATATAGCGCAATTCTACAGTCTGGATTCACTCGCGGTTAACACGGCACGCGTCCCGAAGGATCTTATCGGTCTGAGCTGTTCACTTTAAATATTCGACCAGCTGTTCACTTTAAATATGGACAAAGTCGACCATCGAAAACAAGCGAGCTGTCGTTACTGGCTGGGGGCAGCTCGACTTTGCTGAAGATACATCTGACGACTTACTGAAGGTGGTGGTGGATTTGATTGACCAGCCGACCTGTCGAAGACTATATGCAAAGACTGTCAGAAAGAGGTTACCACAAGGTATAACGGACGATCAATTGTGCGCTAGAAGCTTAGAAGGAGGACGAGACTCTTGTGGAGGCGATAGTGGTGGACCTCTGCAAGTGACGATAGCTGACAACCAATGCCTCTTCAACATAATCGCCGTTACCAGTATTGGAAAGAGCCCTTGCGGAAGTACCAAGGGACCTGGCATAGGTATACACTGCCGTGAAGAGTCATGTGAAATAAATGGCGTTTTAGGAGTATGTCTACCGCCGGAAAATTGTCCAAACACTGACGGGGATTTAAAAAGGGAAACTATCACAATTTTGTATAATGTCGGAACAAGAGACTGTATGCAAGAGACTGTATTCAACACAGCCCCATGAGCAACAACACGAGATCATCAGAAAACCAGGATAAATCCAATAATGCATCTTCTACATCACCGCCTACTATAACAACTACCAATAAGTCACCGGACATCTCTACAATAGCTCCATAAAAACCTTAAACATCGCCACAAGCCATAACTACCAATTTCATAAATGACAGTGTGGAAAAACGAACTAAATCCGAAAAACTAGCTCTGCAATTTAACAATGACAGCCATTGCTGCGTTGGCGATTAATTAATTTATTTTATTGTATCTGCATCCAAACTTTTCTCTGGTCGTAACGGTCTCCGTTCCATCGGGTTCAGAAGAGGGAGGAAGAGAGAGTGCACCCGTGGTCGCGCGCCCACCTGTGCACTATAATATAGCCTGCGCACTTGACTGCTTCCGAACAGTGGACTCTGAGAAGACTAAAGAAGTCACTAGAATCTACAATGCAGTCGCTATGGCCGAACACGGCTAGAAGGATATATATATATATATATATATATATATATATATATATATAACGGGAGACAGAACGATCACTATCGTTACAACTTCCTGGAGTGACTGGTTCGGCTGTTGTAGTTGGTACTTCCAAGTGTAGAAAACCGCAATAACAAATTGCCATTGTAAGGAGAAATAAAATATTTTCTCAGTGTAGATTTTTCACTGTATCATTTAAGCTAGGATAGTCATTCACTTATTGTTAGTGCTTACAGGTGTAGATAGCACCACTGTTTAATTGGCTGGAGTGATAATTAAACCGCATTAGTAACACCATTCACAGTACCATAAAACATGCATACATCCCACCCCAGCTATCTCAGTAAACTTTCCTCTGCTCTCGGGAAGAAAATTTCTCTGAATTAAAACGATTCTCTTCCGGCCTATTCCCGAGGGAACGCAAATATCTTTCTCGGGGCAATCAGGGCTGCGAGTTTTCAAGACACTTTCCCGGCGTAACTTCATCGCATAACTTGAGCGGAATTTACAGGAGCGACAAGTTATCAGCTCCGGAAGTTGTAGGCCGGAAACTCCTTTATTTGTTTTTGTCCCTCATCTTTCCCGACGACACAAAGTTGGTACTTTGATACCTATTGTAAACACTTTTATATGTATACTTACTCGAAAACGCACGGTAATAAACTCTATATCGTTGGCTGATGATGTTGATTTTAGATTTAGCGCTTCTTGGGGTTTGTTTGTTTGAAAAACTTTTTTATTGCTGATAAAATAGAACATGGTAAGCCTACTGATATGTGGCCATATCTTACGACCATAGCGCCAGAGATATAGTTACAAAATATTTATGCTGCCAATCTTATATATTTATTTATTATTTTATTTTTACCCAATTTCAAGAAATGTAGGAGGTTATGAATTCGGTTTTACATTAAAAAAAAAAAAATGTTTGTTACTTCAGAACTCCGTCATTTATGAACCGATTTGAAATATATTTTTTTTTATTTGAAAGGATATACTTCCAGATTGGTCCTATTTTTATCAAAATTTTGTTCTGATGATGGAATCCATGAGGAATTAAAGGAACTTTTCAAATATTATCATATAAAGTTGAAAATTTACATGTTGGTTCAGTTCCGATGACAATGCATTTTTTTACGGTAAGCATGACCTGATTTTATACCTAGGGCTCGCTCCCGACGAGGGCACTCCTCAACGGTCGACAGTACAGATGCGAAATTTTGTAAATACATTCAGTTATGATAGTCCGTTCTAAGTTTCATCATGACATGGATGCGGCACCCAGGGTTGGCTTACAACGAGGGAGCTCCTCAACGGTCAACATTACAGACACGAAATGTTTTATACGCATTAAATTATGATATCCCGTTCTAAGTTTCACCATGACATGGCTGCTGCACTTATAAAAAAAATGGAGTCGGTTTTTTTCTTGTTAAAATTTTGTATTATTTTTAATGTAAACTTACCTACATATAGCAAATAAAGGATACGAGTTTGTTAAAAACCTAATTAATCTATCGATTGATAATTTGAACAGTTTACAACGCTTGCATAAAAAATTATGATAGAAATAACACGAGCACTTTGATAGTGGAAAAATATAAAAATGTTAATAATATTATAAGGACAATGAAAGTGATAATAAGGTAAGTTGTTAAGGTAAGTTCGAAAAAGGGGTATATAAAGCGAAAATGAAATATGATATAACAAGTGTATTTTTTGTAGACAATAATGTTTTTCAAATATAAAAGAATAACATTACGATACAAATGAAATTAGTACGAATTTTTGAATTCAGTACAATTAGATAATAAATATAATAAAGAAAATAAAACAGAAATTAATAGCATTGTCAACTCATTAATGACTAGAGATAGAGATGGGTAGAGATCTTAACTGAATTGACCAGTTATCAAACAATCATGAAACGAAGCCCCAGACGCCTCTGTCTGTCTGTTTGATCGCGCTACACTCAAGATACACTAGACGGATATCGATACGTTTTTAACTGTGTTAGTTTAAAAGGGAAGGCTAGGGAATCTTCCGAAGAAGGTTTATGGGAAGAAGGTTTATGGGAAGGTTTAGGGAATCTTCCGAAGAAGGTCTAATACCGGGAGGACAATCTAACGTTTTAAATTTTAACTACCGGTTCTATTGATTTTTAAAGGTTGAATGAGTTCTATTCATTTAATGACATTGGTTCTATTCATTTAACCCTTCAGGTCTCGCGACTCGCGGTTAACCCTCAGTTTGACTGCGATATCGAAGTCACGGGGCTTGACATTGATACGCTCGAACAAAACTGGAAGATATTAAGAAAATACTTCCAAAGCGGTGAGTCTTTAATGGCGAGCGTTACCGTGCCACGCTCAACGATTTGTTCTTTTCAAAAGTTGAAGAGAATGACATGGACGACGTTTGGTTTGCCACACAGCTAACGTAACAATCCAACTTTTGGACACCATTTTCGAAAACCGAATAACAGCCGATATTCTGATGTCAATAAGTCAGAAGTAGCATAAAAACTTATTAAACTATTCAAAGTGAATACTTTATTTATATTTAAAACGCAGACACTAAGGCGCAACACGGTTTCTGAAAAAAAAATACGGATCTACCAAAACAATTCTCTCACTACAAAATGTATGTGTGCCCACACGGCTTACATACTTTTATGTTCAGTTTGATGTACAGAATCACCCCATGAGAAAATGCCTAGCCATCCCTAACACACTGTATCTCAACGAAGCTAACCCTCTCAGACCTCTATTCCCTATCTTTCCATTCTATATACAATAATATTTTTGTTTTCTTTTTCTATATACATATACACTTAATTCACATGTTTTTTACTACACACACTACCACTACAGATGTATCATTATAGAATTATCAGTTGGCTGTAACAAATTTCTTGAACAATAGAGTCTTTGTAGTATACAATCCCGGTATTAGGCTAGAATTCCGGGTTTCGGGGTTCTAACATTTCTATAGTTGATGATAATGATTGTTTGGAATTGGTTGTAAGGAGTTGGATACCCGCACTTGGTTCTCTCCATTTGGAAACTTTGTATTGTGTCCTTACCTATGTAATTGGTGTTTTTTCACACTCTTCAATTTGTACTTAAATAACTTGTATTTGAATTGGACTTTCAAATGAATATTAATTTCATTTCAAAGCTATGTTATTCTTTTTGAAAAATCAGCTGTTTATTTGTCTTTCCGTCGTTTGTTTTTGCTCAAATATTTTGGGTTGTGGTATGGCTACGTTGATTTTTTTTTATATTTTCAAATATGAGATCCTGTGCCGTTGTTTTCTATTACAGCTTCTTGCAGTTTGGCTATACAGTTACCGTAAATATATACTGTTAGAACTGCAAACAATGATGGAGACGCTCGTGATTGTTATTCATTTGATGTTATTGTTATTCATTTTATATCGTGATTGTTATTCATTTAAATTAGATGATTATTTTATACAGCATGTTACTTTATTTAGTTTTGTTTTCGTTGTGTTTTTAGAAATTACGACAATTGTGTCTTAGGTAGTTCTTTTAATTTGGCATTATAACGTTTTTTAATTATATATAACGCTATTTATTTTCTTTTCAAGTTTTCGTTTAGAAGACATATCAATTTTTTGTTATATTATTAATTATAAATTATGTTTCATTTATTTAATTTTGGGCGTTGTTTCACGCCCTAATATCTAAGCTACAAATTGAATTTCGTTTAGATAATGAAAAATAGGACAAATGTGTATATTCGTAGATAATATATACCACTGTAGGTGGTAGCTACTGGCAATTTGTGTTATTTCTTATAAGAAGACATATTACCTCTCTAATTGAGATCTTCAAAATAAAATGGGATTCGACAATAATAAATGTTTTATTCTTATAGTTTCGAGAGCATAGCACCCAATTATGCACAATTATTATATGAACTGTGGCTAAATAAACAGATCTTCCGAAATAAAGGATCTAGGCATTATATTTGATTTGCAGTTGAATTTTCCCACCCACATTTTAAACACTTGTAATCGTGCAGATAAAATATTGGGCTTTGTAATACCATACATGTCGACAATGTAATATTTCTGTAATGTTTATATCCATACTCATCAAACTTTATTTTAGGAGTGATAGGTAAGAACACACTTGAATTACGTAGGCGTATTGCATGCACCATCTTCGCCTATACCTTTATTAAAACGAATAGTCTGGTTGATATCCTGAACGTCTGGCAGCGCTCTGTATATTTTAAAAAGGTGCTGGTAAAGTGTGGGTAAAGCCCAGAAGGAAAAATAGTAGTGGTAAATAGAAGTACTTTGAAATACTGCTTCTCCTGGTTTTATTAGGATGCTCTGCTGATGTAAAGCTACCCCAGACGCTGATGCAGATCCTGATGATGAATTCCCGAAATGCACAACACTCGTGAAAACGGTTACTATTATATTTTCCTCTGGCACAGACAGAGCGAGCAATCGCGATGTGTATGTAGCAAACACGCACGATATTGCGTGCGTGTTTCTACTAAATTTTCGACCGCACACATTTTTTTTGCGGAAATATATAATGTAGATACTTATTTAATAAATGGAAAAGATTAAACAAAGTAGCACTAATGCAATTAAGAAGGAATATGATACCAGGATACACAAGGCGTGTCCATACTCGTCTACCTACAATATTAGAAAGTTGTCTCTGTTATGCTCCTGTTAACTATGCTGCCATACTATCTCATCTCTATTTCAAATATTTCACCTCCTCAATTTCATCTCAAATATTATAATTGATATACCGAAGAGTAAGATTTTCAAACAATTGGATAGTCTTCCACCGAGACTGACCTATATCTACCTGAAAATATTACAGAATTGTCTCTGTAAACTCCGGTTAACTATACTGCTATACTATCTCATCTCCTCCAGCTCTATCTCAAATATCTAACCTCATCTATCTCATCTCAAATATTGTAATTGAAATACCAGTGAGTAGGATGCTCAAACTATTAAAGTCTGCCACGAGATTGACCTACATCCACTTACAATATTAGAAAGTTGTATATGTATACTCCTGTTAACTTTACTGCCATACTATCTCATCTCCTCTACCTCAAATATCTCATCCCTTTCTATCTCCTCTCAAATATTATAATTAATAAACCAGTGAGTAGGATACTCAGACTATTAAACAGTCTGCCACCGAGATTGGCATATTGAGCGCTTTTCTGTGGCAATTAAAGTGGGAGTTGCCTATTTGACTGAAAATAAATAAGGCAATATTCATCTTTAGAATTTTTCTTTAAATGTTTTTAGTGGGTGTAATAATATTTAGCAATTTATATTCTTATTAAGCAAAGACATATGCTATATATTATTATTATTTTATAAATAAACTTTCTGTTTTAAAATCCAATTGTCAAATTTTAATATATACCTTTGAAAACGTATTTATTTATGTAGCAATGTGATTTATATATAAATATTATGTTATATCATATAATAAATCAGTATCATATAAACCATGATATAATTAATTATCTCACATCATTAAAACAAATCCGCGTGACGAGAGATCATTTATGCGTTATAATTAATTTCAGCAGATTGGGTTGTCTAATGAACAAAGGGTAGAAGAAAAGTAGCTTGTATTCGGCCCAAATAATTAGAGTCTCGTTTACCGCTCTCTCTCTTCGCAACAGCAGAATTTAATTTCGGCTGGCTGTAGGTTCAGGGCTGAGGGAATGCCACCGACACGATTGCTGGAGAGATCCAAGGTCGGGCCGTCAATGCCAACGGTTGTATTCCTCACACCAACTGGTAGTGACCGGCGCAATCGAACCGGAATCGATATATCATATATACATATACTTTTAAAGAGCGGTTAACCAAACTCCGCTCAATCGATTTCCGGGTTATCCAAAAGGCGCCCGAAAAAATGTGCTAATGTCAAACTTAGAGTTCAGGTTACTCAGAACTCCAATATTTACCAGTCTAATTTAGCCACTGGATCAGGGCGTAATAGTGATATTATTATTTAAACGGCACTAACGCGGGTTATTTTTAAAAACCATCCTGCAAGATAGTAGCTTGCAAAACAAAAACATGAAGGAAGCGCTGAAAGCAGTAAATATGAAATACGTAATTTATTGGCGTGCACTAGCCTGGGAATTATACTAAGCAACTAAAAGCAACAAACTTCGAAAGTGCTGGAGAAATGGGAATGGCTTTGAATGAGACGACTTTTAGACGACATTTTTTTTTTAAACTTGATAGAAATAGTAAATGGGATTCAGGATGGATACATGGATATGTGCGGAGTAGATTAATAGGTTGTCACAAACGATTTCCAAGAAATCAAGGACCAAGAACTGTAAAACAGTGTATTAGACAAATGCTGACGCAATAAAGAGCCCGAAGTAGATGACGTGGATGACAGAGTGATAACTGATGAGGGATTTTAAGCAATTCATATGAGCCTAAATTAAGAATTTCTTAACTTTTAAAACCCCAGTGGGTATAGAATAACACATAATGGTAAGTACAGGTGTTGTTGTTATCTTAGGTTGCCCTAAGATTTGTTGAAAAATATAGTTAACGCTGGTTGACAACCTTCTAATGAAAAAATGGCAGCACAAGACAGAGAAAAACAAATATTACTGAGTTTTTGAATGAGTAACTCATGTTGCAATCTATTAAGTAAAGTATACTGTATATTGTTGTACTATAATCCTACAAATGTAATTTTAACATTAATAAAAAACATAAGTGAAGCTCCTACAAAGCCATTTTTGAATTCGTTCGCCCTTCAAAACCTTTAATAATTCGTTCTTTAATTACAATACAAACTACGGTAGTATTAAATATTCATGGCGTAACCAGAAAAAATATACCGCTACGGAGTTGATGTATCATTTCTGACAGCCACAGATTTGTGTACTTAATCTGCGGTGACAGTGTTTCACTTTCCTGTCAAGGCAAGTATTGTGGACGCACTTCTGTGTGCCTGACTATCTGTATTCTCCGACGATAACGCCGAAACGCTTAATCCGATTGAGCTGAAATTTGGCATGCAGGCATCATTTGGTCATGGCATGAGCTGAAAAGATTGTAGTTGAAATCCGTCCACCCAGGATTGGCTCCCGACGAGGGAACTCCTCAACGGTCAACACCAGAGACCCAAAATTTTGTATACGCATTCATTTATGATTGCAACTACCAAGTTTCACCATGACATGGCTGATGTACCCTGAGTTGGCTCCCGATGAGGGAACTCCTCAACGGTCAACATCAGAGATTTGAAATTTTGTGTAAGCATTCAATTATGATAGCAGTTTCCAAGTTACACCATGGCATGGCTGATGTACCCTGGGTTGGCTCCCGAAGAGGAAACTCCTTAACGGTCAACAGCAGAGACCCAAAATTTTGTGTACGCATTCAATTATGATAGCAACTTCCAAGTTTCATCATTACAAGGCTGATGTATCCTGGGTTGGCTCCCGGCGAGGGAACTCAACGGTCAACAGAAGAGACTCAAAATTTTGTATACGCATTCTATTATGATAGCCCCTTCCAAGTTTCACCATGACATGGCTGATGTACCCTGGGTTGGCTCCCGATGAGGGGACTCCTCAACGGTCAACAGCAGAGACCCTACATTTTGTGTACGCATTCAATTATGATAGCAACTTTTTAGTTTCACCATGACATGGCTGACGTACCCTGGTTTGGCTCCCGACGAGGGAACTCCTCAACGGTCAACATCAGACACAAAATTCAAAAACTCGAAAAAGTCGAAACAGTCGGAAAATTCGGAAAAGTCTGGAAAGTCGAAAAAGTCGGTAAAGTCGAGAAAGACGAAGTCGAAGTCTATTTCGATTTCGATTTTCGAGGGTTAAAGGGTGGCTCTTGGTTGGGGGTAGGGGGGTTGTGGTAGGATTTATGATATTTATATTCAGATGAATTAAGTTCCTGGTTACTTGACAGGAAAGTCTTGGGGTTTTTGTTATTGTAAGGAAATTGTGACAACAAGGGACAACTGGAATATTCAGAATGACTTACTCAAGAATCGTCGGATCTAGGGAGAACTCAGTGAGATGTATAAGATCCTCAATGGATGTTATAATTGCCCCGTGTGGTCCTCAATCTTTAAGTGGAACCATATGCATCATCTGCAAGGACACGACTTTAAACTGGATAAAAACGCTATCCTATACCAATCTCTGGAAACTTTTCCCAGCCACTGGACTGTGGACCAGAGGCTCTATACTTGGACCACTACTATTTATTATTTTTATTAATGATATCGATAGGACAATTACGCCGCCAGTAAAGACGCTTCTATACGCCGATGACACCAACTTCTTTTTTGAAAATAAAAACACCCAGGTCTTGGAAAAGCTGATAAACGAGCAGCTTCTTGTGGCTAACACTTGGTTTGAAAAAAATCAACTTTTCATAAACCCATCAAAAACGGTAGCGATGAAATTTTCAACTACTAAAAAGAATGACAAAAATATAACGATTAAAATGGAATCAGAAAATATAAATATTGTCAGAAATACAAAATTCTTAGGGATCACTTTAGATGAAAATTTAAACTGGAATCAACATATCAATAATTTGTGTGCAACTTTGTCATCGGCAGTCTATGCTATAAGAAAGGTGAAATTTCTGGCTGGCGAACGTGCAGCGATCAGTGTGTATCACTCCTGCTTCCATTCAAAGATGTCTTATGCGATACTACTATGGGGTAATGCAACCGATACCCATCGCGTTTTTGTGCTACAAAAGCAAGCCGTTAGGACAATTTTTGGTGTAAGCAGAGAAACACATTGCGCCCCTTTTTTTATTAAAGCTGGTATCCTTACCATGTCGTCCATGTACATATATCAGTGCCTTTTATACGCCAAAGAGAATGTTTTAAATTGCGAGCTTCACTCCACTCGGCATAGCCATAATACGCGACATAAAAACAACGTGTTATTGCCTAAAGTACGCTTGACTAAATATCAAAAAACATTTTTATATATTAGTTTTAAATTGTTCAATGCTTTGCCATCATCGACGAAAAGACTTGAGATGGCAGCATATAAAATCTGCTTGAAAAATCAGTTAGTCAAACATGCCCTTTACAAACTGGACGACTTTTATGATATTGCGTCCACAATTGCTTGATTATAAATAACCATATTATGACTATACTTTCGAACTAAGTTTTAGATTTTATTGACATTGTTTTTAATTACGCATGTTTCAGTTTTTTTTTTTATGGTATTGATTATTATTTGTTTGATTATTGATTATTTTGTAAATTTGACTATTTTTAAGTAATCACCTCTGATTACAATTATTTTTTTTTCCTTTTAATTAATCAAAGCGGTTTTATCATCCAGTAAATTATGATTGTAAAATTTGACATGTTCCTCAGTATTGTGAAATGCTTTTATGGAATGAATAAATGATGATGATGATGATGATGATGATGAGGAACAGTATACCCGCTGAAGTGGCTGAAGCGTATAATGTGAAGATGTTCAAAAATAGGTAAGACGTACATTTGAAAAAATACTCTTAGCTATCCTGAGACATAACAGTGTTAACTTCAGACATACCAGAAAAATATGCTACATGTCTGTAAAACATAATAATCACAGTAATGATAATAATAATAAAAATGCGATCGTTTTCTTCGAGTGATAATCGAGTGACTATTTCAACGCTTTGACATCCCGTGGTTTATTTCACTCCTCACTGAATTATTTCCTCTCGGGAGCGTTGGGGCGTTCGCGTTCGGGCGTAACAGGTGCGGCCAAGGGCCTACTTAGGGTCGACTCGCGCTTTGGTTATATTTCTACATGCACACTAGCGCAAGACATACGAGTAGCTTCGTCTTCTAGGGTTATCAATAATTAATATGGGACAATATTAAGATTCATCGGTCATTATTCATAACGATAAATCAATTTAATTGCTTTATGTGTTCTCTAGTTTCGTAGTTGATTTGAAAAATACTTGTCGCTTACTGAGTATTAATTCGTGTTTATTCGCTAGTAATTGATGGATCATAATGATTCGCTAATGATTCTAAGGCGCCACCAACACTAATACTATTTTTTTCTGACAGCTCTGAAATTACGACACATTGATTGTTACTTTCCTATTTTTCTTCGATTATGCCCCTTAAAAATACCCCCTACAGTAACGGCCCACCTTAATATCTAACGGCAATTGTTATCATACTTGCGGCCGGCTTTTATAACATCACGTGACAGTACTCAGCTGCGGTCACACATTTAAGTACTGACCATGGCCCACGCTGCCTAACTTCGGTGACCTGACGTGAACCAGTGTTTTAACGCGGCTACGGACGTTATATCCATTTCCTATCCAATTAGCGAATTTACCCTCTCGGACGTGTCACATTATACTATAGCAGCGGTTCCCAAAGTGTGGGTCGCGACCCACTGATGGGTCGTGAGCCGATTCCAGGTGGGTCGCGAACACAACGTATGAACGTAGGGTATAATATGACAGATAGAAGACGAGATAGATTGACGAGTCTAAGTGTATTTAGGATACCTACAGACAATTTAATAAAATAAAATAATTGAAATAAAGGTAGCACTTGAAAAGAATACAATATAAAAGTTGTAACTTTGCAATAGTGGGGGAAGATGAAATAGCTGCGCGAAGAGACAGCGCCGCCTCTAGCCTCGTTTGGCTCGCCCCCGGCGCGGGCGTACGCGCTGCCGGGCGGCAGCGCCCGCGCTTCCCGAGCATCCGCGCGGCCGCACGCGCTCACTCGCCCATCGAGTGGCGCGGCGCACCGTTCCTGTCGGTGCGCATTTACTCATTTGTTTTCGCTATTTGCTAAATACGATGGATAAGTGTTTTAGCAAAAAAACTAATTTTTAAGTTATCGCACATTACAATTTCTTACAAAATAAAGACCTTCTTATGATACAAATGAATTGTTTATTTTTTACATCAAACCACTCACTAACTTTTCTGAAAAAGTTCTCGCTGGGTCGCAAAATATTGTGATTTGAAAAAGTGGGTCGCGGCGTCAATAAGTTTGGGAACCCCTCTACTATAGGATAGTAATAAACAAGCTACTGTAACAGTTATTTATTACAGGATTTTGCGTGATACTAGTTTCAGTATCTTACCTTTTTTAAACACATAGAAAAAATCTAATTAATTCATTAATAAAAAAAATAAAATAATAAAACCAATAAAAAAAAACAAATATAACTAACAATGTCAAAAATAATCAAATAAATCAATAAAAAAATAGGTAGCTATTTTAATACATGCTGTTTTTAATTACTAATATTTTACATAATATGAAAGCAATATAGCCAGATAATTAATCAATGACTACTTATATATTAATTAATATCACTTAAATGGTACAATGTATACAAAGTCATTGCGCTCGAATTCGTTCAGATCATAGAACAGGTGGCCTATTAGAACGCCCTTAATGTTTTTTAAAAAATTTTTCATCCTTCATCTGTTAAGTTAATGCTAAGGCATATGTAGCTTTTCTATACTTTTGCCAGACTTATTCAGAGTACGCATAAAAGGAAGCTACCGCGGGTACGGTGAGAGAAAATAGCAGCATTAGTCGCAATTTATGTTAAGCGCTGTGTAGCACATATTAAGCTCTCGTTTGTGAACGGCGAATACATAGTCACTTTCTTTGCCTTACTGAAGTATTCACTGCATGAGCTTCTGGTCAGTGCTGCGCAGTGCGTTCTCTTGCATAGAAATATTATTTTACTGGTGAGGCAATTCCCCAAAATAGTAGTCCATTTTCCTGACTTTGTTTATGGACTGCCACCAAAATCTAATCGGTTCTTCCCATTGATGAATAAAATAGTTTGGCCAAAATATTTTCGAAATCTAACAACGCATTCTTGAGATAGCATATATTGAGATAGTTATATATACTATTGAAATAATTATAGAAATAGTCTGGATAACCTTGGCAGTTTGGCCAGTAGATATTGCTAAGAGTCTTTATGTATACTATGGTGTACAATAAAGTTTTTAAGAACAAGAGGCAAACAGATAGATTTATTGTTCACGTCCTAAATGTTATAACACTAATTGGTTTATTAACATTAACATAAAACTTATTAGTTTTTACGAAGTTTTATTTACCTTGCGTAGTATGTGTGAGGGACCACCCCTCACAAGACTCCAAATTGTTGGAGTCTTGTGAGGTGTGAGGTGGTGGTATCAACTTACGAGTTATCTCCGTATTGAAAGGCGGTTTTGAATGAAGTAGAAGGTATTTATTGATTGAAAGTTTGATATTGCCAGTTATAACGCTTCCCGAACAAGTTATGTTGACTCGAGTGTATAGATACGCGACTGCGGTTATGAGGATATACGGATGAGGATTGTATGTGTGCTCCTAGTATCTTGTACTGGGCACGGCTCGAGTCTGTGGGATTACAGACTGATGCTTCGAGACTAGGGAGGATAAGAAAAGGAAACCAAGGAGCCGGATTCGTTGACACACCTCGTGTGAAGGGTACCGAATATGCCGTCGCAACCTTGGGGGAGATGATCACTCGGGAAATGATAATTTGGTTGCTTTTCCGCCGGTTTATATAGGCCGATAAATGATGCAATCCAAAATATTCCGAATAAACGTATTGTTTCATCGTGCTTCATGGCTGCTTTCATCGTGCTTCATCATCGTGATTCATGGCTGCACGGGTTAAAATAATAGCTGAATTGTTTCAGTGTATTTCACTGGAAATCGGAGCATTTGTTGATCGCATGTAATGGACTTAAGATCCGTTACATATGTTAGTTGGTATGTATGTATGTTTGTTTAGGTCAAATCTTGCAAGATGAATTAGAACCACTTCCTCTTATCCTATGAAGTATCTATGAAGATTTTACACGATGGTTAGGTTCCGATGACAATGCATTTTTGTGGTAAGCATGACATTTTTGTGGTAAGATTCGTTGACACACCTCGTGAGAAGGGTACCGAATATGCCGTCGCAACCTTGGGGGAGATGATCACTTGGGAAATGATAATTTGGTTGCATTTCCGCCGGTTTATATAGGCCGATAAATGATGCAATCCAAAATATTCCGAGTAAAAGTATTGTTTCATCGTGCTGATTCATGGCTGCACGGGTTAAAATAATAGCTGAATTGTGTCAGTGTATTTCACTGGAAATCGATGCATTTGTTGATCGCATGTAATGGACTTAAGGTCCGTTACATATGTTAGTTGGTATGTATGTATGTTTGTTTAGGTCAAATCTTGCAAGATGAATTAGAACCACTTCCTCTTATCCTATGAAGTATCTATGAAGATTTTACACGATGGTTAAGTTCCGATGACAATGCATTTTTGTGGTAAGCATGACCTGATTCAACAACCAGGATCGGCTCCCGACGAGGCTACTCTTCCACGGTCAAGAGCACAGGCATACAATTTTGTATACGCATTCAATTATGATAGTCCGATCTAAATTTCACAATGACATGGCTGCTGCACTCAGGGTTGGCTCCCGACGAGGGGACATCTCAACGATCAACAGCACAGAAACGAAGCTATGTATGTGCGTCCAATTATGATATCCCGTACTAAGTTTCGTCGCGGCAGGACTGCTACACCCAGGGTTGGCTTCCAACGAGGGGACTCCTCAACGGTGAACAGCACAGAAACGAAATTTTGTATACTCAGCAATTTATGATTCATTCATGGCTACTGGGTGCTACTATAAGGGGCTATATATATTATATTTCAGAAAACAGGAATCTCATAAACGCGGGGCTGCTAGCCACTTCCTTACCGCGTAGATTCATTAATTCGAGTTTCATTAAAAGATTTACGATGCGGTCTCGTTGCTGCCTTTTAAATTAGATGCGCCCCGCGGTTTCACCCGCGTGGCGATGGAAAATTGCGATAATGATCATAGAAATCTATATATCTTTATAAATTATAGCCTATGTGTTATTCTGATGTGTAAGCTATATTATTTTAAAGTTTCATCAAAATCCATTCAGTAGTTTTTGCGTGAAAGAGTAACAAACATCCATACATACATTCTTACAAACTTTCGCGTTTACAATAGTAGTAGGACTAGCTGCGCCCCGCGGTTTCACCCGCGTGGTGATGGAAAATTGTGATAATGATGATAGAAAACTATATATTTTTATAAATTATAGCCTATGTATTATTCTGATGTGGAAGCTATATTATTGTAAAGTTTCATCAAAATCCATTCAGTAGTTTTTGCGTGAAAGAGTAACAAACATCCATACATACATTCTTACAAACTTTCGCGTTTATAATAGTAGTAGGATAGTGGGATGTATTCCTTCGCAGTAAAGTGTCGTCACTTCTTATTTGAAATCTTGTTTCATATCTTCTGCTACGCTACCCTCATGTAATGCGCGCTCGGCCGAAAGATTTCGGTATCCACTCACTTCAGCTTTATCCATAAATTAAAAGGCGCCAACGAGATCGCATCGTAAATCCTTTAATGAAACTCGAATTTATGCTTCTACGCGGTAAGGAAGTGGCTAGCAGCTCCGCGTTTATGAGATTTCTCTTTTCTTTTGCCTCGGCCGTTAGCTTTCGGCAATTTTCCCACTCTACGCGCCAAAGTTTCCCACGTGAACGAAATAATCCCTGATTACGAAGCGCTGATACCGTCTAGATTATTGGATGGCTTCCATTTTCAGTACGCGAATCCGCATAGCCGCCGGCATTTTGCTACGCTATCTCTCCGCATAAAATTAGAGATCCTCGTATTAAAGTGTTCATGGAAATTATATCTGAGCAATCTTTAAGGATTTCCTTCAAGGGAAATTATTTGCAAAGCGCGAGTAAATGTAATTTTATTTCGCTCGTTTCGAAGTTTTGAAGTCGCTCGAAGTTTAGTAAAAATTATTCTGATAAAATATACTTGAAATTTGAGGCTGTATCTCACGTGATAAGTGATATCTAAGACGATACTTATATCAAGTTCTTCAACTTGTGAAAGTTCAATCACGCTGTTTTTATGAACAACTTCATTGGCTTCCTTATCGCATACGTCGTCGCTACTGTACAACATCCTCAATAAACCACGTTCACGGTCTTCCAATTCGCTCGGATAACACACTCGCCTTTCTTGAACATAAACTTTGAAATCATCCGCGTATAATATATAATGTCCTCTGGTGAAGCATAAGCCAATGTCAAATATAAAGCAAAGGACCCAAGTGAGAGTCCTGCGGAACTCCAGAAGGGACTGTCGCGAAGTTAGCCCTGAAACCAATAATCGCTACAGCCTGGTGCCGGTTTGTGATATAAGAGGAAATCCACTTAAAAAGGTCTTCGTGCACTCCCAGCCTCCTTAATTTGTAAATAAGAATCGGGTGATCAACCCGATCGAATGCCTTAGCGAAGTCTTTGTAGATCGAATGCCTTAGCGTCTACTTTCTTTCGCCCGTCCATGGTCATTAAGAAAAAGTTAGTATATTCCGCTAAGTTTGATACCACCGGACGCTGCTTGAGAAATCCGTGTTGTTCGGCGGTTAATTATTTTAATAAAATCATGACAGATTGTAACATATTAACTTATAATATAGGGATTCTAAACATAGCTTTAAATGCATAGTATCAAAAACATATACCTATTCCACAAGAAGCACTTTACCATAGTTGTATACGAAAAGATAATTCTTTAGGAATAGCTAATGCTAGACCACTTGAGCGGCGTCGACTACAACGGGCGAACCCGTTACCCCAGGCTGATATAACGATATTTGATCATTCTTTCAGCCGTGGGATGAGCGTAGAAGACTTTGGGAAGACACAAACCCACCATCTAGTAAACCCACGATCCCGCCAGAGACAAACGCCCTACGGCGAGGCACTAGGAAGGTAGCCCAGTGGGGCTACCTCATCCCCTGGCTACCAGTTTTGGTAGGATATCTTCGTCTGGACCGCGCCATCAGTCAGCATTTAACTCAAATTTAATTTACTCCACTATAGGGATTAAATTATCACCCTTAACAATGTCTTCCGCCTTAATATACTAATCTCACAAATCCATTTAAGCTCCCACTCGTAACACTCAAGAGAATTCAACTGCATTAGCACTTAGCACTACACGCTAATGGTAACACACTAGTATGCACAACGCTTCACCAACAGTACTAACTCACACAACATTCTCACTACTCACTCGTTACCCCAACTATAAATTAAAACTACAAAATGAAGAAAATACTGTTTAATTAATTTTCATTTTCATAAACTAACATTATTAAATACAATAATAGTAAAACGCTCTTAAAATTAAAATTTAAAAATAATTAAACGATATAAAGTAACAACTATACGATACATCGATTTGCACAACAAAAACAATTCATTTTCAGTTGGTAACTAATCGTAGCGTAAAAAGTATTTTTCTTTCTTTCTCATTGATAAAAGTGTCCGATATAAATATAACTTCATTATATTTTGTTAAATGCGAAAGTTATAATTTGGATATTAGCAAAATTAATGGTCCGATAATATTGAGAAAGGTTTAATACTGTTTTCTTCACACAATGGACCGACTGTTTTAAATATGTATCTAAACGTTTAGAAGTGTAAATAAGCTCAGAGATAATGATTAAAATAATTCTTCATTTCGGAAAAATACACTCAATTTCGGTTTCGCAAATATAAATACCCTTAGATTTTGATATGAAATCAACACAAAATGGTAGTGAATGGTAATTTAATGATAAATCCCATAAGCGATTAATTGACATCAGAATATTAGGTATATTTAATTAAGAATATAATTAGCGATTAGTGGAATTATTTTACGCAATTATAAGTGATTCTAATGTGCTATCCGCGATTATCAAAATGATTGAATAAATTGAAATGAATTGGATAAATGTACAGAGTGCGAGGAATCAACTGTTACAAGGAGAAACTCCATAATAACAATGGCAGTTGCCACTATTTTTAGTTGAAAATTCAGAAAAAAATATGATTGTAAAAAGAAAATTAATTGATCGTTGTAACCACATTGATAATGGCCTTGATAATAGTGTTAATTTTACACACTTCGTAAATAGGTATGTCACTAGGGCATTCGTTGTCGTTCTCGACGAAGACATGTCTTGAGCACATCCAATATATGGTGTTTTGCTGAAGTCGCTTTTGCATCCAGAAGTTGGAAAGCAGTCGCATTAGCGTCTGGTTAATATAGGGGCGACAGTTGCGCAGAAAAAAACTTACATTGTCTTGTAGAAATTTTTGATTTTCATTGGTTTTGTGTAAAGAATCCTACTAGAATGATAAATCATTATTTTACTCTTAGTGATGATCTAAATGATCCTTATTTTACCCTTCTGGTATCACTGATTTATTAAATTTTACCTGGGTATCTGACACCCAATCTCACCAGTTACGGTTTAAATCTCTAGCCAATTTGCTTATACTCTGTTACGAATTTCGCACAACTCGGTCCTGCACATTTTGAATCGTTTCCTATGAAGATTCTGTCAATTTTGGGCCACCATTTTTACGTCTTGCGATGTAGTAGTAACATTGGGACGATTAGTGTTACAAGGCGCAAATATTTTGTTCACTGGCAAACAATAGCGGACGCCGAGTTTCTATCCAAGTATAAGGCTATTCAAGTGTCGCTTATAAACTTCATGTTCAATATATTTTTGATTTGAAACATCTTTTATTTCATTCAGTAGTGGTTTGCTAGTTAAAACCGCATGTATCAAAAACATGTAATACTAATATCGCTAGTATCTTTGCACTGAATTATCTTTACTACGCGCGCCTTACTTTGGTACGTGTAGAGGAAAGAAGAATTGGCCCAGTAGCTGGATCCAGCATCACTAGGTTCCCTCGCTGGATCACCACCGTATCGATGTAAATAGGTTTCTATCCAGTTCAGTGTCCAGTATCCAATGATAAATCGGAATAGACCGACCGTCTATTTTTCGGTCCAGTGACCTCCCCTGCACAGCCCGTGACAGTGGCGCTGGATTCGTATAAACACTACGTGCCAGTATACAGACAGTTGCTAGCGTCTACTCATACAGTAAACACGTGTTTATTTGACGTTTCGAAAATGAAATCGAAAAAGTGGTATTATGAAGAGCTTATAAAGTGTGTCCAATTATATAGACATGTAGATAGCATCTGGTACATAAAATCCTAAGTTCATCGCGACATAAATATGCGGTCTTCAGCATTGCGAAATATTTGCGTAGGAATCAATATTGAAGGCCTAACCATACGTGGTTGAAAGTAAAATAAACTCATTGACAATGCCTTTAATTCGCTTCCCTTTTTCACACGCAAAAGACTCATTTTCGCGAACGCGTAGTCACCTCTATGATTTACCGATTACTACTGGACGTATGTAAACGGCGCGGCCCAGTGCCCATGCCGACCCAGCGAGGGAACCTGCTGGATCCAGCTACTGGATCAATGTAAATCAGCCTTTCGCGTACGCAGATCGGGCCGTTGTAGCGCCTTACATGACGTAATTGGAGATAAATTTAGCTTCGCGTGCGGCATTCATAGGTACACGGTTGTCGATCCGAGCATGAGTGGTTGCGTTTAAAAGCGCTCAATTTACCATAGTAAGGTGTAATCCATCGATTTCAAAGAGGTGTTCATAAGACGCTATAAGATTTACAAGTGTAACTTATAGAGGCTATAAAAATTACAATTTGTTGTAGAAATTTGACGGTTATTCGGCTATGGTGCCTCAGTGTTTTTTTTTTATTTTTAACTCGGAAAAAATGTATCTGAAAACCTATAATACCACCACAATGAACTAACGTTTAAGAGAATATAACGTAGTTAATATCTGACGGTTTCCATTAAAATGTAGGACTAAATTGGTAACAGTTGGTAATCCGCATGCTGTACCTATATAATTATAATCTAACAAGATTCTACAAAAGGCGTGCATATTTATAATGAGAAAATAACAGTAGTAATACTAATTAATGAAGCCGCAATATATCTGATTCGATACAATTATTGTAATCCCTAATTAGCTAGTCTAATTAACAACGCCTCAATAATACGCTATTTAGTTTAAGCAAATACTGTTAAGGCTGATAATTTAATTCAAAGGCTTAAAAACGCGTTTATCTATGGTGCGTTGAAATGGAAGCATCATGTTTTCTATATCATAACAATAATAATCTTATACAATATTAATTTACAATAATATAGAGAGAAATGGAAATGTATAAAAATAATAATTTGACAACGAAAATCAAGCCGATATCTAATAATAATAATATTTTGGAACTATCATTAGATATTATTATATTTTATATACAGTAATTTATTATAGTTAGAATTAATGTACGCCACCGAATTTTCGACTGATTTTTAATCAGTTTATATATAATAATGTTAATATATAATATTAAGAACACAGCAAGAGTTAATCAATATTCTTAAAATAGAATAGATAGAAAAGTGTGAAATTTTATAGTAGCTAAAAAGAACTTTGGTCCCAGTATGAAAATATAGAATATTTTTTTTTATATTTAGCTAATAGTAGAAATTCTAACAGAGACATAATTTAATGCTTTATGTAGTTATTTACAAAGTCGCTTAGAAATAGCAACAAAAGTCAATTTCAGTCCGAGTATACATATGTATATTCAACACTAAGGTAATGATAGTTACGAATTTTGGAAAATTTGCACATAGTATAATAAATAAAAAAAAAGACTTATTATGTACGTTTGCAAAATATACATATGAAGGTATTAATTACGTTGGTTAAAAATAGCATTCTGATATGCGGTGGTTAATAATAGAGTATTAGTTGGAAATTAAAATATATTTAAGGTTTTTGGTCACTAGATTGGCGATCAAAAATTTCTAGATTTATATTTCGGCTTCAGATTTACACTCGAATCTATAGTCGAATGCTTAAACATTCCTTAACAAAGCATTGGCAAATGCTACCACACTCTAGGACTGGTAAATGCTTAAGGATATATTGTCGTCCAAAGACAGTCGTCTTCCAAAGGCATTAACTCAAGCAGTCGGAATTCTTTCCGATTCATCCGGAAATGCAGATAAAAGCACTGGACACAAAACGTAAAATATTTCTCTTTCGTAAAATGCTCTGAAATAAATAACTATACTGTTAAAATTACTAATGTACTGTAAACAAGCTTTGGATATATTGTTTTTATTCTTTTATCAGCGTCTTTCTTTCAATATATTAGCTAAATTATGCATTTTAACTCGTCTGCCATTCTAAAAAAACGTACGAAGCATGACCGATCGCCATTTAGCCTTGTCATTTTGTCGTTTCGATCGATTGGACGGTTCGCTGTGTTTGGTGTTTTATTTTTATCTTTTTGCGGCTTTATTCAACTCTCTCCTTTCAATCCCGTTGACTTCATTAAATCTAGCTAAAATATCCAAATATTTTGAATAACAAAACGCAGAACAAGGTGAATGTACAGAGAGTTTAAGACGGGTATGAACACAAAAGATTGTCAAATTAGGCCAAGTCGTCAAAATGTTACCAAATATTTCCAATCCATTAAAATCAAGAATCAAAGACGAAAGATCGGTTAAACCACGGAAGAAAGCAATATACCCAAAAACACAAAATTAATGAATATCCAAAGACATTCCATAAACACGACGAACGAGAGTACAGTGACGTGTTTGACATTTGCAAGTATTGCTTAAGTATCGTGGTATACTTGGTTTAACCGGTTGGAAGCCAGCCTTCGCGCGCAAAAAACTGCTCCGGAACTTTTTGGTTGATTTTCTAAATAAATACTAACAATATCGTTTTTCATGAATCCCTCTTGTTACCTAGTAATTAATCTTGTTAGTCATGTATATTATACAGAGTGAGTTTTAATTTCCCGACTTTCTTCAATGGGGTGATTCAATACGAGCAACTAATCAACTTTATAAAAAATATTTTTAAAAAATATTTTTAAAAAAAATGTTTTTTTTTATTTAAAAATTTGAGAGACTTGACTTTTAAATAAAAGTTTGACAAGCGTTTGATGTCGCTGCGCCATCTATCGGTAGGTAAAATGTCGCTAATAAACGCATCGTGCTCAGCGATTTTTATACTATTTTTCAAAAAGATAAATATTTCAAAATTACAAAAAAATAGTAATTTTTATTTTACCACAATTTTTAACCAAAACTTGCTTACTTGCTCATACTGATACACCCCTTCATGGATGCCGGTTAATTAAAACTCACCTGTATATTTATATATTATACATACATATATGGGGGCCGGCCGAAATGGCTACGCGCGGATTTGTCAAACGACGCAAAGCGCCTATAGGCATTGTTGGTGTCCGTCCGGTTAAGCCACTGCTTAAGCATCGTGGAATAGACCGTAGAATGAAAACAGGTACGCTCAAGCATGGCTCAAGCGTGAGTATTGAGCGACTATAGATTCGAGTAGGTGTGAGCGACACGAGATTCAAAATACGTTACCAACGTAATGACATTAATCTTAATATAAATGATTATCATTTTTTCTATGTGTAGAAGGATTTATCTTTTAAATTATTCATCTAAGGACAGTGGACGCTTAGCGACCGGCGTGGATATTGAAGGTTTGGGCCGTTGGAGGCCGTTTGCGACCATCAGGGCGGCTTTTGCCTCGTCACCAGCGATCCCAGCGAACAGACGAACCCGGCCAGGGTGTCCCACAAAGATCCACCGCCACCTCTGTCCCTTCCGTCGAGAGACCCGGTATCGCTGAGGATCTCGCATCTGACGCCCATCTACGTGGAGAAATTTGAGGAATATGAAAATAATCAACGGGTATCCACCGAGCAACTAGTATTACACGGTGCTTCTAGTTGAAAATAAGATACAACTTTGCTACAGAGGAAAAGCATTGTTTATATCCAACTTTCTTATATTCAATATGTTTTGTAGCAAAAAAATTGTAAATGATTTCCAATTTAGTTTTTCTCAGAGAATAATCTACTATAAATATAAATCTCCCATTATCCGAAAACACTTATTTAAGGGCAAAAATTAAATCGATATTTTTAACAATTTTTAGCGATTACTTAATCTCAAAAATCATTAAATTTCAAGAAATCAAGTCCATTTTTTTCGTTTTTTTTTTAATTTTTTAATCTCTACAATCACTTCTTAAATTTAAGGAAGCCTTCTCAGAAGCATTGTCGTTGTCTTTGGGTTTCTTTCCTACCGAAATATTTTTTTCTATTCAGCTAAAAGGGGCTAACCATAAACGGCTTTGGAATGTGAGAGTCGGGCAGGATTCACTTGTTACCACTAATTGGGAAATACTGCCATAATATGCCAATAAGCTAGCCTGTTTGTTTTATAAATAAGTGCAAATTAAGAGCATATTATTATTATTATAACGACTATATTCTAGCAATAGACCTAACATATTATATCTGACATATGGCTACCGTATGATTACCATGTGATACCGTTGAAATTGAGATTTATAGTCTGATATTTAATTAGACACAATAATACAGCCCTGGCTGAACATACAATACTAAATTCATTTCAATTATTTCAAACTATTCACACTTGCTGACATGCATATTACGAAATTACGTTAAGAATGCGGCTATGTGTAATTTTTCACGTTTTATCAGCGGTGAAATCCAATCACTGATAGGAGCAGCAAGAATACGTAAGATACGGGAATTTCGACGGAATCTAATCTCACTATATTCATAATATTTAGAAAAATCTAATGAGGAGACTTATTTCATTTCATTTAAATAACTGCGTTCGGAATTATGGGATAATATTTTGCAAGTAAAATTGTGTAATATTAGTTATTAGGATCTACCGATGCGTATTTGGAGCTCTTTGAGTTACTCCTTTACCGCGACTGTATCGTCCGTCGTAGAGAATCGGGGGCTCGCGGAGTAAAACGTAGATTACTTGTTGTGATGATGATTAAATTAAGACTTTAGGGCGGGTCAACTTGTTAGAGCCCGCTCGGCGCATAGTGTGGTTTGCGTTCGTAAAACTTACGTGACAATTTATCTGACTCGTACGAATTCATGAAGCCCTATGAAATGTACCACAATGTAGAATATTTACGATATGACGAATGACACTTACTATTGTCGTCATTAGCAGCTTACATATGTGTTTTCTTATGTGTATGCACCATTCTATAGGCACATTCTTGCATTGCACGTTGCACAAAAATACAGATATTTCGAAGGAAGAAGCTCGTCGATGATTGATGAAATCATTTAACATATTTCCCAAAATTAAATGATTTTTGTCGACGAAAAGCATTGTCACAAATGGACGCATTCATTTCAGAAATTTTGCTGGTTCTAATTTTCGACCAAAAGATTCTTTCTTTTAAAATTATCCTCGTGTCATACGAAATAAGCTAAAAAGTACATATATGAGGGGAGTTTTTAATTAGTGACATCCTCGTAGTGGATGAATCAGTACGACAAAGAACCATAAATTAAAAAAAATGGGTAAAACAAATTGAAAAAAACATAGTTTTTTGTTTTTTTTTGTTGTCATTTTTTGAAATATTTTTTTATTTAAGAAAAGTTTGAGAAGCGCTGAGCGCACTGCGCCATCTATCGGTAGGTAAAATACCGCTAATAAACAATATTAGCGATATTTTACCTACCACTAGAAGCGCATCGTGTTCATAACATTTTATACTATGTACTTTAAAAAAATTAAACAAAATTTAAAAACACAATCTTTTTAATATTTTTTTTTGCTTTTCCTAAACATTTTATTGAAAGTTGCTTAGTTTTTCGTACGGATTCACCTAATATAAGGATGTCACTGATTAAAAACTGAGGAAAAGTCCATATAACACATTATTCTGAAATCATGCCAAAAATTTATTAAAAAAGAAAGGGTCGCTGTTAGACTCTATTTTGCAATCAAATAATAAATGAAATAAATCTTGCTGAATAGTGTTATTTTGAATAACTGATAATATAACAAATATTTTTGTTTTTCAAAAACGTTTAATATATTTCTGTATAAATTTATCTTAAATCCTGGGTCTCTTTTACCACAGCGCGTGCGACTACAGTCCGCGCGAACTCCGAAGAATCGGGAGCTGACGAAGAGGGCGGATTACGCCGCCCCCGACCGTCGCTCCACACCCCGCGCTCTCCCAGTACTAGTAATCTCCCAGTAGGTACTAGTAATATAGTATTGGGAGAGTGCGGGGTATGAAGCGACTAGGGTTGTCGACTACAGCGGGCGAGCCCGACACCTTAGGAAGTTTTAACGATTAGTCGTTCTATCTCTCTGGAGCAAGCGCAGAAGACTTGGACAAAACAGTCCACCATCTAGCACCGCCACAAACCCGTAAGAGGCCAACGCCTTAACCGCGAGATAGACAGGAGTGTTACCCGGCAGGCTTACACTCACGCCCTTATTTCCAATTGTGACCAGATTACTCCAGTCTCTCGATTGGTTACGAGTTCGAGGTCGCTTGCGCGGTCCTCTCCCTTACGAAGCGGTGAAAAGGCTGTTTACCCAGGATCGGATAGCCGATGGTCGTTTCAAGAGCAGTCGCTGTAAGGTCCACAACCACCCCCGCTCTATAGGAAACAGTACTGCTTTCAGACTCCCCCGACCGTTAGTCAGAGTGCACAGTCGATTGTCTTAGCCGCACGGTGCGCAGACCGTCCAGGAGCGCCAGAAGGTTGATTCCCAGGGGAAACTGACCATAAGGCCAGAGTCCTACCCAGGCTCGCACTTCATGCGTGGAGGCCGTCGGATAGGTGTTGACCCGTGAGTGTGACCAACCCTGAACAGAATGGGTCTTCGTGGCTAACTCAGCAAGGGCCCATTAACTCCCCCCTATGAAGCGACTGTCGGAGCGGCGTAATCCGGCCGTTTTTCCAGCCTTCGATTTTTTGGAGCTCGCGCGCGTACTGTAACTGCTTTTGATCATATGGCGCGTGTCCTGGAGCGTTAAAAATATAAAATCTACAAAAAAAAGAACTTATTGTTTAGAAACAACACATGGCGTAAAACCTCGATCATGTCACCTGCTTCTGCTTGTGCAGGCTGTCCGCGTAGGAGACGCTGGCCTTCAGGTTAGTGGTGCTGGCGCTCATGGGCATTCCGCCCTGCAGCAGGCATCTGGCATCCGGTTCTGTCCGGTGAGGATGCAGTTGCTGGATGGTCGGCGCGGGCGGGAGTCTGCGCGCAGTCCTGCACAATTGGGAATGCTCAATGATCATTATAAGGAGTTTTGATCGGGAATGCTCAACAAACCTTTTTAGGCTTATAACGCACTGGCGTCCACGGCTCCGGAGCCAGAATAAAGATGGAGCCAGATTAGGCGGCCAGAGTCGCCGCTCAATGTTATGGGCATACAACTGGTTGCGGAGCCGGCTCCGCGTGTGCGCGCACACTAGGTAGCCAAATACCTCTCCGCACTCCTAGCCGGGCACTTAGAAATGAGGCACTCCTTCTTGTCTCCTTCTTGTGTATTGGCTTTAAAACCGAATATAGGCGTAATTCTTATTTTATAAGGGTATGCGAAACTTTCAACACCCTGAATGCTGACATTGATATTGACCCCTTTTTCACAAATATAGATACAATAAGGAAGCAGGTTGTAGGGCGATTTTGTGATGACCAGGCTTAACATTTTCTTCTTTTATTACAGTATTGTTTATGTCAACATGTTTTCTACTGTACAATTCAGTATCTTCTTGTTTAATATCTTCTTTATGCTTAATATCCGTTCTAAATTCACGTTATTATTATTGTCATTATCAGTAGTAACTTGTAAATGGCTCTAAGCTTCCTATTTTTGTTCACTACAAAATTATTGGCTGTAAGCTATCCTTAAGAAAATAAAATAAAAATAAAAATAAAATAAAATACATTTGGACTACGCGCAGCCAGTGTCTCCCATTTTGGACGCTTCTATTGTGTCCGCTTGCTACCGGCTCCTAAAGCCAGTGAAGCCTGGCCGCCCAGTGCATGCACCTCCATACTTTCTCTAGTAACGTTCTGGCTCCGCAGCTATCGCTCCCGAGCCATGGACGCCAGTCGTTATGAGCCTAACGAGTTTTGATCAGGAATGCTCAATAATTTAATAAAGTAAAACACTCACTTTCTCCGGCCGCGCGCTTGTGCCCCTCATGCGTATTCCGTATCAGTCGAAAGGCTCCTCTCCCCCGCTGAGTAGGCCCTATCCTCGAAGTAGGGCTCGTCCTCGTCATTGTGACCTTCAGGGGTAGCCAAGTCGTCGGAGTATGTTCCGCGAGAATGAGCATAAGCTATGCTCTTCTGGTAGCTGAATAGCTGGCGCTCCAAACTGTAGTTCTCCGCTTGGAGTGTAGCTATTTCTCGTCTGTGGAGTTTTGCTTCTTTGATTATTATTTTCATATATAGACCAAATCATGGTCATTTAGTTTTAATTGTTAATTTCAAATAAATGTGATTGTCACAGGCTTTCAGAAATTGTCACCTTTGACTCATGGGCTAGATGGGGCGTGGCTATTAGGATATATGTCTATGCTGCATTTCTTGATGAAAGCTACAATCGACTCCTGTGGCATATGTTTAGAGCTGCGGACACTTTGGAGTTGTGAACTACTACGGGCGAATGCGCCACCCCAGGAAAGTATACCGATATTTTATCATTCTATCTACCGTGTGGTGAACGCTGAGACTAAGACGGGTTCAATCTGGCATCAGTTCAATCCGTGACTTTGATCATGAACTGACTGATAAGACTGCGATAAATTATCAAAATGTTTAAAATCCATTAGTTCAGTCCATCAGTCAACGTAATAACTACAACACAATACACTAGCAGATTTGGCCGGATTAATCCTTTATCCAGTCTGGTTGCAGGTTCTAATTCGGTTGCGCGGTTTCTACCTGTTGATAACGGTAATTCAGTTCGAATTTATGTCGGACCGCATCGCACTTTGCCTGTCTTTCACTCGAGTTCGGGTGGCCAACGGAACGTTTTAAGGGTAGCTGAGAAATAGTCAACAACAACCCCGGCTTCTTGGGAATCATTTAATTTCCAGACCCTAGTTATTAGCCGGAGTGCACTGTCGAATTGCTAACGCCGCACGATGCGCTAACGGCCCAGCAGCGCTCTAAGGATATCTTCCAGAGGATCTGATCTACCTGCCGTGACAGGGAAAACAGAGTCCTATTCAGGCTCGACCCGAGTTGGCTACCGCGTTGGAGTTTAAGCGTGGGTTAAGCTGACCCAAGATCACGAGCAGGTCATATTGCCCAAGCTGCATGGAACCGTTATCTGACAAAAGTTATGAGCAATCGGACAGATGGACAGACGGACGGATAGACAAATGACGCAGTATCACCTATAGGTTTCGTTTTATACGCTTTCGTACTGAACCCTAATAACTTGCATGAAATTTAACATTCAAATTAATTGAATAATAATGTTATAATAGCCGCGCCTGTTAGTAATGGCTAAATAACGACTTACCTAGGTTACCCGTATTTCTACGAAATTGTTTGGTAATTATAATTAGGGAGTTTTAACTTTTCCAAGTGAACAGTTTTATTTTCGTTTTTTTTTTGCATAATCTTTACCTCCCGGTTCGTTTAGCTCATCAGCTCTAGGCTATCCAAATTGATGCGCACTCTACCTGCATTGATGTAGGTAAATCATTCGTCGGATTGATAGGTAGAGAATAGTTTCTTGCAGTTCGGGCCATAACATCCAATTTGTTCGAAGGTCAACTCAACTCACGATTGAGCTGCTATTCACCAGCTTTTTAGAGTGAGGGACTAGCCCGGGGAAGGACTCTCGCGTCCCAGGCTTCACGGCTGGTAGATCTGTTTCCCTTGGGAGATTGCCTTCCAGCGCTACTGGACGGGTTGCGCACCGTGCGGCGTTAGCCAATCGGTTGTGCACTCTGACTAATTACTCAAGGGGTTTCACTCGGAGACTCTGGAAATAAACAGTTTCCTAAGCAGCGGGGTTGGATGTTGACCTGTCGTCCTCTACTCTTGAAATGATCATTCGGCTGCCTGATCCTGAGTTCGATGTGGGGAAAAGATGCCATGGTCCGCGATAGATTCATATTGAATCATCGCTGAACATACGGCAGGTAGAGCCGCGCAAGCGTTCTCAAACCCATAATCCAGATAGAGATATCCTTCCAAAACCGGAAGGCAGGGGGCGAGGTGGCCCTCTGGCTTACCTTCCTAGTACGTCGACATAAGACGTTGGACTATGGCAGGCATGTTGGCTTTGTTAGGTGGTAGGTTTACACTTGCCCTCAAGTCTTCTACGTTTATCTCACGGGAGACAGAACGATCATTATCGTTAAAACTTTCTGGGGTAGCGGGTTCGCCTGTTATAGTCGATTCCTCCAACTAGTCGGATTGATCGCTATGTGCCCTTATTTTTAATCTAAGTATGTATAGCCGGCAGAAGGAATTTTATAAATATAAAGAAGGAATTTTACTTTGACAAACCTCATCTGATAGTTGTGAATTCTCGTGACGTCATCATATTTGTGGTAAGTCGCCTGGAACAGCAGGTAGCTTTCATCCCACTCTATTTGGACCCGCAGCTGAAGTTTCTCAGTCAGGAATAAACAAGTCGGCTCCCGCACCTTTTGGAAAAGTTAGCATGAGAGAGAGAGGGACAGATTTTCCTCAATTAAAATACCTTTTTAATAAGTAATTTCATACCTCTTTGACGGTAATGTCCGTTTCCATAATGATACCCTCGTCAGAGCTTTCTTGTGCGTAATAATGGGAGTATGGAGCACCTGGAAGGGCTACAGGATCTTGTCTACCGCCAGCTTTTAATCTCACTACATACGCTGTCCAGCTCACGTACCTTTAATTAAAACAGAGTACTATAAGTCTCATTATGTATTATATCAAAGGCACAAATGATTTTATCAATTTACCTCAAATGATTCCGTGGCACGTTGTGAATATCTTTATAAACCATGTGGAGTCGTACAGTCTCTGAATGGCAATCACTTTTGATCGTCCATGCCTGTTAATATAATGATTACAATGTTACAACACGCTAATTATAATTACAACGTATGTATGGTTCACATCATAATATGACGACCATACGACTGCCATATGAAAGGTCACGAATATATGATCAATATCAGCTCTTTCAATTTTTTTGTATTTTTTTTTAAATAATTTAGTAACTAAAAAAAATACACTTCATTAAGGGTTTGAGTAAGACTAAAATATATTTTGTTTGTAAACCAAATATAGTTGAGTTTCAAAAAAATACATTTTTTACTTCACCAGTTAACTGCGGAATTTATTTTAAAAGTAAGCCACGGGGTGCGTAATTAAAATGAATCTATCGAAGCCATAATAAATTTCACGAAAAAAAAAACAAAGTAAAACGATATGGATTACATATATAATAAATAAAAACTAACAACACATAATTGCACACTTACAAATGGACAAAAATAATAAAATCCATACACAAAAAATAATTAAAAATAATTTTGTAATTCAGCTGATGTCATAGAGGTATTTTTCATAGGTACAAAAAAATACCATACGATATAAAAACACATTTTGTAAGATACTGCTAGTTCTGCTGCTGCTGCTTTTGCCGCTTCCGACGCCTCTGCCAACGCCGCTGCCGTCGTCGTTGCAGCAGTAGTAATTGTATATTTTTTTTACTATTGATTGAGTTTTTTTATTGATTGGTAATTTTTTATTTTATACGACGTGTATACACGTCGACCGCACCAAAATAAATATTTTGATTTGACGTGTATATGCGTCGAACGCACTTAACTGGTTAAATTATTCTTCAGAAAAAAATTAACACTTTAATATAAGTTTAATAACAAGAATATTTGACTTTACAAAAAAAATACATTTTTATTATTTTATACCCCAGAAAAAAAAGCTAAAACATGGAAAGGTCATTGGCCTTGATCAGTTTTTCCTATCACAATTCCTCATCGGTGTCAACCGAAGGGTCATCGAGATACTTCACCTCTCGACCTGACGGGAAAGACTGATCAAGGTCCACGGTCACTGCGTGGACCTTTATCATTCTTTATCGTCACATGTTTTCTTCTCCCTTCATTTAAGGACAGAGTATGATCTTTCTTTCGAAAATCGATTCACGCTTTGATTCGTTTGGGAACAAACCACAAATTGGCATTTTTTTTTATTTGTTGTGTGGGGCCTTTCTACGGTCTTTATGAGCCTTGTAATACTGCGACCATTGCTGATCCATTGTGTTCGCCACCTAATATAGTTCTGCGCTAAGCCTCATGTCATTTAAGAACCTCAACAGGCTTTTGGCGCCAGATTATTTTACCTCTTCAGGTTGGAGGTAATGACCGCCAAAGTGGGTTTATCTTTTACGCATTAGCGGGCTACACTCGCACATGAGGTGCAGGGGAGTTTCCTCTGCCCTTTGGCAGAACCCCTTGAGGTTGTACATGTGTTTGTTCAGACCATAATGACCCGTGAGTGCCCTCACCAATATGCGTAAATTGTTCCTATTTAGCGATAATGCCTCACGGGCAGCCTTACGGCCGCAAGCCTTGATTAGCGCTTTGTAATGATTCAACCCCGGCGTGTTGTTTCAGTGGTGGCATTAGCAGTGACAAGATGGCATTAGTATCTCATTTAAAAAAATGATACGTGACCGTCTGCCATAGTTATAAGGATGTAATTTATCTAACATCAACGAATGGTGGCAATAATCATACAATGTCTACCATAAATCATAATAAAATCCAACGCAGCCAATAAAACGGCTTTTAATACTTTAATTATTTCAGCAGTTAATCAAGTAAACAATCAAATCATCAGCCCATCCAAACGCCTCTAAAACCGGAGATTTTATTTTCGGCGTCGCTATTTTTACTGCGAGCGTTTTCCAGGCCTTGCTAAACTTTTGCGTTTGCCTAATTCTCGCAGGCGGTCGCAATTACGTCAAAATTAATGTTTTATTAGCTTTTGTTACGTGGAGCAAGTTCAGGGGGGAAAAGGCTGCTTGCCGTAATTCTGCGCGGCGGCGTTGGGCAACAAATTTCGCATTATAATTTTAAATAGGTTAATTGGTAGGATTTGGTGTACGGAATCCCAGATTTTTTAACCGGTTTTTTGTGAGGCGGTGTCACTTATTTTAACTGGATTCTTAAAAGTGTTAACCATTAAATCAACATTATAAATATTGTTTTTTTATCTTGTGCCCAAGATGTACCTATAATATTCTACCTGTATAATCCTGTACCAAACTCCTAATTCCAAATCCCGCAGTGGCGACAAATTATTACTTGTGTATTGCGTCGTCATTGGACACACACTCACATAAGCGAGTCGTGAACACCGCCGCGCGGTCGCTTTGTTCGTTCGAGTTGAATCCTACCCGCCGTCGCATCATTGTCCCAACATCGTCGAAAAACTCTCGTACAAATTGGTGTGTGCTGATTCTCGTGCAAATTGGTGTGTGCTGTTTTGAGAATTGCGCGTGCGGTCCAGCATCTTCGCGGTCGAAGTTTGTGGGATCGAGTGGGAGCCAAGCAGCTCGTCATTCCGTCAGGTGCACTGATCGACCGTCGAAAAGTTTGGTGATTTGTTGGCAATTGTTCCATCGTTATGAAACGTCCATTTATCCCATAAGTCCAATACAGTCCTAATTATCTCTTTATTTATCATACCAGCCGGATAATACAGGAAATAGTTTAGAAATGCTTGTTCTATATCTGGGCTGAAAAATCGTCAGTCAGCTAGAACACACTGTTACACTACCTAAAGGCATAAAGATCAGCCCCAGTAATTCAATATATTAGAAAAATCTGGTTTCGCGGATGCTTTTACCTCGGAGGTCGCGAATCTATCAAGAACTATCTGCTGTCTAGCTCTATTTGAATACCTCTTTGTGACAATTCTTTTTCTGTGATTATTTTTAATTTTTGCAAACTTTGCAATGTTTGTTTATATGTGTTGTTATGATTATAGACCGTGGAATTTAAATTGCGCCCAAAACTTTAAAGGGTGATTCTGCCCGTTTAATAGATCACATATATATCCTGATTGCACGTGTGCATCCTTGTTATTGTGAAATATTACCTATATTTCGATTTACGCTTGTTACGAACCGCTATACATTGCCATAATAGATAAGTTAAATATATCAATATTTTGTGGCTATAGGTACCTGTTTATCTCTATCGTAGCACTGTGCAGCTGCGGCTGATGATGAAGCAGCTATCGGTGCAGTCGCTCCTATAGCCAGCGATGGTGGGGCAGGGCTTATGGCTATAGCTACTTCGCATATTGTCTTGACAGCGACCAGCTCTACGTGGACTCGGGCTGCCCCCTATTTACAAAGAGAATGCAGCGTTACAATGTATCTAAACTCCTTCTCAATTTTCTTAGCATGAAAATTATGATGTCATAATTATAATACGGTCATAATATATAAATATTATAATTTTAATTATCATAACGAGGGACTGAAATGAGTAAAGTTAACGATTTTCGGTCCAGTTGCACCAGTCGTAACATTTTCATATACAAAGGATTTTTCAGCGACGCGCGGCGTTCAAAGGTTAACGATGCTCTTTGACATTAGAACCTGGTGACTGAATGGCGATATAATAAGGACTGAAATAAAGATTAATTTAATCTCACAAAAAAGGAGAACGATATCAAAGACAAATAAGAAACTAATTAAAGTGATTAAGGTTAAGTAATTGAGTTGGAATGTTTTAGAGAACATGAATAAAGAAAGCTTTTTTCTCCCTTCTCCTTTAAATCCGCTGTTTAGGTTATATTAGATATATGGAAATATATGGTGAAATTTGTGGCATTCGACGTTTTGGCGAGGTTGCGACCGCTGTTGGCCAGGGTAGATTTAGGTACCGATTGCGTTTCTTCGTGAACTGAAATACGAACTTAGCTCAACCGAACGAGACAGAGCAATACGTTAGAACGGAATATGAAATGAACTGTCGTCGATTTTCCCGCAGCAAAACTACCTCTCGAATTTAATAGACGCCCGAATAAGTCTATGCACATTTCGTGCAGTGTTATATTTAAAGGCTTTACGTTCAGTGAGTAGTTTTAATCCGAAAAAGTGACAACCATTCATTTCACATTCAGCTCTGACCTACTGCTCTGTCTTGTTCACACGAACTAATATCCGATTGTAGTTTAAGAGAAAAGCAATCGAGCCCTTAGTCTACCTTATTCCGATTCCATTAAAAACTCTAGAAACTAGAGAAAACTTTAGAAATTTAATCAAACTTTAGATTATATGTCTCCGGTCCAACAGTAAACAACAAACTAAGCGAACGCATTCGTCAGGCGCAATTATTGATGTGTTTAAGAGCCGCCCAAAAAAGTACCTAACAAATAAGGCACTTTACTCACTGGAGCAATATTACTTGTGTAAGGAGTAAAATGCCTGATGAATAAAGTGTTTAATGTTTTTCCTGGCAATGTATAAATTATTCCTTATAATTTTTCCTAAATTGCTTTTTTTTATTTAAGTTTATTCCTTTGTATATTCCAATATTTTCAAAGGTTTTTCGATTACGATAGAAAAATAGTTATGCTTAAATCTATGTAAATAAATGACTTGTCTATGTACATAAATGACAAATAAAATTAATATGAATATGAATACGAATATATTCATAGAAAAGATTGAAACATAGCTTAATTGTACCAAATCACTAAAATTAATAAAGAAATAATAATAATAATAATAATAATTAATTAGGTTCTACATGTTTCTTTCTACCCGTAGTCAGATAAAATTCTGGATCGGTGAAGTCCTTAATAATGCGAGTAGTGGTGCGTTACGGAAAGGCGTTTTTCAAGGTGGAAGAGCGAGGCTCAGGCGGCAGGGTCGAACCTCAAACAAGAAAGTAATAACCCTTTATCTTGAACCGTGAAATGAAAGAGGGCGGACGATGCGGGAGTGGAAGAGTCGAGGGAGGTTAAGGGGGAGGGAGGAAGAACTAACGTTCATCCCGTAAAGGAATCGCGAGACTGTTATAATTTCATCCCTCTTTCGAAAGTTGCCTCCAGCCAGAGGGAGGTTAAGGGGGAGGGAGGAAGAACTAACGTTCATCCCGTAAAGGAATCGCGAGACTGTTATAATTTCATCCCTCTTTCGAAAGTTGCCTCCAGCCAGTGGCGTGCACGGTATAAAGCCATAAAAGCACTGCCTATACAGTCGCGAAACCTTCCTACATTTATTTTTTTTTACTTTTCCAGCCCACCATCCGACCAGGAAGGAAAGTATTGTGAATGCGCTACAATTCTTTTTCGAGGTGAAGACGGAAATATCGAATATTGAGGCCCCCAAGACGATTAACCCCTCAAATGTGAGGCGTCCAATAATGGATGCCTTGGCAAAATGTATACAAAATGTATATAAATTTATATAAATGTAAATATAAATGTAAATGTGCGCCGCTTTATAGTAATGCTATAGCTCTATAGTAAACCCCGCTCTATGTAAATGTAAATGTAAATGTAAATATAAATTCATATACATTTTGCCGTAGGCAAACCCGAGCTAATCGCCAGTCATTTGTGGGGTTAAGACCGTCTCCACTTTGAAGTCTCTCTGTGTGTCTGTATTCTTCTACTCTATTGTGAAATTTCACCGTGCGTAAATACGGCGCACCGAGGGGCAGACACAGTGCAAACGGCGGCGGCGACGTGCCGTTTTTCCGCCGTGTCCGTCGTCAAGCCTCCAAAATGATCCATACAACACTGTCGACCGTGCCTATACACGCACGGCGAACTAACCGTAGGTTTCCACGGCAAAACACGTGTGTCGACAAGAGGGCTTAACTAGCCCGTCTGGTAGTTAACAGCATTTTAAATGCCATACATTGCCAATCTCTATTCAACAGCTGGCCAACGCTCGGTTAAGCTTAAACGATGTTTATTGCTTACATAATTTTTTAAACGATCGTTATAACCGCTGTTTAAATGTAATATGCGTTTATTTCTAAGGCTGATAGTAGAATTGTATTGAGGATATACAGCTCTCGAAAGGAGATTCCTTCATACGTTCAACTTATCAGATGACTTTAGCAAGCTGCTTGTCGCCCACGCATATTGCTAAAGGATAGCCTATTCGAAGCAGACTTAAAACGGCAATAAGCAATAGAGAACATTTGTATGGACGACCCCAAAGTTTCACTCGGGTATCACGGGCAAACGGTTACTATTGATTATATGGCGTATTAGATAGCTCTACGTCGTACTATGATTTGGCGACTAGGACTTTACTACGAATCGCAATGTGTAGAGATACTCATTTTTCCAAAGAAATGATGGATCATCTATTATTATGCTCAATATGGCGGAGTTCGTGGTAAAAAAGTATGGTGGCGAACTTTAGATGGCAATCTAAACACGCCTACAAAGTATAATATAGTAAAAACAGAATGTATAAATCAGTGGCGTAGCGTGCCTTGGCGGGGCCCCGTATAAAAATTTGTTTGGGGGCCCTTAGGAAGGGTAAAGATTTGTCACAAAAGAAAAAAAAATGTTTGCATTAAAAGAAATATTTATTCATCATAATTATCTATCTGTAACTTTTTCCAAAATTTTTACAAACAATTCAAATTACATATACACTCTCCTTGCCTTTTTTCGGCAAACTGATTTATTAAATCATTTATAGCTGATGATGACTTTAGTTTTTCTAAAGTTTCTGCCTCCATGGACAATAGTGACAGGTCTAACAGGCGTTCATGTCCTATCGAAGTTCTTAGGTATTTTTTTATTAGTTTTAATTTTGAAAAACTTCTTTCAGCAGTTGCAGTTGTAACTGGAAGGGTCAAGAATAAAAAGCATGTTGTTATTACCTCCGGAAAACTGGAGGTAAGACTATTGATTTTTTATTTTGAACGCACGCTTTACACAGAAAAAAAAACAAAGAAATTGCTTTTTTTGACTTTTGTTATTTCTGAAATTAAAAAAAAATTTGCTTACGCACGTTGGGGGCCTCGTATAATTGATACGGCAGATACGGCGCTAGCTACGCCCCTGGTATAAATCTTCGCTCTTATTATTTCAATATTATTTATATACAGATATCAAATTTTTGTTTGGTGTAAAGGTTTCAATGCGAAAAAATTACACACTTTAATGTTCAGATAGACTAATTCTTAGTTTTATATACTGATACTGGTCAGTATTTTATGTAGACGAGCATAATAACCTTTATGACTACAATGCGCGCATGTACCACTGTGATTAGGTTAGTTGTAAGACATTTAAACGTGGCAATAAGCTCGCCTGTTTGTATTATAATTAAGTGCAAATGAAGAGTATATTATTATTATTGCTAATAGATGGCATTCTCTCTCCATGTTATTTGTTATGATGTTTCAGACTATTTAAAAAATGCGATAGATGCCACTAATAATGAAATTATATTATTGTGGTTAAATTTATGTTTTTTTTTTAATCAGCTATCCGTTATTTATAAAAAAAACATTTATTATTAATAGATAAATAAATTGCTATTAGTTTGGACGTCAATAGTATTAGCGCAAACTGCATTTTGTCGGCGCAGAAGGGTTGCCAAATCATACTATGAGTTGCCCAATCTAAAACCATATATAATTAATGGTTTCACTGATGTATCACGGGCAACCTGATATAAACCGAAAACCTTTCATAAATTACACAGAAGAAAAGCATGTCACAACAAATGTCCACTATCTTTCCATCTGGCCGAGCGCTGTGCACATTTCTGCCGATGACGTCACAATACAGCACACGAGCACACTCGGCGGTTTAAATCGCTATCTTCCCAACTTCCCCCCGACGAACAATGGCACAGTGAAGGACCGCCAGCAAACGACCAACGCTAGATTGAGCGTTATGATGCCGCGTAAGTACGAATATATTCCCTTTATGTCGTCCCCGGGCAGTAAGTATGAAAAAGAATTGGGTACTATATAGTACGTAATATGTTGGCTTTATACTATTGCTGTGTTTCGGTCCATTGGACTACTAAAGTGTACGGTCGTTTGTGGGCGAAATGGTTATTTGAAATTTCAAACGTTAGAAACTTCATGTTCTGGGGAATGGCGGCGAATTCGGCAAGAATTTTTGGATTACAAAATAGACCTATTCGCAACGTATGTACAATATCATCGCTAACATCTTGAAGGCCGTATTTCATTGAATCTTGTATCATTACAATGTATGCAGCTTATATATATACGACGAGTACCAGGGTGTATTGTATGCAAAGAAAAACATCAGTACTACGAAGACTATCGCGGTCGTTTGACATTATAAATAGGATAGAAAACGAATTTACCACGTGAAATTTGTAGCACCCGACGTTTCGGTGACGTTGCAGCCGCCATTGTCCAGGGTAGACTGGACAACGGTCGGGACAACGAACTGGACTGGACAACGGACTGGACATCCAGTCTACCCTGGACAGCGGCGGTTGCAACGTCACCGAAACGTCGGGTGCTACGAATTTCACGCGGTAAATTCGTTTTCTGTCTTATTTATAATCAGTACTACACTAACTAATTCGGATGATTCGCATAACACGCGGAATAAACAAGACTTGCGTCCTTACAAAGTCCAAATAAGTAAGGTTAAAAATAGTTTCCTGTCAGCCATCAGGCTAACATTATTTACAACAAAAATCTATTGTACGTCGGAGGTTTTAGAGACGTTCAATTTGAGAAATAGGTTCAGGATATTCTTATTAAGAACCCAATCTTTCCTATTTGACAATATAAAATTTTCTAATATTGAATGATTATTTTTATATATATTTTTTTACCATTTATGTTACTAATTCTAATCATATTGATTTTTAAAGGTTATATGTTTTTATTATAAATTGTATTATTATTTGTTTTTACAGTTTTATAAAATAGTCAATTTGTCAAAAATGTGTTATACAGAATCACATAAGATATACCGTAAAATCAAGTAAAATAATTTGATTCTACCATTGATTTTATAGTGTAATCAATGATTATACCAAGAATAGGGACTCCTATGAACTGGTTTATTTTAAAAATAAATTTAAAAAAATATGGTTCAAATCGGTTTTCCCATATTATATAAAAGTTTGTATAATTCGTAATTCTAGTTAGGTTAGTTTTGCTGTCAAATGGACATTTGTCATATGACTTTTTACGAATCTTTATTGCAATTAATTGGTCTATGGCGATATAAATAAAACACATAAATTATAAAAATCCACCAATAAAAATTTTATTCTCGTAGTACCAGTAGCACAGTGTTTATTGGATCGCCTGATCGTACAGACAGCCAACCTCTGCAGCTGAGCTACTAAGACCCGCTCTTTTTTGGGTCGTCCCAACTCACAGTACAGCTCCTATCCGGTAGCCTCCTCGAGGATGGTCGACCTGGACCTGGAAAGGACCTGGAAAGGACTCCGTTTTCTCGTGTTACGGCATGGTGAATCTGTTTCCTATGGGGGATGTTCTACGGGCACTGCTAGGCGGTTTGCGCATCATGTGACGTTAATCAATCGACTGTGAGTACACAGTCGGCGAATAACCAAAGGAGTCTGGAAACATACGTTTCCTAAGTAATGAGAGTTGTTGTTGACCTGATGTCAGCCACTTTTAAAACGATATTTTAGCCACCCAATCCCGTGTGATATTGACGGGCAAAGGACGCCATGGTCTGCGAAAAATTCTAACTCAATTACCGCTAACATAGGTTTGAGGCCGCGCAAGCGACTTTGGTGCCGTAACCAGACGGGAGGTCGGATAAATCCGCCTAAATCTGGTAGTGAGGGCGTCAGAATGGTCTATTGGGGTCGCTTCCCAGTCCCTCGCGGTAAGTCGTTAGACTCTCACGTTAGACTCTCACGTCGTTAGACTTTGTTTTCGTTGTTAGACAGTAGACTGTTTTGTCCCTACATCTATGCGTTCACTCCATGGGCGAAAGAGTGATCTAATATCATCATAGCTTTCTGGGGGGGGGGGGGGGGGGGGTTCGCTCGTAGTAGTTGGCAACTCTCAAATGATCTTACACCGCTAAATTTAGTTGGGACAAAATTTATCATTAATCAGGTAATACTAGCCATAGAAATATAAATAAATCTGACTAACTTCTGAAGACATTGCCTACAATTCTTGCTCTTGCAGGTTTTTAATTGAAAATGTTAAAATCTGAAAATTTCATACTTCCTAACTCCGAATCCGCACTGAGTCTAATTGACTTAAAATATAGGTAGGTATATGTTGGTAGATCTGAGGGCGAATCCGGCCAAAGTTTGAAAGTCTCTATTTTTACAACACTGCCCACAAAAAAGGAGTGTGATGTGTTTAGAGTTTATGTTAACTTGTTTTCCGATTCTTGAACTGATTTAGAATACTTAACCCCTCAAATGAATGGCGATTAGCTCGGGTTGCCTACGGCAAAATGTATATAAATTTATATTTACATTTACATTTACATTTACATAGAGCGGGGTTTACTATAGAGCTATAGCATTACTATAGAGCGGATTACTATAAAGCGGCGCACATTTACATTTATATTTATATTTATATAAATTTATATACATTTTGTATACATTTTGCCAAGGGGACGCCTCACATTTGAGGGGTTAAAATGCTTGAACTGATTTAAATCCCTAATAATTTAAGTTGGTTTATTAAATTATGTATTACTAACTAATATCAAATCTCCAGTATTATTTGCTTATGTATATATATGTATATGTATATTTATGTATGTGTCTATGTATATGTGTGTATGTATATGTATATATTCTTATGTATCATGCAACGCAACGTAAGTTCATAATATCAAAAGAGTCAGCTCGTCGATACTATTAAACAAAAATCATCATCCCTAGATACGGGTCTCTGACCTAGTTAGGAATCCGAATAACCATTTTCACCATAGGATGTGCTCAATTTTTCCCCAACTCAACCATATTATGTTAATGGTGTGTATATGACATAGGTATATAGAGTTATTGTAAATTAATAAATAAAATAAATAAAATCCAAAATCACATAACTAGCAGCTAAAGTTAGCAAATAATTCCAGGTTATCCAAAACGTAGCTATCTCGTATTTGAATGCAATGTGTGTTGGTTGACGAATTTTATTAGTAGCTAATGCTCGGACATTAAACTGCTCGGGTTTACTCTGTATTCCGGACTACGTTGGCAATAGATTATTGATAAACTGTACATCTAGCTAGTCGTGCATACTTTGCACCTTGCATCCAGCGTTGCCTCCTGAACATTAGAGCACTGTTATCTTGCTCTATTTAAAGTACGGGAGGGAGATGTATGGATACGAGGCGAATCTACAGAGCGATATCCTACAAAAGCGAACGGGACACTCCCGCGGGAGCCCAGTTCCGACGCCGGTAAATGCTGACCCTTTTATGTTCTTTTGTAATGGAAGTAGCCGGATTTGTATATGGAACAAACTTGAAATTCTAAGGTATCACGGTCGACTCGCGATGGGGGTTATAATGGTTTTTCAATGCTCTTCCTGGCGACATAAAATCAGCACAAAATAAGACCTACTCTAAAAGGCTGCTTAGAAACTGGCTTGTAAAAGAGGGAAGACAAGGAATTTAAAAAATACTGGACATTATAATCTAACCCGGACATGTGAATATTTTTAATGTTATATTGTATTATGTTACATTATTATTATTATTATTTTATTTATTATTATTATTATTATGTCTTAACGTACCTAAGAGATAACTTGTTTTAGTTTTAACACTATTTTATCTTAGTTATAAGTAAAATTCAGGACTATTTTGTTTAAATTCTTATTCTAATTCTTACTATTTTAAATTGTTTTGTTTTTTTCTGATTTGAATTTATTTGCTGTCATTTTAATTTTCCACTTCTAACTTTAATTTAATTATTTAATTTAAGTATTTAATCATTTTTAATATTGTTTTGCAATTCCATTATTTTGTACATACATGGAATATATGCCATTTTTATAAACACGGTATTTGTGCAAGCACATTCAAAAATAAATGTTTACCTTAGAACAGGTCCGGGCCTAGTTGGGTGACGTTGCCACTAGACTATGCAATGTATTCTTTTTTCTGCTTTTGACCCAATTTTGAAAGTATTTCTATGCATAGTTCCTACGCTGAAATTGTTTACTGTTATTTTTAATATTTGCATTACTTATATAAATAAATAAATAAATAAATAAACGTTTATACTAAGAAACTCGCAATAGGAAATCTACACTAATATTATAAAGAAGTAATATTTGTAAGTTTGTATGTATGTAAGTTTGTAAGTTTGTAAGTTTGTATGTAGGAGGTAATCTCCGAAACTACCTATCCGAAAGCTCCATTAACGATGTGAACTATAGGATATATCTTATTGTGATAAATATTGGTTTTCAATACGAAATCATGATATTTGTAAATCAAGTCGGGGGAAATGAGCTGGTGAGTTGTTTTATCGGCGTGCGCTGACAAAACGGTTTGATAGGTATATAGGAAAACAATATATGACAAAAATATTGGCCTCAGAGAGATGTATGAAAAAGTCAGCGACAGCATATAACCCACTTTTATATTTAGGCTACAATAACTGCTTTTGTGCCCCAAGAAAAGAAGAAAAATATGTCGGCAGTGTTTGTTGAAGACATCTTTACTAATATTATAAAGAATTAATGTGTGTAAGTTTAAATGTTTGTAAGTTTGTATGTAAGGGGTAATCCCCGAAACTACTCATCCGATTTCAAAAATTTCTTTATGAATAGAAAGCTCAATTATTGATGAGTGCTAAAGGCTATATTTTAATAAGATAAATATTAGTTTTCAATACAAAATCGCGATATTTGTAAATCAAGTCGGAGAAAAATAAGCTGGTAGTTGTTTTATCGGCGTACGCTGGCGAAACGGTTTGATATATGTGTAAACAATATACAACAAAAACATCTACCTCAACCAGATCTATAAAAAAGTCAGCGACAGCATATATCCTAAGTTTATTTTTAAGCTGCAATAACCACTTTTATAACTCTACAAAATAAGGAGAAAAAGTAATTAGTTTGTTGAAGGCATTAGCAATAAAATAAGAATCCTTATAAAAATAAATTAATAAATCATCACGGCTGATAAATGGAGATAAAATTAGCGATATATTGTATTTTTTTAGGTTCAATAGTTTTAGAGTTATCATGAAATAAGTAACGCGGGCAAGCACCTCGAAATACCTGGCGAGGGCTGCGCGGCGGCGACTAGCCCAACAAGGTCAGCAATCAGCGGAAGACGGCGGGTGGCGAAGAACAAGACGAGAACAGGACGATTTTTACTATATATTTAAAGGTAGCGTCTAAAAAGGCAAATAAACGCCACCCTATATATACTTAAATAATAAACTTGATTCGAAACTTTACGCAAAGCAACGCCGCGGGCAACAGCTAGTTATCAATAAAATAAGAATCCTTATCAGTAAAAATCATCCATTACTACGGGTGGTTAATAAAGATGCAATTAGCCATTAAGTGTAAGTTTATAGGTGGTATAGTTATAGAGATATCATGAAATTAGTAACGCGTGCAAGCACCCTGAAATACCTAGCAGGCGGGCGGCAGCTGCTAGCCCAGCAAGGTCGGCGTTCAGCGGAAGGCCGCGCCGGTGGCGAGAAACAAGATGCGTATTTCTACTATATAGGTATCGTGCATCTGAAAGGGGACGTCATGCACTATATATCTAAAGGTAGCGTCTAAAAAGGCAAATAAACGCCACCGTAATTACATAAACTTATTGATTCGAAACTTTACGTGAAGCGAAGCTGCGGGCAACAGCTAGTGTTATTATAAAAGCACCCAACTATTTTGGTTCGTTTTTATTTATTTTTCTCCAAGGTATAGAAAATTTCAACGAAACACTGAGAAAAATATTGGATTCCTTCCTACAATGTCGTTTTGTTATTACGGTTTTAAGGAATTTTGTTGAAACTCCATTATTTGATTATATGTTATAATGTAGCTATTATACCGTATGATGTAGCTTTAACATGATTCTTGTAACTGACTATAACTTTACGTGTGTAATAACATGTTGTCATGGTAAAAGCAAGAACTCGTTGTGCGCCGTAATGAATATGCAGTGTTATTACTATGCCCGAGACATGGTAACTACACCATTACGCGTCATGTTGATACATACGTATGGACAACAGTACATGTTATATACGCAATCCTCTTTGAAACATGCGTATTTCTGTGTATTACATTGTTATATTTTTCTCAGTGTATGACACTAAAACTTTGGCTAACTATTCGTATAGCATTGCTAGTTTGTGCATCTGTAATTATACCTCTTATTTTGGATATGCGATGTGTTTATATTATACCTTTTAATTTAAATATGTCTCCCACTCCCCCCCCCCCCCCCCCCCTCCGCTTCTCCTTTTCTTATCGTAGTCTCTGAGCACGCGAGTCAAATGGCACCACTGGAACTCACCACTTAAATAGGTTCTAATACCTTAACAATAGCAGTCGTCATTATTCCAGAACATAATAATATACCTTAACACATAAAAGGTCGTTCCCTTTTTTATATTAACTTTATGTGGCGTGCATACGCTTGTAGCTGGCGAAATAGTCTAGGATCCGGCTGCAAATTTTTGACGTTCACTTGTTATTTTTATCGAAAAACTGTTAGTGTAATCTAACATAATGTGGCAGGATGTCCAGCCAAGTGTTTACTTCACAAACAATAACCTTACTTATTCTCCATACAGATGCTGAAGTCATATTACGATTTATTATTCTCAGGATGTTTTTAAAAATGCATATGTTTATTTCAATTATGTAAGTTTATTTTTCATGGAGGCCTAAATCTCCAAATTATCAGAAACATTTAATATTTGTCTTTTTTTTTCCTTTGTACTTTTGGCAAGATGTTGGCCCTTACTTGATTTTCCTTTAAAATAGTTTCGATAAAATAACTAAACACATGACTGAGATGTCATGCGAAAGGCCGGGCTAAGCTAAAAACTTTCCTTTATCAGCAAAGTTGACCAGAGAAAGTGATTCGGATCTCTAAATTTCAGATCGACTGTTCCTACCAACACCTAGCTGTGCACTCCAGCGTTTAAGTGTAGGAGCCTGGAAACAATTTACTGTTTCCTAAGAAGATGTAAGGGATGTTGACCTGATGTCAGCCACTCTTGAAACGACAAATTGGCCACTCGAACCCGAATGGTAGACGGGCAAAGGGCGGCGATCCACGATAAATTCGAACTGAGTTACCGCTAATATCAGGCGACTTCGGACCCGTAGCCAGACGGGTGAACGGAGAAATCCTATTGACTATTTTCGTCCTAAGTCTCTAAGTTCACTACTGATTGAAAGAACGATAAATATCGCTGTACCTTCCTGGAGTGACGGGTACTAATGGGCCCCTGTTGCAGTTGGCCACTAAAACCCATATGTCGAGGGTCGGTCAAACTCACGGGTCAACACCTATCCGGCGGCCTCTACGTATGAAGTGCGAGCCCGGGTATGATCCGGTCTGTGGGGCAGTTTCCCCTAGGAGTCAACCTTCTGGCGCTCCTGGACGGTTTGCGCACCGTGCGATGACAGCCAATCGATTGCGCACTCTGACTGACAGCCGGGGGAGTCTGGAAACAGTACTGTCTCCTATAGAGCGGGGGTAGTTACCTGGCTCTTACATACTCCTAACTTGTATTACGGTTAACTGTATGGCGGCAGTTAACCGTTTTAAGACGACTTTTATGAGAGGTTTATTCAGGTTAATGGGATCGTTTTCATATACCAGTGCCATATACATTTCGGAACTGGGCTTTGGTAATTAATTCTGTCTAATGCTCCTAGAAATAAATACTCCCAAGACAGTCAGAACTCATATATTTTTGATTATTTAGGCGCGTTAAATCTTAATCTTACGCCATTGAATATTACAATATGCTGATTCTCAATAAAAATGATTTATAAAGTACTTTGCAACGCTGTATCGTATCTAAACCTAAAGGAAACTGCTTTTGAAACGACCAATCGGCTACCCGATTCCGGGTGAAAGCCGTATAAAGGACGCCATGGTCCGCGATAGATTCGGCAGACGCCGTATCACCGGTTCGTAAGGGAGAGGACTGTTCAAGTGACCTCGAACCTGTAACCAGTCAGGAGACCAGAGTTTTCCTGGTTGCAACTGGTGTCGAGTGTCGTCCCGCTGATTGATTAACCTGGTTATCTCGCGGTAAGGCGTTGGCTTCTTACAGACATGTGGCGTAAGTAGACGGTGGACTGTTTTATCAAGTCTACTGCGCTCACCTCGCGGGAGACAGAACGATCTAATATCGTTAAAACTTCCTAAAGTGACGGGTTCGCCCGTTGTAGTGGACAGCTCCAGTTGGGGTAACGGGTTCGCTCTTTGTAGGTGACACACCCCCTTTTGCACAACAGAAGGAGCGCATGATCCGCGTAAGCGCTGATGATACAGTCATCATGTAGGGGAAGACTCGGTAGATAGGACTCAGTAGGAATGAAGAAGATAAATTAGCTGAACGTAGAAATTATACAGCCGGATCTCGTACTAAAAGGACCATCGCTTGAAAGCCGTATCGCTTGCTTATTCCACCCGCGTCGCGGCGCGGTCGCTTGGGAGAAGTTGTACATTTTCGCTATATCATGAAGCATGCACGAAAGACTCAAAGGCGAAATTATTTCTAATGTCCCTTGTACAACAATAAAATACTTCGTCCGTGAAAGGCGAAGGTAGTATTTCACGGGGCAATTGAATTACAAATTTTACTTTATTATACTTTTGCGGCTGTTTACGACCGGTTTTGCAAAGGTCTGGAGTTGGCTCATGTTGGATTTTATTCAGGCTCTTACCTGCTCCTAAATTGTGTTACGCTTAACTGCATGGCGGCAGTTAACCGTTTCGAGACGACTTTTATGACAGGTTTATTCATGTTAATGGGATCATTTTCGTCTAGTGCCATATACATTTCAGATATGAGCATTGCTAATTAATTCTGTCCAATGCTCCTAATAAATACTAAGAAGACAGTCAGACATGATATATTTTTGATTATTTAGGCGCGTTTAATCTTAAACCTACGCCATTGAATAGTACATTATGCTGATTCCTAACAAAAATGATATAATTATGAATTTATAATGTACTTTGCAACGCTGTATTTAGTTAGATCAACACTTATTGTATTATTTGATTTTAGCGATATGACAAAGGAACATTTTTTGGAGCATGAAGTTTCTGCCATTCTCACCAAGAAATTGTTTACGAAGAGAATACGCATTTATATCGTTTACATAAAAAAATATAGAATAATATAATCGTTTACACGGGGAATAATCATATCTAACGCTACTAATGCAGTGATTTTATTAGCAGTAAAAACATTATTTTCAAAAATACCACTATATTTACAGTAAAAAAGTCATATTACTTGTTAAATTTACTGACTCAGGGAGAAAATCCAAATTTTGCTAAATTATAGAATTGCAGAAAAAATAACTAATTTTAGTCAAAATATATGAAACCATTGAGAGGTACATATTATTGTTTTTATTGAGAGGTACATACTTTCTGGTCGCAAGGACCAGTTGGACTAATGAATTATTATTATATTTTATCTATTTTATTTCTACATACTTATGTTGAAAACAGAGTTTTATATGTTTGCATTACGTAATGTATATGCAAGCGAATGACGCTATAGAAGGATTGTCGGTGGGAGAGCGTTCTCAGTTCAGAGACTGGTTTTCAAAACACCCCAACAAAATGACCATTAAAATGGCATCAGAAATTAGCAGGGATAGTTATTATTCAGATTAATTCTACTAAATTATTTATTCCGATTTAGTTTGACTATTCAGGAGTTGCCTTTTATATAGCGAGATAAAATATTGGCGGGACCTATTTCTTACTACCCATTTTTACCATAGAGGTAGGTGAAGGCCTCAGTCCAAACGATCTTCAATACAAAGGCCGCTAAATATAAGACATATTCAATAAAAAGGCTCTGGTCAGGAAATGGGGATATGTGGTGTCTTAGTCTTGGTTGTCTTTGTCTTGGTATATTGCTGGGATGGGGAAACAGAATCTTGCACATGCCTTAGGTTTCCTCTGGATTTGGTAGCCGCCTTCTTTTCGGCTTCATAGACCATAGACACAGAAGCCATAGCGGGGGTTGGTCAAGACCAGTGAGTTCATTAGAGTAACGTTACATCTCCGAACACGTTAGAGCACCTTGAGCCAAACAAAGCACAATCGGATCTTTTTGGTGACGTGATCTTCGAATAGGACTGAATAGGTGATTCCAGTGAAAGAATAACCAGAGACTGACAGCTGTAATGACTTTAGGTCTATTAATTCTATGTAATAAATTCCTTTAATATGCAGGAATAATTCGTTATTTTTTTACACTTTTTAATTTCCTTAATTTTCCAGTATAGTAGAAATATTGAACATATTAATGTTTCGTAATGTTATATTCCAACACGAAATGCCAATTCTCCAAGAAAGTAAGGTGTTAGATATACGCCAGTTGTTTGTGAAACAGTCACTCATGTTTTTCCATCGAACCCTAGATAAACGACCACGAAGCCAGCAGCACAGAACTACAAGAGCATCTGCAGGCTTGCATTATGCCGTTCCCCGAGTTAATTCATCATTTGCCCAAAGACAATTAAACTTTATCGCACCCAAAATATTTAACCGTTTTGATGACGATATAAAAAAAATTAAAGTACCTTTTTATTCAATAAAAAAAAATGGCTTCTTGACGATATAGGACAGGTCGTTTAAGGTCAGAGAATGATCTTCTGCACATCATCTCTTAAAAATAATATACCTGCATAAATGTAATGTAAGATAATAAACATAATGTAACATATATGTGTATGTGTGCATGTTTGTATATGTATATGTATTCAATATGTGTGTGTATAAATGTATGTGTCCTACGTCAGTTATGCTTCTCCACCCAAGTCTGAAAATAAATTGTATGCCCAGATACAGGCTATACTCGGCCTAGTTGGGCATTCGCTTCGCATGGTCATGTGAATGTGGGTCGTCGTATACTTCGCACCATTACTTGGTATGACCATTTTATAAATTCCGCATGTTATGTTTAAAATAAAATAAATAAATAATATTAATAAATAAATAAATTCTCGTGGGCAGCACTGGCTTACACAGGATTTCTTGATAGCCTAAACTTTGACTCGCGCTGAATAAAAAGTTAACGGGCGGCGCCCGCGAGCTGTCAAACTTGAATTTTACGTTTCCCTATAACCTACAATTTGCGTCTTATTCTCTGCGGTGTTTTTACAAAATAGGTCAGGAATATGCGTCGAATTCTCTTGAAGTATTATATGCCCAAAAAAACACTATGGAAATTTCCCCGATACAAATAGCAAGTGAATGATAGGAAGTCGATTTGGTTAAACTGCGTTCAGTGCCAATTGTATTTTATGAAAAAAAAAAACATAATATGCATTTTTTTATTTAAAAGATATATTTTATTCCATCAATTTAGAAACGCAGATCGTACGTGCACAAATAAAATCTTTCTGCTACACCTATTGTTTATCGAAAAAGCCTTCTTTTTCTGTTTGACTAACTAGGCCATTATGAATTATTAAATATATCTTTTATCTACTCTTCTTGACGAATATACGTTGCCAAGTCATTTATTTACATTATTTTTTTCCAAGAAAGGACTTTATTGTCTTTTAGGTAGGTAGTTATAATAATCTTCAACGTTTTTATCCAAATCCATAGATGGCGCATGTCAACCGGCAGTCATTTGTAATTATCTGTTTGTTCTGTGAATGTTTATATGAATTGCCGAAACAAATGTGTACGTACATTAGTTTCGGCAACTCTATGTAAATGATCGTATGATTCCGGCCTTTTAACTCACAAAAAAACTAAATTAGTTCATATTATTCACTCTGCACATATTAAATCCTGCGAACCACTAAAACTTGTCGCTCACTATCACAACCTTAAACGACATAAAACCAAATACCACTGTCAAATCATAGAGGTAGTTAAACGCATAATTATCTTAGACTAGTAATTGACAATAATCTAAACTGGGAGCCTGACATAGATTCGATGAACAAAATATTAAGATTAATCCTAGCTAAATTTTATATAATAAAAAATAGAACCCCATACCACACTTTACTAACCTTATATGGATAAGCTCGTGTGGATTCTATTATATCATACCGGCTAACTAGCTATGGTCGCAAGTATAAGTCATATATATCTATATAGACTCAATCTATACACTGCAAATTAAGATTAAAGAAAAATACTAGAGAATTATCATAAAACTATTTAAATTATGTAAAATACTCCCTATTCATAAAAAGGTGGAGCATGCTTTACTCGCCGAACAATTCTTTCGGAAAGATATATAAATAGAAATAATCCGGGAAAAGGGACCGAAAACTCGAAGTGTAACAAAGAAAAATTATGCATGATTAAAAATATGTATATTTATGGCAGACGCAGGACACAATATGTGATTCCTAAACTAATAAATAACATTTCTATCGAAATGATACGATCAGTAAATTAAAAAAAACCATAAAATCGAAATTAAAAAATCATTTCTGATTAAAATTATAAATTTAAAAAATAAAATAAAATAAAACCGAAACACTTAAATAAGGTGCAATCTGTATGTACGTGATTTGGCCAGCCATGATAATTCACTGCTCAACACAGCTTTAAAAAGCTCTGTAAATTGCGGGTAAAACTAGAATGTTATAATCTAAGTAAATTATAACGTTGTAATTTGTGTAGAGATTTTCTTTTATATCACAGGCAAACCAGACCTGGTTTTAGTGATATATCTAATGTAATTATTCTGTATTGTTTTTTTTATATTAAAATAATGTTTTAGCACTTGTGGCTACTAACAAATTCCATGAGCTTTTTTTTCGGGACCCTGAGCAGGCGAACGAGAACTGTCAATTCTTTTTCTTTACTCTTTGTTTGCTTTTCACATCTCTCTTAGCTTCAACAAGCTCCTTTCAAGCATTAATCAGTGCTACCCTTTCCTGGCTCTGCGACATTTTTTCATTTCATTTTCCTAGAATGGCTGTAATATTTTTTATGACTGTGTTATTATGGAGGGCGCACTCCGCCATGCGCCATAACCACGCCTTTTCACGTGTTCCGCCCTACCTACATAGTTTCACGTGACGTTTTTATTTTGTTTACGGAAGTGACTGCTGAAATGCGACTCGGTTTTAAAAACAACGCATTTCTTGGCGCGTTTCCAAGAGGAACTTTAAGCTTTTTATAATAATGTAAGTTTGAATAATGAAATAATTATAATAATAATAAACGCTATATTCGCCAGAAAATGACGCCAGAACGAGCTTATTGCCTGCGGGCAATATTTTAGAGCTAACATATTGAATATAGATTGTATTACATCCTTACTTATGTAATTGCCATTTTAAACACTGGCGAATAGAAGCTTGCATAACTTATTGCATATGCATTTGATACTAGGTTGCGTATTGATACTTGTTGCGTATGGTGTTAAGAAAATCAGGTTTCGGTATTATTGCAGTATAGGTACCTCTTCTAGATTGTTGATTTTTTAACGTCACCAGACTATATTCACCACGCTGATTCCGAATCTGCAATAATATTTATTCGGTCTCAATAAATAAGCGAGATATAGGCATTCAAAAAAGCGCCAAACCCATAAATTTCGGTAGTTTTTTTTTTTAAATAATACATAAACACCTATTTGGCGGTAGGTTAGGTTAGGTTAGGTTAGGTTTTTTAAAAACAACCTTAAAAACTGAGGTAAAAAAAAATTTTTTTTTTTTTTGTATGTAAATTTGGTTTCGAAAATTTACGCGTCCGAAGCTTTTTTCTTTCACATTTAGCATTACAATGATCTAACCTAGTAGTATTTCTTTGTTTTTTCGATTTCTGAGAAAGGTACCTATACTGCAATAATTCCGCCAAACAGGTTGTTTTTCTTATACGCGATATTTTCTAACCTCAAAAACACAACTCTGACAGTTTGCTGTTGACATTGGATATGTCAGTGTTACAATGTTAATAAAATATAGTCTAATACTAAAGTCATTCATGCAACCTAAATAATTAATAAACCATGTATAAAATGTAATCATTTTATTATGATATTTTGGCATAAAGTTTATATTTTATTCCGTCATAAAATAAAAATATGGTTTTTGCGTGTCACCCCAGCGGAAGGCGTCGGTCCCGGGTCCGCCATTCTATTTCCAGCCTCAAGATGGAGGTGACGTTTCGCTTCTTGCTCCGGCCAACGGGTCGAACAAAAATAGATTAATAGGCTTTTGTTCTTCATAATATATAGTACAGTTTTATCCGTATAATACGGTAAGCGTTGTTTCCGTTATTGATTTTGGAATGGCTTCTGTTCGCTGTGATTCAAACTGATCCCTCTATATTTAGCCCCATTTCGGGCATTCTATATAACCTAAAATTTAACTAAAAACTTTGGCTTTAACCTCGCGAGGAAACGCGGCGGCTACGATGTGTTAAGATTTCGCAAACTTAATTGAATTTCGCCGCTTTTTTCTTAATTTTACGTACATAGCACACGACTAATGGATTTTTTTATTGCCTTGTGTTTGTACTTGGTTCAGTTTTAACATTTCCTGGACACTGAACACGGATTTAAAGAAATACGTTTTTTTAGAACGCCCAGTTTTTTTTTTTTTTTTAACTTTGGATGTTAAACACAATTCGGATCATAGATCTTTCAACAGAGGATTATACACGATTTTTAAAAATTATATGTTTAAATATCTGCACTATGTTGTGTTTGATTATTTGTGGGAACCTACCACTGAAGCTAGACGAGTTTAAATCAGTTTTTTATTAACCTACACCTGAGTTTTGTTCGAATTGTATTTAAATTCTTTTTTTTTGTACTTTGAGCTGGGTGGCGCTCATCTAAGTTTTTTGGTACATTCGCGTTATAATGGCATTGTGGACCCGTCCCGTAGCATAATGGTTAAGTTGCCTGATCTTACATTGTAAGGTCACGTTTTCGTTTTCGTTTTCAAAATTAACGGAACTGCATTTCATTTCTGTCGATCGAATGCAATATCAAGACACACATGTATATAAACTCGCGCACATATGCATATAAAAACTTCATAGTACGGTTGGTTGTAAGAGATTGTCGTGTGATAATAAACCGCCCATTGTGAATTCGCACTATAAAGAGTAGAAACCATCAAAAGTATATGACCTTTTTGTTCTAGAATCGGTTTGCGAATGTCATCAAAATAAAAAAGGTGCAATTTGACACGGCGAGATCAACTCGTATGATACCCGAAATAGTCTCAAATACGCGCAACCTTACCGCCCACAGACAAAAAAATACCCCCATTTGGAAAAACCTTGCCTTAAACAATAAACTTTCTAGATATATTAAAGCCATTAATAATTGCAATAACTATAAAAGTGCTACTAAGAAATATCTGCTTTCTTTAAACTTTGTATTCTTTTTCAGAACTTTGATAATATTATATTGAAAATATTTTGTTTAAGTAATTATTTTTATAAGACGCTTAGGTTAGGTTTTTTTGGCAATTTGTGGCCTGCAGAGCTGAGTCACATAATAGACAATATTTTACCAAAAAACCGACTTCAAAATTGTTTATAAGTGCAGCGGCCATGTCATGGTGATACTAAGAACGGGCTATCGTAATTGAATGCGCATACAAAATTTTGGGTCTGTGCTGTTAACCGTTGAGAAGTCCCCTCGTCGGGAGCCAACCCTGGGTGTAGCAGCCATATCATGGTAAAACTTGGAACGGGCTATCATAATTAATGAGTATACAAAAAATCGTGTCTGTGCCGTTGACCGTTGAGGAGTCCCCTCGTCGGAAGCCAACCCAGGGTGTACAATCAGGTGATGCTTACCATAAAAAATACATTGTCATCGAAATTGAAAGAAAATATAAATTTCCAACTTAATATGATTATATTTGAGGAGTTTCCTCAATTCCTCAAGGATCCCATCATCAGAACAGGATTTTGACCAATCTGGAAATATATCCTTTCAAATAAAAAAATAATTTTCCAAATCGGTCGATAAATGGCCGGGTTCTGGGGTAACAAACATTAAAAAAAAAAGATACAACCGAATTGATAACGGTTAAAAAAGGAAGAAAAGAAAAGATACAACCGAATAAACTACAAAATTAGGCATTTTTGGTAAATATTTTTAAAAATTATTTACATTTTTCCTGCGGTTTACGATCCTATCCCAGCCCGCGACGCGATGCTTGTCAAGCATGTTGATCGTTTAGGGAGCCCTTAAGAGTCAGTAAAAACGCCCTAAAACCACTCATTGATTTATGTCCAGGGGAGTTTTAAAACATAGGAATTAACAAACATTCATTAGATGAGATTATTGGGTTAATACTTCGATTACTTAAATATATGTATATTTCTAAACAAAATGTTGGGTACTAAATTTACTTTATAGATCGGTAACTTTATAACTTAACCTAATATAATAAATACCTTGTAAGTGAAGTCGTTTAATCTTCCTCGCGGATGCCATCCATAGACCCTGCCTTCGGAGTCGCTGATGTCATCGAGTGGTCCACTATCGACTCGTCTCTCTCCCTCGCCCATGGATACGGAGTACCTGATGCGGCACTGGTGGTCGAAGCCAGTTAAGCGGTTCAGGTAGACACTGACGCGACCCTCATTGACTATAGCTGTTGAAATGGAAATAAAAAAAATGTATCTGTTAAAGAAATAAAAAAATATATATCTTTGAGACTACAGGGTAAATGTAACAAAGATTTTCTTTCAAGTGCTGTGCGTTCAAACTGTGCAACAATATTGCAGATTTAATTGAATAACCAATAATTTAATAATAAACTTTTCTGTTATATTGTTTTGTACAATGAATTGTATTTTTTTAAAATAGGAATTTTTATATTAAATTTTATATTACTAAAATAAATATATTTAATATTATTGACTTTTTCTTTCTTTTCCTACTTATACCTTTATTTTTCTCTTTATTTGAGTTTTAAGACTATTCTGTTTGTCATACTCTATTTAATCGAAAGTTATTATTATATAATTTTATTTATTACATATATTTTTTAATTATTATTATTTGTTTTGAGGACCACATTTAAGGGCAATTTAGTTTTATTAACATTTTACTTTAATCATTTACACAATTTACTGTAATATTAGAGTCCTGTCCACCATAAAACGGGCTAGTCCCAATTGAGTGACAGACTCAAATAAGCTAAAGGTTAAGGTTTTAACATACGGTTCCTATTATTTTTGTAAGCAAAATCAATGTTTTATATTAATTAATTCTTAAATAAAATATTTTTTTTATTCAGTAGGGTAAAACTCGCCCTTCGTTCTAACACATTTCTTTCAGTCTCGCTCTAAATATGGTAATATAAATCCTCGTTAAAAATATAGATTTGTGAAACAAGAGCTTGAGTAAACTCGATTTGTGAAACAAGAGCTTTGAGAGCTTTGAGTAGGCTTACATGCTGTAATCTGTCCGGCGTGGCTATCTATTCAGCTTGTTCTATCCTCGTTCGTCGTCGTGTATTTTGCTCTGTATATTTAGTACTTGCTAAGGTCTTTTAATTAAGTGAGATACCGCTGTCTGTCAACCGTGCGCTCGTTCACTTTCGTCTGTGGGATGCGGCTGTCATCGTTCAGTCCCACTTTTAGAGCAAACGAGATTAGCTTCTTTACTATTTCTACTAAATTTTCTTTCCGGTCTGCGACGACAACCAATTCATCAAAGAAACGGCTAATATTATTAATTTAGAATTGTTAGAATTAATAATATAAATAGTATAACCTCTATCTAATGTTATAGTTATTATTACCTCCATCTCTATTTCCATTGGGAAACAACGATAAGTTCCAGTCAAATCCTCCGAAGGTGAAGTAGCTGCTCTCGTACTTGGTCGCTCCGTTGTGTTTGTGTGGTGTTGTGGCTCCTACTGCACTCCCACTGCTAGTACTGCTGGCACTTCCTCTGTGACTACCTGAACATAACATATTATGACAAATCAACACAGTCGATCAACCTGTCGATTCTAACATCTCTTCGTGTTTTTAAACCATTATTATAATTCTAATAATATGAACCAGAAGAAGGAGATTCAAGAGTTATAAGAAGCGATAAATTTGAAAGTTTGTGTGCAATAATTTTAAGGTGAAAATTAGAAGTATCTATCGATTCGGTGCAAATAAACAGTTTAGTTTAATATTTAATCGATTATTTATTGGAAAGCTTCTAGGAAGATTTGTAAGATCTTTTTTATATATACAAATTTAATAGTACACTAAAAGTGAGATTCTATAAAGGTAGCTAAGAAGATTTTAATAACTAATTAAATTACGAAATATTTATCAAATTTCTGGAAATTAGGTATCATATTCAAATATTTCAAAGGATAATTAACTGATAATTATAATAGTTCACATAACAATTACTTTGAAATGTTGATATAATAATTACGATTAATAATAATATACAAATTATTAAATATTTTAAAGTAGGCAACTGAAATCCCAGTTACCGAAGCAAATAACATATTTATTTTTTTAATTATACCACGTTGTTCAAAAAGTATCCAACCTTTAATTGGCAAAATTACACTATTATTCATAAAACATAAATGTAGGGGAGAGTTGGATAATTGCGCGCGGTTGATAATACCGCGCCCCATCCTGCTCAAAAACATACACATTATTATTAGCTGCTTTGTCATCGGTGGGTAGTATTAATGCGTAAAAGTGACAACCGTTCATTTAACATTCCGCTCTGACGTACTGCTCTGTCTCCTTCACATGAACTAATTTACGATTTTAGTTCAAGAGAAACTCAACCGAGCGCACTGCCACCAGCGGTTCAACCATTGTAGAAAATGCTTCTGGAACGCATTTTCTGAAATGTTTTTTAACTGGGCCGTCGCTTTATGTATAATTTTAAATGTAATTATTTATTATTCAAAAGTTATTGAATGTTGTATAATAACAAGTAGTGCAAGGTAGACCTAACTGGGCTAATGCTCGTGCCAAGGAAAACTTTTCCTGTATCGTATTAAATGCACGCAAATATTTATCATTATTTAAAATTCTAACATTTCTAGCTCCAAAGCTTTACAATATACTGACAATGGACGTTCAAACGACCGACGTACCTTACGCTACGTTTAGAAGAGTGGTGGCAACTTGGCTTTTAAATAAATCTAGGGAAGACTGTGAAAAATTATTAAGGTCTCAGGTGTGATCGTGATATATATTTATTTATATTTTATATGTTATAACTCTATTTTATATACCTACTATCATATTATATGTATGAATTTATATATAATATTAGTATATATACGTTATATAATATATATAATATATATTATAATAATATATATCTATATATGGTATATATCATATGTATATGTGTTTATATCTAATATATAAAAAAATATTATTATTCCATATAACTTAGTAGATTGTCATAAATTTTAATTTAGTTTATAATTTTATTGATGTTTTTAAATTTAACTTTAAATTTTAAATTGTACTCAAGTATTAGATAAGATTTGCCCTCTCGTCTCAAAAGAATTCATCGATGTTAGTACCACCTTAACACAGGTTCATACCTAGTGAGGTGGTAAACCGTTATGTCAAAAGATGAATTTCCTTTCTAAGCTAGGTATAATATATACACTTATTATAAACTGTTTTTTGTTAGAATAAGGATTTTCTTTGTAATTTGTAACTTAAATTACGGAAATAAAATTAAAAATTAAAAAAAAAGAAAAAAATAAAAGAGAACAGTAAGATTATATTAAAAATATATTATAAATTTAGTTATTGTTATAATAATGTAGTATGAATATAATACAATAAATAGAGTATTTTTAAGATAGTATCGCAGTGGATATAATCAAATTTACATTAGCTTACGAGAAAAATATGATGTTTGATACTTTTTGAACAGAATTCTCATTACTTGTAACATTTTTAAAGAAAGCTGTCCCCAAGAGGATAATTTCCAGAAACTTTGAGAGTGTGATTATATCCTTAAAAAAACTTGCCCTATTCGAGTGTAATCTAGTGTATGAAGGAAGGATCGTCATGCGACCGACATGCTTACGTTTGCTTTTTAACTGACCAGCGCTGTGATGATGGTGGGATCCGAAAATCGAGTGAGGTATCCGAAATTCGAAGGCGTATACTGTTCGGACGTTGCCCACGGTCAGTTCCAGCTGGAACTCTCCATTGAGGTCAGTGAAATTCCTGGAGTAGAGGTCGCTTACCGGAATGTAGTTGCGGTTGCCTTGGGCTGGGGAGTCGAAGGTGAACTTCACCTGGTAGGATTTTAGATAAACGTGAACGTCTCATTATAATTTTTTTAACATATCTGTTAAGTGAACTCGGGAAGAATGAATTCCGGTCACCACGCTAGCTTAATCAAATAAAAAGTGTTTTATAGACTATTTAATACTAATCAAACGAAATAAATAAAACTTCTTGGTTGCTGTATCATTTATTTTGTTTTGGCCTCCAAAATGGCTAAAACAAAATAAGCGTTTTCTTGCAAATCAAACTAACAATTCTCTGCATTTGTTCTTGCTTTTGTTTCTGTTCTGTCACAAAAAATATAAGTAGCGTTCCTAGTATTTAATATTCATTATTAATGGGGTAATTATGTCATATTCACCCATTCTTATTTTCCGAGATATTAAGGTTTATGTCGGTTATATATTGTTGACTTGGATTCATTATTCCCGAGTGTAGTAGTTAAAGTATAATATGTTTAACTTTTTGTCAGAAAGTAGATTAAAGTATTATATATGATTTAAATTGTAGATTGGATATTAAGTGCCCTTTTATAAATCCTTGTAACCTACTGTGCGATGTGATTTTTGAATCGTAGATAAAATGTCGTATAAGAATATTATTACATATACATTACAGATATGTCACAATAAAATAAAATATATGAAGCGTCACGAGGAATAACGATCAATGACTTTTTTGTGTAAATAAGATACAAATGATTTCTTGTGGCTTATCCCAAAGATCATATTTGATGAAATTGTCCTTAAATGAAAGGACAATAAAACGTGTGACGAAAAAGACTGGTCCATGCGGTGATGGTGGACTTTGGTCAGCTGTGTCCTGAGGTCCAGAGGAGGGGTACCTCGTTGACCCTCCGGTTGACGCTGAGGAGAAACTGAGATAGAAAACACTGAACAATGCTAATGATTTTGCCACGTTTTAACTTTTTTTTTGAGGTAATTTTAAGTAAAATCTATTGTTTTTAGAAACTCAAATACATTTGGTTTACAGCCAAACTGTATTTTTCACTCACTCAACCCTTGTTAAAATATTTTTTTTTAAGTTAGTAAATTTTATAAATGGAATTACGTTTATTTTTAAAAGGTTGATATTGGGCTCGATTGCGTTTCTTTTGAACTAAAATCGGATATTAGTTCATGTGAACGAGACAGAGCAGTACGTCAGAGCGGAATGTGAAATGAACGGTTGTCACTTTACCAAACTACCCACCGAAGGTAGCTCAGCTAAATCGAACACAGGAATAAATATGTTCAAACTTATTCGGGAGTCTATAAGTTCGACAGTTCATTTCATATTCCGTTGTAGCGTATTGCTCTGTCTCGTTCGGTTGAATTAAGTTCATATTTTAGTTCACAAAGAATAGGATAGTACGAAGTATTTTAGTTCACAAAGGATAGTACAAATGCAACGCATTAAACATAATCGATCCCATCGTTTACGGAAATATAGTGACCGGTGAAAATTCAATGTGATTTCGGTCCCATAAGGCATCAAATCACCAAATGTCAAGCCTAAAAGTCCAATATTTTGAGATTGAAATATGACTTGTGCGCTCTCTGGTGATTTGAACCACAACCTTTCCAACTCTTGCCATGAACAAATCATGCCTGCGTGCCAAATTTCAGCTCAATCGGACTAGGAGTTTGGGCGCTGTCGTGAAGGAATTCACACGCACACAGACGCCTAGACAGACTTCCATCTGGCAATGGTCCTAGTCGTCTCAAGAAGACTATTTAAAATGGATATTTCCGTCTCCATCTCGAAAAAAAATTATAATGAGTTCACAATACTTTCCCTCCCCGTTGGTTGATGGATCGGGAAAGTAAAAACTTCACGAATCACTCTCGTTAGTTAGATTTTTTCATGAGAGACAATGAAGATTTTTTTCTCCCAAAATACATATCCATTATCGGTTTTAAATACAACTGATCAAGAACATTATACTCATAAAAAGGATTTCAAGTTAATAGGTTTGAGTTAATTAACTCTAGTTAGTGCACTGATAGCTGTGCTTTAATAAATAGTTCTAAATCCGTGGTATCAGCACTACCCCAACCCGTCTTACCATAATTTAAAATAAATATTTTATTTTGTCACTTACTTGTTTCCCTGAAAATCCTTCATTAACTGAAAAATGTTCCCTGTTGAGTAGAGTGAATGTGAAGTCGACGTATACCCGCATGCCTTCTCCAGCATTTCTCCATACGAGGTATACTCCTAAAGTATAAAAAAATAATATATATAATCATACATTTTAATAGCCTACCAGTAAAAAATAAGAAAAGGTTTTCCCCTTTTTAATTTTAAACTCTTATAACACGTCTTGTTTATCATTAGCTAATTTTAATTAAACGAAGGTATTGTAAATATCCATTTAGCATTTCTCTATCCATGTTCAATATAAATACACACTTAATAAAGAGTCTCTCCAAGAACTTCTTGTAAGCCGCTATTTGTAGAATCAGTAATCATGACTCTATTTTCATCTAACATTTATTAATATAGTATGTACGCTCGTAAACATCTAGCAGTCGTCCAGGTGAATAGTGATTTCATTATTACGACAGAGAATAAATCCAATGTTACCGACAACGACCTAGGAAATTGCGATATAGTTTTATTCACAAAATGTGTATTACTATAAAAAGGTTCCAGAGTTATTCAAAAACCGATTGGACCAATTTCAAAATATAATTGTCAATAATTTGCCAAGAGACCAAATTTTTGGTACAAGGAAGTTTGAAATTTCTGAATTTATTTTCCATGCTGATGACTTGTAATATTAGATGACTTGTAATGTTGTAGTTTTATATTTGTATGTATATTGAATATAATATGATAGTTATGTTTTTGATGTTCCAATTTATAGCAATTAATTTGGTGATGCTTCCAAGTGTAGGAATTGAATGTATACTGGAGTTGTATTTGTATTATATTCATCTCCCTAAAGTTTTTTATTGCGGATTTAAAATATATTATTAGGCAATTACATAAACTGGAATGAAGCGGTATGAACATTGATGATGAGAGGATGTCAAAACTTATATTAGTCGACCAATTGGCTCTTCTGTCAGATAACAATGAAGAACTAAAGGAGTAAACCAACATGTAAACCATTCAATACCTGTCGTAGTCATAAGCCACTATATTTGTCTATGCCACAAATTCCTGCTGGATGGTGGGATACCGAAAAGTAGAGATGAAGAGGAGGAGTTTTCAAGCGTGGCAGATTTTTCCCAAATAAAAATATTGTCTGAACTCGATAAAAAAACTGATGAAAAAGCGTTCGAATATTGTGTATCTTTATTTACACAACGGAGACCATGACTTTCTCTCAACAGCCAGCCGATAAGATTAGAGCTGTATAAAGGACCATGGAATCAGTTTGAAGGACCGAAAACGCAACGATAAATTCGAAGTAAGAACGACCTTAAATGGAAAGTGGAAAGTGAGTATGATGAAGCTTTGTACCTTTGATGAAATGTTTTTTTAGTTTTCGACATGTTCTTTTAGGTTTATCAATTTGATATATCTCTTTTCCCTTTTTTTCCAAATACCTGAAATTTCTACACTGCGGCTAGTAACGCGTTATCATCATAAAATTTACGATCATTTAATTTAATACATTCGAAATTTTCGAGTACTTTCATTGTTCAATAAATAAAACCATTCAAACAACCAGATATTGCGATTCGTCCTATTTGTGGGTTTTTCCTATTTGACAATCCAAATTGGTCGGGTGTATTCCCATGTGAATGAGACGGAAATTCATAGGGCATAGCTCATAGGCAAGTCAATTTATCGGTATTCTGTCAAATACAATGGAATTAATGGTAAACCAGCATTGCGAGAAATACAGACAAATCTGGATGTACTACAGCGCCCAATAAAAATTGATAATGAGCATGATGAAGTCTTTTATTTTTCAGTCTTCTTTTAGGTTTATACACCAGATAAAAAAAAAATCTAGACATAAAATACCTTTCCTAAAAACTCTTTATTCCGAACATCTAAAAATTCCTGAACCGCGGCTACTACTGCGTCACTATCTTGTCCTCTCAGATGATCGAATACCAAACATAATAAGAATCACTAGGCACAAGGTCCGGTGAGTATACCGGATGTTTCAATACTTGAAAGCTAGCTACTTTAATGGAAGCCATCGCAATGGAAGTTATCTTGCGGAAACAAATCAATTTTAGTAAGTTTTCCGCTTTTCTCTACACATATTCTTCGTTCTTCGCATTTTTTCTTTATTTAGCCGTTATATTTGATTCATAATCGAGGTATTTAATCCTCAAGAGCCCTAGACTGTCCCAGGAAAAAGAGTCCATGGTCTTACCGGCGGATGGAATTGCCTTGGATTTTTTAGGAGTTGGAGATGATGGTCGTTTCTATGTAATGGACTGTTGTTTTGTTTCAGGATCGTATTAATGAAGCCACGTTTCGTCCATAATTCGAGTAAAACACGGTTAGGATCATGTTGTAATAAATTCAAGAGCGCTGCGAGAGTTTCAGTCTAAATTTACTGCGCGTCCGTGAGCATTCTGGGTGGGTACACAGAATGTGGGTACCTTAGCGATGGTAAAGGTGTCCGCAAGCTGGGTAGCTTGCGGACATGTCAAATACTATTCGCACTCATTATCGAAATCTTTATTTCTTCAGCAATAAAACAAAACGCGACACGACGATCCGCGAAAACAACTTTTTCCACTTTTTTAACCATTTCTTCAGTGACTGCCGTCGTAGGGCGACTCAATTATCGGCTACCGACACCCGAGACATCGCCAAAAAAATCGTGAATGGAGTACGAGATACAGCAGCACCGACAGGAGCGTATTGGCTGCTAGGGCGACCCCCTCCCCAATCGCCGGCTACGGAATAAAGAAGAAGAAGAAAGGCGACCCGAGCGAGTTTCATTGTTAGTTGAAGAGTTTCCACCCCTGAACTCAGCGCACCTACGTGCATCCGTAAAATATGGGAAGCATCAAATCCTAAAGTATCTCGTAAGTCTTGAAATACGCGTTCAGTAAAACAAAAATAAAGCCAGAATTTTCGCGCGAAATTTTGTTTTTTATTATTTTTTTTCGTCACGCCTCGGAAAGATGCAAACAAAAAGCTCTTATTTAAAAAAAAAACTAAAGAAAACGGTTTTTGTTTTTATAGAAAATAATAACAGGTGTGTGTATTTATTTTTATGTGGTTCCAAAGAGTTTGTAAATAATTATCACTTTTATTTACCCCCCTCGTAAGAGTCAAAGACGCGGTGGAAACCATCACATGTTTCGATTGGAGATAGACTGGATCCATTTCCAGTATTGATTATAGTCGGTGGACCAAAGAAATGTTCGAATGGGGATACGCCAAAATATGCGACGTCCGCCTCTTCGCTGGGTGGATGATATCAAATTACACGGTGTACTGGAAGACTGGAATAATAGGGCTGAAGATCGGCGAATCCACGAATCCATACGAAAGCCATCTTGATGATGATGATGATCATAAATATATCATTTAAATGATAATATCGGTTATTATTTGAGGCCCTATTATTTTTATTTAATATAGTTGTGCAGAATCTTGAATGTTTTAAGGGGCTCTCTAGACGATCAAGCATGCTTGTCAAGCATCGCGTCGCGGGCTGGGAGGGGATCGTAAACCGCAGGATATATGTAAATATTTTTTTTAAATATTTACCAAAAATGCCTACTTTTATAGTTTTATACCAGGGAGTCACGTCATGCATCAATCAACTGCGTCTCAATCAACCGTGACTCCCTGATATAAACTACAAAATAGACCATTTTTGGTAAATATAAAAAAAAATATTTTCATATTTCCTGCGGTTTACGATCCCTTCCCAGCCCGCGACGTGATGCTTGACAAGCATGCTTGATCATCTAGAGAGGCTCTAAAAGTTAATATTTGTTTTCCCTCATTCATTGGTCCAAACCAGTCCTTGGTTTTAAATAGTCAATAAAGGGTAAAAACGTTAAAAATGTTTTAAGTTTTTTGAGAATTTCTTTTGATATTTTTCTAAGTTATACAAAATATTATTATACCACTATACATACCTAAGACTTTATCTGTCCTGGAAAATGTAATGGCCCATTTGTGAAAACCGCACGACAGTTCTTTGCTGGTGACATCCCGCTCCAGGTCTCGAGTGACGGATTTAGTGACCACAAAAGTGAAGACGTGAGTGTTTGAGCGATCATGAAGTCGGGCTACTCTGTACAACAGCGCCATTTTCGAGCTCTATTATTCCTTCTACTCCTAGTGTACGGATCTCTGTTTTTGGTTCTACTCCTGGTATGTGAATCTGTATGTGTGCTACTACGTTTGATTAGTTGTATGGTTGGTCTCTCGTTTTCATCATACTGTCAATTCGTTTTGTGATCTCTTACAGATGCGCGAGTTCCGATCTTGCTGGAGTGATTGACTTCGAGACGATCTTCAATCATTTTAAAGAGGTATTGTAGGTTTCTGTAACAAAGGATAAAGGAGAGTTAATCAAAAGTATAACACAACATCATGGTGGATTGATCCCTTCAAGAGAAAAATAAGATGAAAAGCAATTGCCTATATTCTGTAATTCAAAAGAGTCGGTTGGTTATTGGATTCTCGATGATGATCAAAGCCTAACACTAGCATAATGCTTAAATTTATATAACAATACTTCATAAGTTTCCAGATAGTCTTTTTTATATATTTGTTTCCTCGTTGATTTTCACACTATCAAGATTCTAAATACAGTCATTTGCCTTACAGAACAAAAGCCAGCGTAAATGGAGCCTTATAGTAGCATTGATTAAATACGTTACTAGATTGCTCAATGCCGTAATATGTTTTGGCGGATAGGAATTTACTATGATAAGCAACGTGTAGATTGCACTCATAGGTCCAAACTGATTATCCTTGTCTTACTGTCAGTAGCCTAATAGATGGCGTTCTAAATACGCCTATTAGTTATACTATCTCAAAATTAAATGATAATATAATAATAAACGTTTTTTTATTCGTTATTACTTGAATTATTCCTTAGTTTAGTCTATTACCTGAGGCCAGCTAGGCCTCTGTTTAGAGATCTTTGCATCATGACGCTGCCGTTCATTTTTATACAATGGAAGTAGCGCTGTTCGTTCGCAGAAATCTAGCCGATTTTGAAATGAATGGTGTGCATCATCACTATCCAACAAGATCCTGTAGATGCTACGTTCGGTAAGTCATGCATTATCCAAGTCGGAGAGGCTAGCCTATATCGCCGGTCCAGCGGTTTACAACAAACTCAGCGAGCACATTAGGCAGGCGCAATCTCTTGATGTGTTTAAGAGACGCCTTAAGAGATACCTTACAAGGCGTTTTACTCACTCGAGGAATATTACTCGAGTGAAGTCTAAAATGATTTAGTGGCTAAAGTATTCAATGATCTCTTCACTTTGTCTTGTATTTCTTCTTTTTACATCATTATTGTGTTTCTTTCTTCGTTTTGTTTTGTTTATTTTATCTTTTCTTTACGATAAAAAAAAAATGTTTGTACGCTAATATGTATGAATGTTTGCTAATCTGTATCTGACTTGTATAACAGTATACTAATAAAATGAATATGAATATGAATATGAATATTATAACTTTTGTTATTATTCAGATAAAAATATCACTTTTAATTTGGTACACAGGTTTCAATACATAATAATTAGGCGATTTAAAGTTCAAATAGACTAATAGATGACATTCTAATCTATGTGTATTATTTTTGTGATGTAATCAGGCTATATAAATAACAATAGATGCCACTAATACTTTACTGCTACCTATTATTGTTATCATTGGTTTAATAATGGGTTTTCATAACCAATCAGTCATGTATAAAAACCATTCATTATCAATATGAAATGGGAGACTATCGCGGTTGTTTGACATTAAAAATAATTTAGAAATTAAATTTTACGGCGTGAATTTTGTTGCAGGGTACACTACCCTAGACAACGACGGTTGCAACGTCGCCGAAACGTCGGATGCTACAAAATTCACGCAGTAAATTCCTTTTTTTACTTATTTATAATATTCATTATCAATGTTATTGTAGACCGCCAAATAATTTTCTATTAGTTTCTCCGAACAATGCTCTCAGCATGCATGTCGTCGGCTCAGAAGAGTTGCCAAAGCATACTATGACATTGAACATCCCAATACCCTATATTATACATGATAGTAGTTATCAACGTTAAACTCAACTATTTGCGCCTTCAGAATTTAAAAACAGAAGACACACATACTATATGCCTCTTCTAAATATGTTTGTAAAGCAATGCCTTCCAATTTCGTATAGCAATTAGACAGAAGTGATGAGGGGCAACAAGTAATTACGAATTTACCCAATTTTTCGCCCCTAAATATTTTATATCACCTATTGGAACGTCCTTGTACATTACTTATTAAAGTAGGCCTAATGATGATTATCGATGCCGTAATCGAGGGCAAGCTTTGGACAGAATAATAAATAAATAACTAGTTTTCATCAAAAAGTTTGTTATTAATATACGACACTACCTGGACTGTCCCTCGGTATTATGACCACTCTTTATTTCTTTATAATGGAATCGATCCATGTTAAAAGGGCGAAAGAGAATTACAAACAGGATCAGAGAAACTAGAAACTGAGATGAGGTTAAAAAAATCGAATAATAGGTTTCAAAGTAATATAGAGATGAGTATAAATCTTGCAATGGTGTTGTATTTTCATGACAAACTCAAAGAGAAGTCTTGTAACTGGTGGAGGGGAGAAGGAGGGGAGGGGGAATTGTTTAGTTTGGCCGAACAGAAGGCGGTGAATTAGAAGATGAAGAAGTGCAAGTATGGTAGTTTTTGTATTAGTGTATTGGGTACGAAAAGAGTTCATGGAGACGGCACTTAAAGAAGAAGAAGATAGATGAAAAAAGCATTGTAGCCAACAAAATGGGGAGATGACCTTGAAAGCATGTAGGAGATGCCACAGTGGCGGATCCAGGGGGGGGGGGGGGGGCTGAGGGGCTGAAGCCCCCCCAAAATATAAATAAACAAAACTTTCAGATTTGTTACTGAACTGTATATTAAAAATCTGTTAGTTCAGTCTAATTTAGTAGGTATACCAAATTTCCTAATGTAGTTGCACTACAGCTTTTTACGAATATTCTGGAATTATTTTTATTTACTGATATAGCTATTAGCGAGACCGACCTTCAGCCCCCCCCCCCCCCCCCCCACCAAATATAAATCCTGGATCCGCCAGCCACATATGGAAAATGTAGCTGACGTGTAGGTTTGTAGTAGTAATTTAAGATGATGAGAGTTATACGACACATACGAGTTTCTTTTTTAATCATACTATGCGGTCTAGAGCTAGAGCGAAATTACTTATAAGTGTAGCATTTGTGAACATTACTAGGTGCTTCAATAGATTAATATTTGTAGAGGAACAATTAGAAACGTAAAGTGAGAAGTATAAAAAAAAAATAAAAAATAAGCGTCCCATCACGTCCCAGCCTAAACTGCAATATTCTAGGCAATTGTATTATAATTATTATTTTATTGATTTATATTTCTTTGATTTGTACTTCTATTTTTATGTATTTAGATTTTTTTTATTTTAGATTGGAGTATAGCATATTTATATTAGATTTATTTTAGTTATCAATCTTAATGTATGTGTTAATATGATTTAGAAACGCTTGCCCTGGAACGGGTTTATCTTAGTTGGATGGCGTTAAACAGGTATAGCTACGAAGCGTTCACTCAGTGAGTGTTTCGCCATTGGTTTATCTATATAATATATGTAGCAATGGCAATAGCTTTTGATAGTGACTTTAAAATAAAATAGATAAATAAATATTCGAATTCTCTTATAAATAAAGCGTGTAATCATTATTATTGTATGTTATCGACGAAAAGTCATTTCTTGTTAGCGCTTTGAAACTAATGGTGGCACTGTCTCAATACAAGAACCTTCAAAAGGCAAACGGTAAGGCCATCCAGTCCGCATATTTTTGGAGAGACGTGTCCCAACCTAGCGCGGACACATTAACCAATGAAGTGTCTTAATAAACTTACTGTCACACGTCATGATATGACAATAAAGCCTTTCGGCTGTTGAATAAATAAAATGACGGACGTACTTACGGTTCACTTCACATGACCCTCGCAACCTACAATCACAAGACATGCTACAGAAACCACGCTGGTCGTGGGAGCTTCATCCTTTGATATGGGGCTTTACTGGCTCTACTGATTGACAGTTCAAATCTCCAACAATCGTTGGGGAGCCAGCGACAAAAAAGCGCAAGAGCTGATACTTTCGAATCAGATATTATTTTGACCATAGAATACTTACTTAGTACCCCTAAAGCGTTTTCGAAAAGCTGAAAATTCATCAGTAGCCAGTGGATGCAATAAAGAACTCGAAAGAAATAGTCAAACTGCCTAACAATAGAACACGTCGCGTCAGCATTACTCCATACATGTCATAAAAATGAAGTCCCTACAATACGCCGGTACGTATTAGGCGGTAACTATTACGCATCGGTCTACTGTGCTACGCAATATAATGGACTTAATGTTTGTGACATGACATGGAATAATGCATTATATTCTTAAGCAGTCTGACCATTTGTTTCGAGTTTCGTATTGCATCCGTTGTTTACTGATAAATTTTCAGCTTTTCCAAAATACTTTAAAGGTACTAATAAAAATGACACCTTTCCTAGTACGCCGGCGCCAGGTGTCCCGGAGTCTGGCATGTTGACTCTACCCCAGCATTCTACGGCCAAAATACGGTTTGATCTGAAAGTATCAGCTTTTACAAAAGTCTTGTACTTTTTTGTCGCTGCCTCGTGGACTAAAAGAGTCGGCGCATGAACGCGAGCGCCGAGGAAAACCACAGTAATCCATTCCAATTTATTGCCGAGTTGCCAGCTCCCGGAGTGCTGCGCTGAATGACTAATATAGACAAGCCTTGCCGAAGCATTTTCATATCGGTATATTTTCGCCAAGCAGGAGAAAACTCGACAATTTATCGCTAGTCGACTGGCGGTTTGAAAATACAAGATAACCGGTAAGAAATATTAGTTGTGTACCTACCTATGAATTTGCCGATTTCACCACTAACGAAAGCACCGTGCGTTTTTGGTTCAAACGTTTCCGTTCTGGAAATTTTGATTTAAAGAAAGAGCCCCGTAGACGACCGGAAACGCAAGTCGATAATAAATAATTGAAAGCGATAGTAGAAGCAGTACCAAAGTTCAAAAGTTCAAAGTTTATTTACTAAATATACATATTATACAACGAATCAATAGTGAAAGTTTACGACATCTTGTATTTCAATTAGGTATTATTTACTTCCAAACGCTCTACTGTAGGTTTGTCATCGCTGAATCAACCCCTGAAGCGCATAAAGAGCTGTGTGCTCAACTAATTGAGATCACTTAGAGACAGCGATACTACGCCGTTAAGCGTTATGGAGTGGGTGACATTTCTGCAAGTGGAAGGCCGATCACGAAAGCAAAATAAATATAGAAATAAGAAAACGAGCTTCACTGAATTCCAATGACGCGAATAAATAGGTTGACTTTATCCTTGTGAGTAATCGCTGTTTATGTACTTTAAGCGGCATTCACGTCGGTTTTAATTTAGGGTATGAATTTAGGGTACGGTTTATATTATGTGTAGACTTCTAGGGCTTAAATTTACGCTTTCTACAGTATGTATAAAGCGAATGTTTATTGCCACTTTGTCAAAGTGTGTTTCTTTAAATTGCTCTCCTTTCGAAATAAGAGTTCATTTTGGTATCAGTACCCCAGACTTTTTAATCGCAGCAGTTTTATTGCAGAAAGGTTACGATTTCATAAAATTGTGACGTGTTTACAGCTGTGACGTGATAGCAACTCCTGCCATTTTAATCGGCGGTCATATCATGAAGCTTTAGTATATGTATATATAATATAGTAAGTAACAAAACATAACTCTTTCATTTTCAATAGAGCTGTAACTACAGGATTTACTGAAAAAAAATCACATTTAATCCACGTTTCGGGTAAAAAATAATATTTTCGTGTATACTGTAAAAAGTTACATTTTGAAAAAAAACAGTCTTATATATCAACACGATTCACCTGTGAGCTATTTGAGAATACATTTAATATACCATATACGTGAGATTCTATGAGATTTTGAAATTTCATGTAATATCTACTAGCAAGATTTTTAGGACCAGTGTTTTTTGTATTCTCTGGTAAATTAAAAAAGATAGCAATCGATCCCTATTTGCATTTAGTTCTAAAACTACAGAACTAGCAGTGTGGCTACTAAAACTGGTTTCGTTTGTCGGGAATCTGAAGTTGAAATACCCTGAAAAGTAGAAAAGAAACTGCAACCTGTAATGTTACAAGTTTCATATTAATATTTTATAGTGTCTTAAAATATCAAAAATATTGCCCAAAACTTAATTTGGATATCTTGGAAATTGAGTTTTTTTGTACGTTCGCAGTTGTGATTACATCATGTAAAATTTCGCGCTTAACGGAAAATTGCCAGTAATTTAATAAAAATACGAATACGAGTTTTCGTAGCGACTTCCCGGAGCGAGCTAATTTTTCTAAATCAAAAGTCAACATGGAAAGAGAAATTACTTTATCAAGACTATTCTTTCATTGTTTTCTATATATAATTAACTTTTTTACTTTTTTGCTTATATAATTTACTTTTTTGACTAGCAATAACCTAGGTTGCGTTTTATAGTACTGAGACAGTTTACTGGCGTTTATATAGTACTGAGACATTCAAAAATAGAAATATTCAATTCAATTTTATTTATCTCCAATAAAATATAACCGATTAAAGAAACCTTAAACTATAGTAGGGCCAAAATCAATGTGCACCTGGAGTCATAAATCATTAGGCCGGACCTCTCGCTCACACTCGCTATCTTTCGCTCGCACTATGGGGATGCGTGTTTTAAAAATAATAATAGCAGTATCGATGGATTATCGATGTATCGATGGAATATCGATGGACTATGATGGATCGATGGTTGGATCGATATAGATGCCAAGAGATATCGATGGATATTATAGATTATGATGAAAATTTTCGTAATAATTTGTAATGATTGCTTTAGTTAGTTTTAAACTCATTTATTAAGAAAAATTTTCGTAAATACAAACTAACGTATACATGCAACAATAAAGTGAAATAAAAGTTTAAAGAATATTAAAAATATATTTTAAGTTTTTAAGAGAATAAATTATTTGATTTGATTTGAGTAAATTATCGATAAGCAACGTCGACTTGTTGGACATCCTTACGCGCACCATCCGGCCTAATGATTTATGACTCCAGGTGCACCTTGATTTTGGCCCTACAATAGGCGTTCAATTTAGTTCGTATGTACTATATTTTCGTTCGTATATAATGTATTTTCGGAATTCAGTTTTTAGGTATAGCTCCGACATCGACTTTTGGTTTCCGAAATTATATAAAGCAGATAATTAATTTAAGTAAGAAAGTATAAAGTAATTAAATAACAGTCGGGAGATTGGATGCCATGAACACGTTTAAGAACTTCTAATAAAACAAAATTTTAAAATATAGCCCTCACATTTTTTTTTTGTCCCAAAATATTATGGGTGGAATTTACTTAGTAAACAAGAGTTTACGCTATACTATAAATAACAATCCTAATTTGAAGCGCTCTTTATGACATTACCAAAATTTAAAAAAAAACATTTTTGTCGCCCTTCGAGGGGATTTTTGCATAACTCATTACGTTTTTCTTTAAGTTTCATCCCGTTACGTGTGGTTTTTCTCAAAAAACGGAAACTATCCCTGATTAAAAAAAAATATTATTCCCACATTTTACCCCCTTAGAAGTTGAAATTCGCATAAATTAAATATGTGATTCTTTATTCCTCAGTAGAATAATCGCCCTGAATTACATAGCCTACACAGCCATTCTATTAAAATAAAAACAATACGTGCAAAAGTAGGTAAACGTAGTACCATTTTCAGAAGTAAGGCAACCAATAAGGCTGAAAGGTCACTTATCGGTCGAGCTATAAATAAAAGTTTCAATTAAGATAAACCACCTCGTACTACTTTTCGGGTTTCCTCAATATTGCTTACGCTGAACTGTGTCTTTGGTATATCTTTGTTATGTATATTGAACTGAATATTGGCCTCAATATATCTAACTTTTAAAACCCATAGTAAGGGTAGCCTTTATGATAAACGCGTTTCCTTTTGATTTTCCATGATATACCGAAGCGTCAAAACATTAAGAGCATCACGAAATTAAAATGTATTACAATGTATGTTTAATATATAAATGTTGTTTGTTTATACTCTTTATTGTGAAAATGTCACAATGGGCGGGTTTATTGTCATTTGACAATCTCTTACAACCAACCCTACTATGACGTGTTATATGTATGTGTGCATGAAACATGTGTGTAAGTGTGTGTCTTATTGTTGCATTCGATCGACAGAATTGAAAATGCAATTCCGTTAATTTGATCCCAACGGAAAATGGTGACCCAGCCGGGAATCGAACCCGGGACCTTACAATGTAAGATCAGGCGATCTAACCATCTATGCCACCGGGCCGTGTAGTAGTAAGTAAGTAAGTAAGCAATGCCCAAAAGTTATGGACTGTGCGAAAATGTTAATTTGTACTGATTGTGTTCTATGAATGTTAGATAAAAGTCTATAGTTTCACGTGATTTAACTTTTATTTACTAATCTTCTATATCTTATGTGGGTGTAAAAATATCGGTAAAAACGATCCAAAACGATTTTATGATTTTTAGAAATTTTTAAAACAAGAAATATAATTTATAGAATATAAAATACGACTGCCGTTACCTAAAGTGAAATAATGTATTGATAATTATTAACAATAATTTTATCGCACTAAAAAGTACGGTTGTTAGAGAATAAAATTCTTCGTTTAAACAAAATTCAATTTACGAGAACTTCGCTACGTCCCTACGTCGCTACGCGTGTTTTCTCTATAAACATCCAGTGCTTAAAAAGGGATTGCGCATTCCGTGGGTCAGTCGACGGGCCTTGTCCAAGGCTCGTCGAGCAGGACTTCACGTGAGCCGGGCCTATTGACCCGGCTATCAGAGTGTGATGTCGCAGGGCTGCACGCTCAGCTGCAAGTATCTCAAAACGATTGCGCGCCGCCGTCGCCCCAATCAGTCGGTTACCCTCGGTACCCAAATAATAAAACGGTTTTTTTATAAAATATTATGTACTCGGAATGTACTCAATCAGACCTTTCATTTGATACTAAACACGATATATTTTTCTAAATTTATTGATATTTGGACATTTAGATAATTACTTGTATGACATTTGAACAGTTTAGGTACCGTAGGACACTCGGGATGGCATAAAGATTCTAACAATACTACACACTTCTAAATTAGTTCAAGGGTTTCGAAAGTAATGGTGGAATTAAAGAACAGAATACATGAGTCCTGAACACATTACACTCATTTTTGTTGGGCATTCGTATAATAACATATCCCTGGGTCAATTTACAAGTAAGTAAGTTGATAATTTAATATAAAAAGAGTTCAAAATATCATTAATTTTACAAAAAAATCCTTTAAAAAATTTCTGCAAAGGAATTCAGTTCGGAAAAATTAAAAGTTGATAATTTGCTGAATTTTAATAACAAACATGTGGATTCTGTAAGATTTTAAATTTATTACCACGTATTTCGACTTATTGGCTATGAAATTAAATAGCTTACGTTTGTCGACAAATGTTCTAAATAGTTGAGAATAGAATCCCAACAAAAGCATTTTTCAAAATTTTCAGCTATTTTCGCAATGAAATGTTGGTGGTATTTTGGATTTGAACAATCAGAATATACTTTAGACCTTTATGTAACTACTAGCTGCGCCCAGCGGTTTCACCCGCGTGGTGATGGAAAATTGTGATAATGATGATAGAAAACCATATATCTTTATAAATTATAGCCTATGTGTTATTCTGATCTGTAAGCTATATTATTGTAAAGTTTCATCAACGCCAGTTCAACTGACGCGAAAAACTGACCGTCAATGCCCAGCTTTAGATTTTTTTCCTACTTACTTGACAGTTATCGTTATATTTTAGATAATTCACACTATATCTTTATAAATTATTGCCTATGTGTTTTTCTGATGTATAAGCTATATTGTTGTAAAGTTTCATCAAAATCCATTTAGTAGTTTTTGCGTGAAAGAGTAACAAACATCCATACATACAGACAAACTTTCGCGTTTATAATATTAGTAGGATTCGTGTAACATTTAAGGTTATATAATTCGTAATAATTCAACAAACGTCATTCTTTGTAGGAAGGTTTTCTGGTTTACAATGTGGCGATTTTTAAATTGAAGAAAATTTGGTGTAATAAAATTATGATTATCTTTTTGACTATATTATTCTAATTATTTTTATTCCGACAATTTTCCTTTTGAAATGATCTCTGTTTCTATAATATCGAGATTTATTATATCTACCTATAAGATATGGCAACTTAGAATATCTATATAACGTTTTTTTTTAAATTATCAACGTACCACCAATTATCATTTTAGACCACTCGGCGTTGAGTGACATCGAGTGCCTCTTATTTTCAATCGTAACGACCCTAACGCAGGGGAATGACGAGTGCGGGGAGACAGTGGCGGCGGTATCGAGCGCAACAAATAAGTCGAACTACTGTAGTAATTATTAAGGTTATTATTTGACCGTGATTCATTGACCGATTTGATTAGCGGTATATTTGAACTCATTTGGGTCATGCCAGCGGTCCGTTACCTTTGCGTCGCAACGTGGCGTGAGTCAGTGCTAGTGACTGGCTAGTCGGTGATTCACAGTGCTTTCGCGTGCCGCCACCACCTGACCTTCCGCCCGCGTAAGCTCACCGCCCCGCCGGACGGAGGGCGGATTCGTTTCGACGCAAAAAGGTGCTATCAGTGAATTAGATTAAGTTTATGTGAGCACTACGTCTTGGCCAGCGACATCTTTTATAACATTTAACTTAATATATTAAAAAATAAGGAGCCGAAGAACATAAATACCTTAAGGCACAGTGACGGGCAAAATGCACTTACCATGAGGATGATAGTAATGATTTTGCAAATATTTAGCAATTATTGAAACTGTATTTTTTCAAGATAATATAAATAATAAAAAAATAATTGTATTCAGTATATAGTATTCAATTTATTCATTCAGAATATACAATAAAAGCATAAATAATCAGTTAATGCTAGTTATCGCATTTTATAATTCGTCAGTTGCTCGTAATATATTGATATTGATTTAAAGGGATCGAGGAACGAGTGGAGTACTTTAAGGTTGCACTGCTCTATAATAGAAAGACCATAACCGACATGTCTTTCTTATATGACATGCTTCATGGTTTAATAGACTTTCCAGCTTTAACTGAGCGAATTTCCTTGAGAGTGCCCCCCAGAAGTACCCGAGTTTCTCGTTTGTTTCACGTGCCCAGATGCAATACAAGCCACTTCAGCAACTCGTACTATGATACGGTTACTCAGCTCTTTTAATAACAGGTTTAATGACCTTGTCATTTTTTCTCTGAACAGAAAGCCTTTTCTTCACGCAGTCGAAGAAAAGCTCAGGAACGATAATTAATTTAAATATTTATAAAATACGCACTACTTTTTACTTTATTATATACAATGTATTTATGTATATATGTATGTTTATATGTATATATATATATATATATATATATATATATATATATATATATATATATATATATATATATATATATATATATATATATATATATATATATATATATATATATATATATATATATATATATATATATATATATATATATATATATATATATATATATATATATATATATATATATATATATATATATATATATATATATATATATATATATATATATATATATATATATATATATATATATATATATATATATATATATATATATATATATATATATATATATATATATATATATATATATATATATGTCAATAGTACACGTATGTATGGCTATTTATGAACGTATATTACATATAGAGTTTGAACAGTCCCTCCCTTCCATTTCCATTCTCCTATTGTACTTATACAGTTAAATTTTGAAATGCTTCTTTTTCCTCTTTTCCTTTTTTATTATATCTTTTAAATATGTGCTTTATATTATTTGCTAATTTGAAATGTATTAATGGCTATATTAATGTTAATTTATAAAATGTTCTTTTATAAAATGGATATGCTGTATACATTTAGCTAATAAAAATAATAAAAAAATAAAGAAATAAAATAAAACATGTTCACTGTATGATCCCTTCAATTGTAATATATGTATGTCATAAATTTATCGGTTTCTTTTTATCCAGTATGAAATATGTATGTGTAGGTAGCCAAATACTAAAGGTTGTATACATGTAAACAAGCTTTTATAAAACATTTCTTTATATAGCAGTATATAAATGTATGAATTTCAGCAAAATGCACAAAAAGGCTTTTCCTGATATACAGATATAAATTAAAAAACTTTCATTAACTCTTAGAGTCAACGAGCTGAAAAATACTAAACATATTATGAACTGCTCGAAGTTTACTAGTTTTGTTCTTAACAATCATCAAAAAATCTCATGGTGGTTTTCTCTATTTGTATCCGTTACTATAACGGCTGCCTATCTTAATGTTTAGCATAACGTGGCAGTATATCCTAGTGTTGACCACGTCCGACTCTGCATAAGAGTGTGATCTGAAGGTAAGCAGTATTTCAACGCGACTACGGACGTTGACTTAGTACCGTTTTTCCGAAGTTTTCATGTTTAGTAAAAAGTTTTGCTGATTTTTTATGAAAAACTATATCATTTTGAAAATTTCACACCCATATATTAACTTTAGAGCAGATTCGCCAACCTATAAATTGACACTGGGATATTAAAAATCATTACAGTAGTCATCCATATTTCTCTACTTTTTTCTTATATATGATAGATTGAGAAGATTATTAAATAAAAATGTAGATACATGAAACTTTATATCAATACACATAGTATTCGATATCATTATCTAACTATTCGTCCATTTAAAATTAACGCATATGTGAATATAGGAATGTTTTATTCTGTAATTATTTCCGTCCAAAATAGCTTGTATATGCTACAAAAATTTGATTGAAATGGTATTTTTTTGTTTTTTAAAAACGATACAAAATAGACAGCCATTTCAAATTTCTTTCTAATAAATAGATCCTGACTAGCTGGAAACGATTAGAAATCTGAACGATAGAATCGTTCCATGTCCATTCATAATACCTGCTTAAGAGGTTGCTAAACTTCTTGTTATACAGGTACAATCAATGCTAATATAAACGTCTTATATTTTGCGGCTTGTAACCGCTCCATAACTGTAAGCTCGTAGACATTTTCCCAATTCGTCGATACCCACCATTTCAAGTAAAATTTTCACTCGAATTGGGGTGATTGGTCCTTTTTCGCTACAAAAGCGGGATTTCGTGTCGTTGCCGCAGTATAAGTAGGAAAACTTCACCTAGTGGGTATTAAGAAGCCCCAAATAACGCTATATACGTATTGAATGCTATATACGACGTACGTAACGCTATATACGACACTTAGGTGTGCACCGGGTTGTGCAATATAGGAATAAATTTACGTGAAGTGGACGATAGTAGAAGTTTTTTTTCTCGTTATATATTTTAATTATTTCTGCTATCACTTTGAGTTTAATACAATTAATGTAGTTTACTATGTTCATATGTCAGTTAAATGGCAATTCTGAGGGTATTTCATAATAGATTGAATGCGGCTCTTGTCGCGTTTACTGTTTTCACATCCGATTCGCTGGTCTGGTCTGGTTGCTGAATTCCTTTTCAGGTTCCATGCTCGTTAATATTAATGGCATATACTTCGGATTAAAATACTGTTGCGTATTTTCCTAAATCCATTGCTAATCCATTTTAGTGTCCTCTGCATTAGCCACCTTTGCTATAGAATATAAGATGAGGAAACACATCGGAAAGCTTGTTCGGCTAATACCCCGGAAAATCCACCGTTTTGGAAACGGTCTGTTTACTTTCGCTGTGGGATTTGCGGTATTTTATGTCATAGTTTCGCTTCCGGCGTTGCGTAGGGCGGATGGCGTGGGCGGCGCCCCAGCGGCCATTACTGGTAGGGCGGGCGCGGACCGTGACGTCATGCCGAAGTCGACGTGTCGACGTAACCTGTTTCTTGGCCCTCTAAGGGATTACATCCTACGATATAGATTAACATTATCCTGGAGCGTTCTTAGATAGAGGCAGCGGGTGGTGCGGAAATTGCTAAATAAATGTAAATGGCTTTAAAATTATTATATAATCAGAGCCGGGACCTCCCTCTTTGGACAAACTAAAAAAGGATGTTTTGCGGTTTTCGCGAATGTTTTGATTATCAGCCAAAGGATTATTATAAGATATCATAAGTCTTCGATGAAAAATGTACCGATGAACGCTTTGGTGAATATGTATGTATATGCATGTATGATGCATACAGAGTGTTTGGCAGATAAACCGACACATTTTATAAGGTATTGGGGAGGTCATTTGCTAGCTTTAACACAAAGACCCTATGTCCTAAAAGCCACGGTATTTTTTTTGTATTTCCCGAATGTTTGCGTTTAAGTCGTGAAAACTTTTTGCTTGTGGTAGTAATAGAACAAAATAAAATTCATTGTATTCTGCAATGCATTGTTAATGCATAAGTTGACTGCATTTTTTAAAAATCGGTTTTATTATTAGAGTGGGTGTTCAGCCCTGACCAAGAATTATCTCTTAGTTTGACCAAATACTGAATATTTTATGGTACATGTAGACTATCATTAGAACGGCTATAAATTGCAAAACTTTTTAAAATATATATAATAATAATATAATAATAAAAGCCTTTATTTGCTGATAGTATTGTACAATTTTTCCTTATGTGATATAACAATATATTTTATAAATTTTTAATCTAATTTTTAAATAAGATATCATATTCTTCAGCAGCCAGTTTTTTTGATCAGGTTGTCCTTCGACATAGGCCTCTCCCATTTTCTTCCATTCATCTCTGTCCCAAGCCAACCTACTCCATCCTTTCGGTAAGTCATCTTCCCATCTTTTAATTTGACGTCCTTTTAGTCTTTTCCCATTTCTAGGATAGCATTCCATTACGTCCTTCGTCCATTTTTCTTTGTTGGTTCTCATGATGTGACCAGCCCAGTTCCATTTTAGTTTTCTAATTTTGTTCAAAACATCGTTCACCTTTGTTATTTTCCTTATTTTTGAGGTCGTCCACCTGTCCTGTAGCCTTATGTTTAGCATGCTTCGCTCCATGTTTCGTTGGCATACTATAAGTTTTTGGTTGTTTTTGTTCGTGGCAGGCCAAGTTTGACACCCGTAAGTAAGACATGGGAGTAAACATAAACGGATTAAACATAAATCACCTAAGATTCGCCGACGACATTGTGATATTCGCTGAGAGACCAGACATATTACAAACTATGTTACAAGAACTAGATTACGAAAGCAGAAAAGCAGGTATATCCATGAATCCAACGAAGACCAAAGTAATGACGAATGCATTAAAGGAAGACATAGACATAGGACAAGAGATTATCGAATATGTAGATGAATATATATATTTAGGACAGATAATATCAATAAAAGACCAATACTCGAAAGAAATCGATAGAAGAATAAGCAACACTTGGAAACGGTACTGGTCACTAAAAGAGATAGTTAAAAATGAAACGATACCAATGTCAGTAAAGAAAGTAAACTTTATAAAACATGCATTTTCAAATATACTTAAGTTCTAAATACCTATTATTTTTTTCAATAATGTATTTAGATCTTGGCAATTTTCACGCACCTGCACATTTTTAAGATTTTGGAAGCTTATGTCATTTCGTTGAAAATATTTGCATCAAATAATTATTTATTTGAAATACCAATACATTGCAAAATACAACACAAGTTACTTTGTGCTGTTACTATCACAAGCAAAAGAGTTATGACGACCTAACCGCAAAATTTCGGGTAATAAAAAACATAAAGATTAAAAAAACGGGGACAATTAGGATATAAGGTCTATGGGTGAAAGCTAGCAGATCACCTCTCCAATCCCTCAAATAATTAATTATTGTGTCGGTTTTCTGACAAACATCCTGTATGTATGTATGATGAGTTTGTAACATGTGTGAGTGTAAAAACCGCAATGATTTAGATTATTTATAATTTCGTTTAAACCGATTGCATTTTATTTTGCATTTATAAAATATGGCAATTGGTGGGAAACCCTATTTTTAGTATAGTCAAATTCATTTTACATGATTATGTGGTATAACTTATTTTTGTACATATTTACTTTTTTTTTTAATTGTAAAAACAATTGATTATTAAATTTGAATTTAAAATACAAAACTTTTGATAATAATTTGAGATGAAATATAAATACGAATAGTCAGTTATAAGCTAGTTATGATAATGTTATTATAACATTAATCATGAAAGATTAGAAAATTCAAAACTGTCAAAGTCCCTAAAATAATTAATAAGAATATTCTGGATTTTTTCTTAAATTGAATGTTTCCAGAACCCCTAACGATGTACTAAACGTAAAAACGTATCTTTCTGTAACAAATATCTTCATTGTTGAGTTAATTCGAAAAAGCTAAGTAGATTTTGAATATGTTTCTTCTTAGGGATGGTTTAGGTTATTTTTGATTTTGCTTAAACTGAGTTACTAAAACCAAAAACGACAGTATTAGAAAAATCAGTTAAAAAACCCTGTAAATGATGTGATACTCGACCGATTGAGAATAAAAACAGACTATTTAGAAAAAACGTTAATATTCGATAAAAAGTATTTTCCGCTTTTGAACTTTGGACAGATGCTGGTAAGCAAGTTCTATATCTAAGCCGAATTTTATGATGATAGCTTTCAAAATGGCTAATATAATCGACGGTGATATACATCCAGAAAGCCGGACGGGTAGATGGACAGACGACGAAGTATCACCAAAAAATAGGGTTCCGTTTATACGCTTTGGTACGAAACTCTAAATTGTATATAAAGTCGTTACCTCCCCAATTCCTCGAAGAGGATCTTTCGTGTTATATTATATATTCGCAGTCTTCAGTCGCCTTCCATTGTTGACTAAGGCTCACGGTCTCGTTTATCTTAGACGCCGCAAGGGAACGATTCACTTTTATTGCGTAATTTTGGAATGCCGCTCTGGAGAATGCTCTCCTTATTTCAACCAGTTGAATATAAAATAATATGCTTTCAGTGGCTTTTACATCGTGCTGAGCTCGCCGACGACTGTTTAAAGATGCAAAAAGAGAAGAAACCACTTGCAAAGATTACTTTTCATGATACTATTGTTTTTTTTTTATTTATTTGTATATAGTGTAATAACACAGATAATCAGCGAAATACATTGAGTTATAGAATAATGTCCCTTTAATGTTGTTCCCCTAATTACTAAGCAATATATCCTGATTATTATGTATATTTGTATGAATTATGCTCTATTAGAACTTTGAAGTAATTATTTACCTAGTAAAGCACGAGCCAAATATATGAATAGGTAAATAATATTATTTAAAAAAATATATACAGATAAATTGTTAAAAAAGACACAAAAATACAATACATAAATATCACTGTTTTAAAAATAAATATCTGGCTTTACCTATATTTAAGTCTACATTTCCACATTGCCAAGTATAAATAAATTAGTATATATTATTTATTTTTCATTAAAAAAAATACTCTTTATTATTATTTATATTGCATCGGAGCTACAACGCAAAGTGGCCGTCTGGCAAAACACATGTGTCAACTGACATGAGAAGTGACAGAACTATAACAAAAATCAAAGATTGTGTTCCTTTATAAGTTAACGAAATATGACTTCCAGTCAACAATGTGTGTGACTTTTAAAAAAAATATATTCGCAAAAACCTAACAAAATTCATTAACGTAAGTGACGGCTACAATATAAATACCAGATATAGAAATGAGCTTTCTTTCCCAAATTTCGGCCAAAATATAGGATTCTCTTTTATGGAAAACTAGAATGCACTTCTATAATAAATTTTCTGAAGAAACATTAAAATGGCCAAGGGATCAATTTTACAACAAATAGGGGACTCCCTCCTTTTAAAACAAGCTCCGTTCTGGCCTTACGCTCATTATGACTGTAGTAATGGTATATACTTCTTTTTCTTCTTCTTCTTTATCGCCCACCGTTGGGCATAGGCCTCTCCAATCACTCTCCACCCGGATAGGTTGACCGTTTCCCTCATCCAGACAGGTCCAGCTGTCTCCTTGATGTCATCGGACCATCGGGCCGGTGGTCTGCCGACACTTCTTCTGCCTAGCCGGGGTCTCCACTCCAAAACGCGCTTGCTCCACCGTTCGTCGTGTCGTCGGGCCACGTGGACGGCCCGAGCCCATTTCAGGTTGGCCACTGTTTGACCCACGTCGACCACCTTCGTGCGCTGTCTGATGAGCTCGTTTCGGACTCGATCGCGCAACGATATGCCGAGCATGACTCGCTCCATGTTACGCTGCACCACCTTAAGCTATTGGATCATCCCAGCAGTCAGTGAACATGTCTCACAAGCATACTAAAGTATATACTAAGGTAATCAAAATCGTGCAGCGAGAATAATCGGCAATCTGCGAGCACATATTGTACAAAGGGACGAACCATTGGTTGTAGTTTTATAATCCAATTGTCGTCTCAACAGAACAATTAGTTTTCCCGAAAATGATCAGAGAAGCAATCGAAATCAGAAGAATACCAACCTTCAATCGAGGTAAAGATTCCAAACGTTTCCAACTTTTCCAAGTGGTGAAAATTAGAAGGCTCCAATTCTAATTAAAAAGTTGTCGTCGTCGACCCCCGACAACAGAAACTTTAAGCAGGACACGGTAAATTTTGCGTGCATATACAATTTTCAAAAATCTTACCAAAATATTTATCAGAATTCCGACACAATGTCCTCATGAAGACGGCATATGTAACTATGTCGAAACATCGGGAAAATTATCGTCTAGTTGCACGCAGTAAGAATTCGTGTTGTTTCAATTAAAAAGTTAATATGGTATTAAGATCTGACAATCTTCAGATCTGATCTGGCTAATTAGTATCTGACAAGATTTCCGATTAAAAAGATCTGAAATGACGACTCGTAAGGGCATACATACCCTATTCTACCAGGACACCATGGCGGCGCAACCAGTCGCCCACCGTGGTGTCTTTGAGCTACCAAGTTGAGACACCATATTAGACACCAGATAGATAACAGAATCGCCACACTGCGGCCACAGTATTAAAATGGACGTCGAAGAGTTAACACTTATGTTGTATGTACGAAGGAAAATAAAGTTTAATAGAAAGAAGAAAAATTGGTGGGTACATCCTTACTTAGCCGATCGCCCTAAGAAATGACAATTTGTTATCATACACAACGGTTTACTCCTCTCCTCCAAATAAATGTACAACTTCTACCCAACATTTCTTTTTAAAATCTCTATTAAAATAATCCGGTGAGGAACTATCCCAAATAGGTGGTCCGCTTTGAATTTCGATAATAAACTTTTCTGTATCGAAATTATCCATAGTAGCGTACGCTGCAACTAAACAAACGTCTTGACAACAACAGTGTACGCGTGCGAAAGAGGAGCGTGCGGGGAAAGGGTTGGCCACTCGCAGTGCGACTGGGGGCCGAGTGAGTGACACGCCATACTAATCGACCGATATACTAACTATTACTAATGGCGTGACCAGCGTGGTGGCGCTGCCAGTAACAATCTGTGTACGCTTCCGTGCTGGTAGCGCCACCAAAACGGTTGCGCAACCAAGCGGACACCAGGTGAGATACTCTCCAAAGAGCGTTGTACATTTTGTTGGTGACGGCTACTAGTTGCGCCACCGTGGTGTCCTGGTGGAAAAGGGCCCTAATAGGAGAAAAAGAGAACTTTCATAGTCTCGATTCTCGAAATATTACCATAACGAAATTGTTCTTACGGATTCTGAGACAACCGCTGTCCGCTGTCCATGCTGGCAAAACGAAAGTGAAACTACTTGCCGAATCGGCAATGGCCGAATCGTTGATACGGTGTTGCCAATCCGCAGTGTTGCCAACACGGCAGTGTTCCGAAATATGTCAACTTTTAATATATTATCAATTCTTCTGAGCTCTAATCTATTGATACTAGACTTTATTATATATGTCAACCTTTAATATACTACGCTAGTAATTGCGATTAAGCGTAATGCATAATCCTAACAATGCACAGTAGTTTACGTGTAGTCACGTAATCACATTTGCATGAAAATCACACTTGCTTATTAATGGTTCACACACGTAAAATATGTTACTAGTAGACTAGTAGCTATCAATTCTTCTGAGCCTCAATCTGTATTTGAATCCTAAAATTATTATATATGTCTGAATATTCATTTCCGAATGTCGTCCTACACTTGGAGGTTTGCGTGTTCGTGCGAAAGTGTGGGCCGGCATAATAGTCATAAAGCTTATCGTTTAGCTGCTCTCACCAGCTACTAGCCTGTACCATTAAATTCAACAATTCCTCCTTCGCCCATTAGCATCATTAGTACGTAGCACGGGGGGGGGGGGCTTCTATGTAGCAGAATTTTATTTGCTATAATTAGGCGAAGCGGTGAACTCGCTACTACGAACTGTCATATTAACTTCAGCAACGTCAGATCCCTAATGGGAGATAATTCAGTTGTCGTTGCTCGTGAAAAGAGTATGTTATCCATTTACGGAGCTTTTACCCTGTAACTCCAGTCAATAAACAAAACAGCTTTTTATTCAAATGAGTTTCTACCGCTAATGGTTATCGTAGTCATTGTATTGTGTCATAGGGTGTCGTGTCATAGAAATAGAGTGTACAGCATGTACCACAAAAAATATCCAGATTCGTTATTTTTGAATTTCATTAGTCATTTTTGTTTGCTTTTATTTATATACCAATAATGATAATACCCACTTAAAAACCTGTCACAATACATTTAACGCAATGCATATTATGCGCTTTTTCGTGTACCTACTTTCGAAAACTCTCTATCAAGTTTATAAATTAGGCAAACCAATTTTACCGTTTGACGTTTGAAGCATACGGCGAAAACATCGCCGAAATTCTTCAAAATTCACGCAATTAAAATCGTTTTTGTCGTATTTATAACATCCTAATAACCGTTATAGTCTCCGATCCAATATCTTCATGAAATATTTTCACATCACATAATATGTTTTATATATTTAGTTATCTTTTGGTTGTAATACTTTTTTTTCCATATAGACACTTAGTGTTCAATTTAAAAAGAATCGTTTGTGTTACTCTCCTCAGGAGAAGGCGAACAAACAAATGAACTATATAACCTGCATGATGATGTGCATATTATGAGATTCCTGAAATACGGAAGGCTCAGGTGGTTAGGGCAACTGGGAGTGCCAAAAACAACGGGGGAACCCCTTGGAGTTTTAACGACATCAAGTTGTTCTATCTCCTATGGACCTTTTTACTGTTCTTACTACCGGATTTGAATAGATTTCTCCATCCTCCAGTCTGGTCACAGATTCGAGGCTGCTTGCGCGGCCTATACCTAATGTTAGATGTAATTCATAGATCGAATTTGTCGCGGATCCGTGGTGCCCTTTGCGCGGTTAGCTCACTCGGAATCGGGTAGCCAACGGATCGTTTCTAAGGATAGGTGACGCCAGGTCAACAGCTGGCCCCAATTCTTAGGAAACGTACACCTGCTGACTCCCTCGTATATACGAGTTGTATCTCGCTAATAATGACGATGTGTACAAAAAAAAAGTAATAATTTATATATACACAATATCAAGAATTTGCTATTTATTTTAATTATATTACAAATATTGCGACGTACAACTTTGGCATCGCGAGAATAAATGTTTTTTGAGACAAGAATTTTGAACAGATTTATATTATAAAGAATTAACTTTTGCAACAAAGTTGTAAGTACAAGATACATACTCACCTGAGATGCTAAATCCAGTAAATCATATCTAATAGTGTGTAACTTTCTCAGCTAAATAACCTTAGTTTGACAGTCCCCTGCGGCTTACAGTCTGTCTAATAACACAAAGCCGTCTACAAAGTTTAAACTATGTGCGTTATAGGCATAATTTGTAGTTTCACCTTTCACACATATTGTGAATTTGACGGGAAACTTTGTTTGATAACGTAGAATTATGATATCAGTAAAGTTTTGGGAACATCATTAAACTGAGTATTAATTCAAAATAACATTGTCAACTTAATGAAAGCAGAATTTTATACTTCTATCAAATTTTATTGTCGGGGAAGTAGTGAATATTTTTAGGACCTATTTTCCCAGTTTGTGAAAGTAATAAAGATATGTTGATATATTCAATACATCAATAACTGCATACAAACAATCAGTATCTAAAATTCTGTTAAGCGATTTGAGTTAAGACAATAGTATTATTTGTATATCCTTAGGATATAGGATACGGATATCAATATTATTCACTATGGTAGTTTGATCATTTATTAATGCACTTTATTTATTATCGACACTTTAGCATATATTTCTTTTTTACACATTAAAATAAAATAGAATGTAAAATATAGTATAAATACACACTTAAATACGAACCCACATACACACACTCACACACTTACAGATCCAGGCATACTCACACTCTCTCTCATACACACTCACACACATATACACACACCCTCCCACCATCTGCTTTCCCGGCAAATATATACATACGCACCCAACTCAAGCATTTGTAATATGTTTTGTATTAAGAAATAGGCCAAAAATTACTGAAAAGTACCAGAATTTAAATTAATATAAATTTGTAATTTATAGGAAACCCGTAACCGGGTTTATATTTAAGAATATTTACAATTCTGTAATTCTGTATAATCATACTGTGTGTTTTCCATATTAAATAAAATTGATGCTAATCAATAAATTCCGAGTCTGGCAAGTATTATCCGATGGGTGAGCGGGAGATGCAATCAAATTGTACTTATTTTCCCTGTTAAAAATATTGTCTATTTATTATAGTCGATCATGAAATGCACATAAAAAGCAATCTGGCGTATTTTTAGGTAAACAAAGCTATTCTTGTGGGAATATTTCAACTATTACAAAAAATGGAAAAATGTATTTTTCTTGTATTTTTCGTGTATTTATCGTGTATTTTTCGATTACATTTATAAAACGTAATACAAATAGATATAATAACAGATTAACGTTTGAAAAAAAGTCTGGTTACTTTATGAAATCGTGGAATGCGTCTCGCGGATCTAGAAATTAGACAAAAATAAAAATTCGCTGCTCTCATTTTCACTGTCTTGATTTTTTCTATGAAAATTGAACCAATTTTACGAAAAAAAAGTCACCTGGCTGATGTTTATAATAACTAAAGCCTCTTTAGACTCTCCCGAAGTTTGTGGCGGTGCGCGCTCTGACATGCATTAAACGAGTCTGGCTAAACACCTTTGACATACCTATAGATCAGCCAGATTATTACTTACTACTAGTTAATGTTGCATGCAACTTGACATGACAGAACTTTGTAATATCTATCATTTTATATAAGTAGGTGTTTTTGTTTTTATTTATCTATAGTTTCTATGTATTTATTATTATAATATACATATATTATATTATAAATTATATTTTTTATGTATGTATGTATATGTATGTATGTTTGGATGTATGTATATGTATATTTATGTATATTTGTTTATGTATGTGATTCGAAATTTAAATTCTAAGTGTCAACATATTTTTAAATTTTCTCACCTCTAAATAATAATTAAATAATAAATTTATAAGAATAAAGTGCAATTCTACAGTCTGGATTCACTCGCGGTTAACACGGCACGCGTCCCGAAGGATCTTATCGGTCTGAGATGTTCACTTTAAATATTCGACCAGCTGTTCACTTTAAATATGGACAAAGTCGACCATCGAAAACAAGCGAGCTGTCGTTACTGGCTGGGGGCAGCTCGACTTTGCTGAAGATACATCTGACGACTTACTGAAGGTGGTGGTGGATTTGATTGACCAGCCGACCTGTCGAAGACTATATGCAAAGACTCTCAGAAAGAGGTTACCACAAGGTATAACGGACGATCAATTGTGCGCTGGAAGCTTAAAAGGAGGACGAGACTCTTGTGGAGGCGATAGTGGTGGACCTCTGCAAGTGACGATAGCTGACAACCAATGCCTCTTCAATATAATCGCCGTTACCAGTATTGGAAAGAGCCCTTGCGGAAGTACCAAGGGACCTGGCATATACACTGCCGTGAAGAGTCATGTGAAATAAATGGCGTTTTAGGAGTATGTCTACCGCCGGAAAATTGTCCAAAAACTGACGGGGATTTAAAAAGGGAAACTATCACAATTTTGTATAATGTCGGAACAAGAGACTGTATGCTGTATTCAACACAGCCCCATGAGCAACAACACGAGATCATCAGAAAACGAGGATAAATCCAATAATGCATCTTCTACATCACCGCCTACTATAACAACTACCAATAAGTCACCGGACATCTCTACAATAGCTCCAGAAAAACCTTAAACATCGCCACAAGCCATAACTACCAATTTCATAAATGACAGTGTGGAAAAACGAACTAAATCCGAAAAAATAGCTCTGCAATTTAACGATGACAGCCATTGCTGCGTTGGCGATTAATTAATTTATTTTATTGTATCTGCATCCAAACTTTTCTCTGGTCGTAACGGTCTCCGTTCCATCGGGTTCAGAAGAGGGAGGAAGAGAGAGTGCACCCGTGGTCGCGCGCCCACCTGTGCACTATAATATAGCCTGCGCACTTGACTGCTTCCGAACAGTGGACTCTGAGAAGACTAAAGAAGTCACTAGAATCTACAATGCAGTCGCTATGGCCGAACACGGCTAGAAGGATATATATATATATATGTATGTGAGCTGTATTGTTACTTTTATTTAATATTACACGGTTGGCTGTAAGAAATCGCGAAACGATAAGCCCGATGTTTGTACTAAGTTAAAATAGAATTTAAGTTTTCTTTACCAATGTAATTATTTCTGTTAGTACAATAAAGGTATTTTTCATTTCATTTCATTTAATTTTCATTTCAAGTCATTTCATTTCATTTTCATTAAAACACATTTTTATTTTTAAAACCATTTTCCAGCTTAACCTTTAGGAAGCCAGCTTTCGCGCGCAAAAATGGCGCCGCACCTTTTTTGGTCGATATTGTATATAAATACTAACAACATCATTTTACTTTCCTGACGACCTATCGGAAAGGAAAGTATTGTGATCGCGCTAAAAAAAATTTTTGAGATGAAGATGGGAATATATATTTTGAGACTCCCTGAGACGATTGAGACTATTTCCAGACCGATCTCTGTCTGTCTGTATGTCTGTATGTCTGTATGTCTGTATGTATGTATTCTTCCACGATAGCGCCCAGACGCTTAATCGGATTGAGCTGAAATTTGGTATATAAGCTTCTGTTAACCGTCGGAGGAACCCATTAGTTTTGGAGTCCCTACGCCCTACGGTTGTGGTACCTCCCATACAAATTTGGGGTTCCCGGCGAAAAAATTGTTTCCGCGATAGCGCCCAGACGCTTAATCTGTCTAAGTTAAAATTTGGCATAGAAGCTTCTGTTAACCATCGGAAGAACCTATTAGTTTTTGGGGTACTTACGACCAACGTTTGGGGTACCTGCCATACAAATTTGGGGTACTAGAGTAAAAAATGTCGCTGTTTTTTCGCACCTCCCCGGATACTAGTCAGGAAAGTCTTGGGGTGACACAACCGATTTTTTTATTTAAATCCTCTCTTGTTACCTAACAATTAATCTTATTAGTCATGTATATTATATATTTATATACTATATAGAAGACCAGCTGAAATCGCTACGTGCGGATCTGTCAACCACTGCAAAAGGCCGATCGGTTTTTTTGGCACCCCGGCGGTTAATCCACTGGACAACCTCCATATGCAATACATATCCGCTTCTTAGAATTACTCACTGAAAAATCCAATCGACGTTTGGTGATTGGGAAAATCAGTACCGAAAAAGTTCACTGAATACCGGTTTATAAGGGGTTCGTGCCGTCATAAATCTCATTGCTAATATCCCAGTTGTTTTATGGATTGCAGCCAAGGTAATAATATCGTCAGTCTTTTCGAGTCCGACTCCATAAGCCGTGATTGATGATGCGGATTTAGTGGTAAATATAACCATTAAGTTTACTCTTCCTTTGATCTATTGGAAATGCTGCCGCTGCCTTAGGCTTATTGCCTTTACAGGGGCAGTAAGTATGCCGAATAATAATATCTGTAAACAGGTTTAACAGCGTAAACAAGTCGCCATCCATCTACAAGGCACACCGCCTTACTAAGCGCTTAGTGGGTGCGATTCCCCTCCCATTCGTCCCCTTGCACTTCAATATAGCCCGCCTAAGCGAGGACGGTTGTTGGACCACTGGTAGTTTTGTTTACATTTCGGTAGTTCTGTTCTGTTTGTATTTGGTCTTTGTGGTATTGAGCTTTACCCTAAGTTCGTCACATAATACAGTGAAAATATATATTAGACTAAGCAGATCATTTCTGCGATGCTCTTTTATTTATTTATTTATTAAGAATAACAGGACACAAACTATTAACAAAAATGAGTTATTTCAAACATTTTCACTACTTTGCCATTGTTACTCCGTATGCCAAAATTATTATTACATATATGCCAATTAACTGACGATTTGTTAAAAAGTGCATATGAATATAGATACTATTATTAATAAAATTATTGCGATGAAATAATAACATATATGTATTATTTTATGTACTCAGTAATACAAAATAACCAACACACAATGATAACTATTGAGTAGGCAATTAAATTACAGCAAATACAAAAAAAATATGCATAAAAAATATAATAATAATTAAAATTCTACAAATAAATTAACAATAAATTCAGAATAAAAATAATAAAAATGAATTTGGTTATATTTACTATTGCATTAAAAAAAAAGCTTACAATTTTTATCAATCGATATATCTCATAATTTGACTCTAAAGTGGATCTATATGTTAGGGGTCCGAAGTTCAAAATATCAATATTATGGTGTTATGGTCCTGTATAACCGGCATGCACGTGAGATATAAGTGTGGAAACATTGGTCTGCCAAATGGGAATGTGCAATGTTAAATGCTGCCTCAATCGTCTTGATAGTGAGTTGAAATTTAAAGCTCCTGATAAAGCCCGTGAGTCTTTCCCGCCGCTAAGGAGTTCGTCAGAAATATTAGGCCTTCACACTCTCTCCTCTTCCTTAGATTTTTAGAGAGGATGTGATATCCTTCCATCTTATCTCGAGCCAATCCTTAATAACTAACCTTTCGGAGGCCGTTTCTGATTCGATTTCTGTTGAGTGATATATAAGGTTTTCACCTATGACGTTGCTTGTCTACATACCAATAAAGGACTATTTTCTTCGGAAAAACATATTTTATTAATCGCAATAATTATCAATCTCTTAAAAACAATCTCTTAAAACCAACCCTAGTGGGGTCTAAAAAAAAAACATTTAAAAAAAGAAGATAGTCATGATTGAAACAGTCTTGTTTTAAAAAAGTCTTGATTACAAATAAATTGCTATTGCTATTTATTTTTACTTTTTCAACGCCCTTATATTAATTAGGTCATAATTGGATATTTCACATTTATTTTTTATTTTAACTTCTGATTGTATTTTTATTGAAATTTGTATTCAAATGATTTGGTTTTAAATTGTTGTCACTATTTTCATATATCTGGTTTCACAATTTCATAGTTTTTACAAGTTCTTATTCGACTACTACCTAAATTATTTTTATATTTGCTCTTTTATTTTGTTTGACATGTAATTTTAGTTATTCGACGCTATTATCTTAGCTTTTACTTTTATATTTGATGATTTTTGTACTTTTATTTAAAATGTTGATATTTACCTACCTATTAGATGTACCTAAATACTACATTTTATCTTTTTATTTTTTCACTTATTTTATGCTTATTTAAATTTCTAAATTTTATTTACATCAAATTTAAATTTAAATTGAATTAATTTGGTTTCTAGTAATTGTAAATATAAGTTAATTCTTTGTAACCTCTATACCCGAAGAGGGTATGATGATATAAATATACCTGAATTTGAACTATCTAATTTTAAAGTACCCAGTAAGAACAAAAGCAATCAAATTGGTAAGGAACTAATAATTTATAAAATAAAAACACGTATCCTAATACACCCCTGCACTAAAGTTCGATCAAATATTACACGGCTCGTCTCTTTATACAGGTTGACCCCTGACGGGGCGAACTGGGACAAGGTTGAATAGTATATAACGTAAGCAAGCGGTAACCTGTCCGAGGCACAAAGAAAAGTGTCTCTACAAGCCTGCAGCTCTTGGGCACATATTTCTGTGCCCACCTACATGTGAATGATCATTAGTCTCGCACGGAAAACCCAACGGAACATTAATCTTGTCCGGCCATATTTTTATCACTGTAGTTTTTGTTTATTTTCTGACTGGCGGAAAATGTGGTAATGGGTACAGGCAGCGATAAAAGTGCCTACGTGAATAAAACGGACTTATATTTATTTTGTAAAAAAGATCAATTTGAAGCATATCTCAATTACAGAAAAGAACTTCCCGTAAAGAATATTTTATCATTAGAAATAATAACACAAAAATAATGTTCTCAGCATACATTATCTCATTGTCTTATGTATGATAGAAGTCATATTACCTTGTTTTAGGAACTACCAAATAATCGGTTAGAAACATCCAATCGTTTTTGTTCGTGTGTTTGTTTCTTTCTAACTAAAATAGTTTCTTGATTTAATATATGATTATTTTAATTATTACAATATATAATAATGGCTAGCACGCGAGCACAGCGGTTGAATCTGTTATTTGATATAATAGATTGTATATTTGGACTGTCTACAGGGGCGTAGCGGTCGGTTAATGTAGAGCGACGCGATGCCTAAGTGAAAGGGTTGATTGACGCACGTCGCGTCGGGAAAATTGTGACCATATTTGGTTATATTGGGTGAATTTCTTGGTAGAGTTCTTATTCGATGCGTAGGTTAATTTTGGAGTCGTTTGTCAGGCGATTCATTGAGCTATTTGTCATGCTTAAAATGTCAAATCCATCGCGTCATTTCTAAGTATAATTGTTGACCATTATTAGACCATGAAATCAGTAATATTTAAACTTACGAAAATTTCTCAAAATTGTTTTAATACGACCAAATATTTTATTGTCCAAACTGTTCTTATTTTGTAACGCTCAAATTTCGCCCTCGATTTCTTATTTAGGAATCCAATTACTTTAAACAGATGCTAAGGCAATATTTGTCTTAGCGTTTGACAGCATAATCAAACCAATTTATTTACGCAACCACCTTGGCGGCCGAAGGAAAATTTTAAACAAACTTTGGGCGTTCTCAGTTGCAAACTTTATTGAAATTAATTGAGTTTCAGCAGAATAATGCCGTCTTCATAAAATGCAATTAATTATTTACGATGGTATAAGCAATCAACACATTTGCAATCGGAATTTTAAAAACAATAAATTATATAAAATATTCGGGATATTATCCACGTATCATTGACTTTGCATGAATTTTGCCATTGATTTCCAAAATATTTACATATTTTTTAATTACTTTAAAGTTTAAAAATAAAGACCAAACAAGAAATTATGTTTAAATAAGTTTTATAAATCGTAGTCGAGACAGGACAACAAACATTTCAGGACCTTAACCTTTTATATATACCGAAACCAGAAGATTTTGATGAAGAAATATATTTTTGGATATTAGTAGATCTTGATTAGCAGGAGATTATTCGATGTGAAACAATAAGTAGAAAGTAATCTACAACTTTTTAGATTAGGCATTGGCCGAGGAAAGTTTTGGTATGTTGAAATTTTAGATATACAGTTTGTTCGGGCGTAAATACATTGAGGTCACGTCAGATACTAGGTGATACTTCAAAAATATTTATTTATTATTAAAAAGTAATTATTTATTACTAAAAGTCCGAAGGGGAAAATTTAAGCATAATTTTAATAGACGGATAGTTCTATTTCTCATAAATACTGAGCCGCTGCCAGCAGAGGATGAGACGGGCGAAGAAAGATCAACTCACAGCGACCATTTTCTCGTTGGCGGAAATTTTTAAATCAGTATAGCTCAACATTCAGAGCAGATACCATGGTGATGTTGGTCTCAAATATAGCATTCGATTACAATGTAAAACATACCAATTGCAGCATTCATTCAATTTTATAATAGAAAGTAAAATGCTTTTTATAGTGGAATAAGTTAAAATGAAAATGTTAATGTCGACTAAAACACGAGCAAACCTCAATTATAAAAGACGAATATCTAGCATTGGAAAGGGCTGCTAAACAGATATCCAAGAGTGTACCATTATCAGTAGCTAAGAGGGTCAGGAGATACGGCATTCAGGTCTGTTAACCAAAGCTGCGCCAGCTTCTTATTCACTATGTCACTTTTACATTAAGGATCATCTTTGGTAAATGGACGAATTAATATTTTACAATGAGCATACCTTATTTCGTGTTGGACCAGTGAGGTTCATCACGTGAGGTCCGAATTTATATGATGACTTTCGTCGTAGACATTCTATAATAGCTTAATGCAATATAATACTTCTGTTTGTGTCATGTTTGTCAGACAGAAGAAATTGTCTTACATATTACAGTCACTTATATCAGTTCACAGTATTCACTATGTTTAAAAATAGTATTCACTACGTGTAAATACACAGTATTCACTATGTGTAAACAATATGTTTAAAACTAAATGCAATAATTTAAAAATATGTGTATCTACTCTGTCAATCTACTCTGGTTTTAGTAAGGTTGGGTGGGTTGTTAATAAATTAAAAAAACAAACCCGTAAAAGGCCAATGCCTTAACCGCGAGATAGCCAGGACTGTTACCCAGCGGGCTTACACTCACGCCCTTACTTTCAATTGCGACCAGATTACTCCGGTCTCTCGATTGGTTACGAGTTCAAGGTCGCTTGCGCGGTCCTCTCCCTTACGAAGCGGTGAAACGGTGTAAACCGAATCTATCGCGGACCACGGCATCCTTTGCCCGGCTGTTCACCCAGGATCGGGTAGCCGATGGTCGTTTCAAGAGCAGTCGCCGTAAGGTCCGCAGCCATCCCCGCTCTATAGGAAACAGTACTGCTTCCAGACTCCCCCGACTGTTAGTCAGAGTGCGCAATCGATTGGCTTATGCCGCACGGTGCGCAGACCGTCCAGGAGCCCCAGAAGTTTGATTCCTAGGGGAAACTAACCCTACGGCCAGAGACCTACCCAGGCTCGCACTTCATGCGTGGAAGCCGTCGGATGGATGTTGACCCGTGAGTGTGACCAACCCTGAACAGAATGGGCCTTCGTGGCCAATTCAGCAAGGGCCCCTTAACTCCCTAAAAAGTTTTAATTATAATATTTCTATAATCTAAATTTCAATCCACTGTGTTGCACCGTCCGGATATTTTCCACAAGGAGAAGTTTCAGTTGTACAGCAAACTCTCCACTTAGTATCAATATTGAAACGTCGCCTTGTTAGGATTACGGTATTATGAAAGCTTGCGGGTTGGAACTTCTGACTTACGTCCATGGCAAAGTAATTAAAATAATAATGGTCGTTTGCAATACATAAAGCAAATATTTGTTTTCAGCACGTAATCTTATAATCTGCATCCAAAGCGGCTATAAATTGTAACCCTTGTTCGATCTTTGTTATTTCACCACTGTCGTGAAATTCGATATTTATCATAATTAGGTACTGCTAATTATACGAGTATTGCTTATTGCGAGTATCAATTATTGCTTTTACTTTGTATAATATAATATTATGAAATAAAATTATTTATAGTCTCTAATTGCGGCAACTGCGTCTATGCCTACAATTGTTTGTTAGAAATTTATTTAGATTTTAAATTTATTACGATAGTATACAAATGTAATGAAAGTGTAACTAATTTGCAAAATTGTAACAAAAATCGCATTTTAGTTGCTTTTATTCTTTATAACCTGGGTTTTCCTGGTTATTTCTTGTTTTTCTGACTTACTTAATTTATTTATTTTTAGGAAAACCAACAGCTAATTATAATTTAACAAAAAGACGGAGTAAGATAACAGAGAGCCAATTAAAGGTTTTCACGTTTAAGTAACGTTGTAGAAACATATGTGATCTTTCAATTCAAGCTATCGATTAAAAATGCATCAAAAATTATTCAACAATTAATTCTAAAGAATTCACTGTTCAGCCGCTGCCTAGCTGAGTTAATACTCGTACAGAATAGATCAAAGTCAAAGCGTTTAATCAAGTCATTAAAATTGTTACTTAATCGCCACAGAAATGCATTTTGCCTATAGTTGGTGCCAGCATGAGGAACATGAAGAGCAGGGTTAAATCTATTGAGTTTGGAAGGAATGCGGAGATTAATTTTATTTATTAAGTAAGGAGAGTTAATGTTATTGGAGGTGATACAGCGAAATACTTAATGCTTTTTGTTATCCAGTTTTCGATGACTCAATTGCTCATTTCTGCACGTAACATAGTGGTTAGGTCGCCTGATCTTACTTTGTAAGGTCACAGTTTAATTCCCAACTGGGTTACCATTTTCCGTTGGGATAAAATTAACGGAATTGCATCTCAATTCTGTCGATCGAATGCAATAACAAGACACACACTTGCACACATGTTACACACACACTTAATAGTAGGGTTGGTTGGAAGAGATTGTCATATGATAATAAACCCGCTCATTGTGAAATTTCACAATAAAGAGTAATAAACAAACAAAGAAACATATTGTCCTTAATATTGTAGTTTCTATTAAGATATGTTTTTTTCATTCCAACCTCCTGTATTCTAACAGCTTTCGAAATGTCAATCATTTTTCTGTAAACCTATATTCAAAAGTCCCCAGTTTTTTAACTAGAAACTTTCAAACATAGGTTTACAGAAAGATGATTTCGGGAGCGGATAGAATTCAGGAAGATAGAATCAAAAAAATCCCCATCTTAAAAAACTTCAATATATCAAGATCACTGCAATTAAACAATTGAGGGTCACCGATGGCTGGATAATAAGGGTAATCAATATTTTGCTCTAAATCTAAACGCAATCGCGCTGCAGTAATCGAACATATACAGGCTATTATGCTAGCTATGTTAATCACCAACCTTGAATGGAAGGCGACCCTAAAAGAAATAAGACTGCAATTCAAGGATACAATTATTGATCCACTGACGGGCGAGGTTGATTCAATCAACAAAACTATACCCTTTTCAAAAGTGGAACTGTGTGAGATGTAGCATATGCTTCATAACTGCAGCGGAGTTGACAGCTAAATATTTAATACGGTTTTCATACAACCTCGATTTAAGTTTTAGCGCAACTGAAACATGAAACTATTTTATATGGTAACTTTTAAGTGGTAACTGTTTATTTTATAGCTGATACTGTACGCAAATGACAGATGCGCAGTAATAGAAAGCGATTGTACCATCATTAACCAGCAATACCTAACTTGTGTTGAATGAGTTAGGTGCATGGTTTGACGCTAATGGCCTGATACTTTACATTAACAAAACTAATCTTATGTATTTCAGCCTTAGACATACTAAAACCGAAATACATGTGACTTTCAAAAACGAAGAATTAACTCAGGTATCCTCAACGAGCTTCTTGGGATTGCTTAATATATGATTTTATGATTATGATATATGAATAATATGATTTTTGCAATCGATGACTTGCGATGGCACCTACATATCGATCCTTTATGTGATAAATTGGGATGAGCGTGCTATGCACTCTATCGCATAGCTTTATTTCTCGATTTATCCGCGCTGCGCATGTGTTACTTTTTATTTTTATTTTATTTATTTATTTTATTTATTTTAAACATAACATGCGAAATTCATAAAAATGGTCATAACAAGTAATGGTGCGAAGTAAACGACGACCCACATTCACATGACATGCGCAGCGCATGCCCAACTAGGCCGAGTATAGCCTGTATCTGGGCATACGATTTATTTTCAGACTTGGGTGGAGAAGCATAACTGACGTAGGACACATACACTTATACACACACATATACATATACACATATATACATATACATACATACACACATACACATATATGTTACATTATGTTTATTATCTTATATTACATTTATGCAGGTATATTATTTCTAAGAGATCATTATCTGTCCTTGAACGACCTATATCGTCAAGAAGCCATTTTTTTTTGCATATGTTCATTTGCTGCTAACGTGCGGCGCGGAATTATGGGGGTGTGCAGCCGGCGGGCAGAGAGCCTTCGTAATGCAGAAGGGTGCAGTCTGCACAATAGCGCGTAATAAATGATGTATAATAGATCTCTTCACTGGTATATGATTTACAGCTGGTGGGTCCAAAATACCCATTCTCTTTTGAGAGCTCGTGTGTAAGTAAAACATTGAGTAGTACCTAATCGTTACTTGCGGTTACTTACGTATTAAATCTTCTCATTCTCCTAAGCTGTCGGTATTCGTTGTTCTGTAATGAGAGCAATTACCGTGTACGGTAATTTATAAGAGCTTGCGTGAAATTACAACATCACCGGTATCCCGACCGCGTAAACCATTAAATGCCCCCCTTTTTGCCGTAATGCCTATGAGTTTCCCGTGTTAAATGACAACATGCCAGTCACGAATTTCTTATCCATTCAAAGCGGTTCCTTAAATATAGGCGTAATGTGGCAGGCTACCTATTCAAATAGATTAGAGGTAATTCAGGCGAAGGCAAGTCGGCCCCATTAGGGCCTCCCCACGAAACCATATCTCGAATCAAAAGAAGCGAACCGCGTAATGACGCTAAAATTTTCCTTTGGAGAAGTTTCACACCGTTAAATCGGCTCAGAGTTGGGTATATCTTTTCACCCTATATTTATTCATGGTTTTCACTCAATAAAATCATAATTAAGGGGCACACCTAGTGTGAGTGATTGGGATTTAAAGAAAGTATTGCATATAATGTTTAAACATTTAGAGGATATATTTGTGCATAAGTAATGTATAGGTACATAGTAATGTTTTTTCAGCAAGTTATTAGCCATCTCTGGGATGTATAAGATATATTTGATATATTTTTTATAAGATATATTTGTGTATAAATGATGTATCCATAGCAATTATTTTTCAGCAAGTTATTAGTCATCTCCAAAGTCTCCAAAAAAATGCTGCAGTGATTGCGGCCTTGACAGCGTCTAAAATAAAAAAATCTTTTGACTAAAAACCCCATTTATAGCATTGAGGATTTCGACAATATCAATTTTTCGCGGCTCTATTGACCTACTTGACTATTATTATTCCTTATTCTTTCTATTATTGACTATTTCTATTATTTTTTCGTCTTCTAACCATTTATTGACTATAATTATTATTACTGATTTCTTTGTATTTGTGTTTTTTCTTTAAAACATCTTCCCGTATGATAATTTGTGAAATTATCCAATATTTGTTTGATTATTTAGTACTTAGGATTATATAGAAAATTAGATAGAAAATTTTACGAAATTACTTGAGAATTTTGATTGAAAATATTGGAAAATGTTGTTTCCTCTACATATATAACCTAGAAAATCTGCGCTTGGATGTTCAACGTTCATACCTTGCAATACCGACGTTCATACCTGATACCTTAATAGGTATTTATATTATACTTGTTATTTTTATTACTTTTGACATAACCAAGTGTAGGAACTCCTATCAACTGGTTTAACATAAAAATAAAAAAAAAAAAAAAAAAACAATAAAAAAAGCTCAGTAATCTAGAAAGTATTGCCTATACTACGACCCAGGATTGTGAAAAAAAATAACCAAAAAGCAGAGTTTAGAAAAAAGTTTATAAGATTTTTAAGCAAAATTCTAAATTTTCCAGTTATTTTTTTTTGACAATCCTGGATCATTGCATAGGCAATACTTTTCAGTTTAATGAGCTTTTATTTTTTTTATTTTCATGCGCTATGCAGGCCGCGATCACTGCGGAATTGGGGTACTTTTTTTGAGATTTCGGAAATGGCGAATACTTTGCTGAAATAGAAAAAAATATTCAAATAAATTACTATGTATACATTATTCAGACACAAATATATCTTTAAAATTTAAAACATTCGATGCAATGCTTTCTTCAAAAAAAATACTAAAAATCATTACACTAGGTTTACCTAAGACAATGCACCACCAATAAGACAATTTACTTTATTTATGTTCTGATTTTCATTAAATCATCAACCATTTTCCTAATTACCGATAAATATTCCTAGCTTAATTGTTTGGTAAAGCAAGTCTCTATCGAAGATTTGCCGGTTTACGCGGATTACTACGGGATACGCGCCGTAGTGCTTGCCGCCAAACACTGGAAATCTTATTTACAATAAATTTCGTCTGAATTCAACGCTAGATTTATTCAGCTTTAACATTCAAGGACGCGGATTGTTTAACTTTCAAAATCATTCGAAATGTTTGATCGGCGCTTACAGCTCGCGGAAAATAATGTACCTACCGCAAAAAAAATCGAGCCTCGATAAAGCATTGATTATAATATAAAGCTAAGGATACCAGGGGAAGAAAGATGAAGGTCGATATTTTTACACTACTTCCCGACAAAAATAGAGTGTAATGTGTTCAGAGTTCATCTATGTGTGTTTTCCGTTTCTTCATTCCACCATAACTACTAAACGCTTGATCCAATTTAGAAGAGTGTAGTTTAGTGTCAAATGATATGAAATCTACATGAATATACAAAAACATACAAATAAACTACAAAAATTATAAAAAACATATTAAAAATAATTATACATTCAAAAATTCACTTTCTGTAACCGCAGTCGTGTTTTTTAATCTTTTTAATATATGTACTTGTGTACTTTTAAGCTGTGTATGCCGGACTGTGCTTTTGAGCCGTAGAATTTTATGGAAAAATAATCTGTGCTAAATAATAAACATCTAAAAATCGAAGGAAAAATATCTTTAGGGCGAAAGAAAACGTTAACAGTTCAAGCTATCGTGGGAAGTAAATATGAAAGTTTCATGTTATTTGAAGCATAAGGTTGTGTTTAGCGTGTTTAACCCTGGCGTACTTGACATTTGCCTTTGCGGTTTTCCTATCAAGAAGTAGTAAGACAGGATTTATTATTTTTGACAAAATACGACTCTGTGAAATTTCATCATATTCTTTCATTTGGCTGCAATGCTGCAGATGACGATAATTAATATTTTATTGTATTAAAGTGTAAATTAAAAAATATATAAAACATGGCAACATTTTATTTTCTTTTTATTATGTTAAAGCAATTATCATTGAATTTTCCATACACGATATTGTATAAGATGTTGTAAAAATATTTATTTAAAAACTGAAGCCCCTTAAAAATTATTAAACCTCCTTAGGATGCCCCGGAGGACGCAATAGTTTTTTTATGAATTAACCAAAATAGTATTTTTTCTTAAATAGGGCATTAAAAAATATAAGGGCAATTTTGCGGGTCGTATTGGATTTACATAGTTAAAATGGAAAAAAATGGGCACTTAAAATAGGTATTTTTCAAAATTGTGACAAAAAAACCGGGAAACTGTTCAAGAAACAACCTAGGGGTTGGCGATGTCGCCACGCGACTTGGCCATGGACTCTGACAAAGCAGAAAAATAACTTCTCGGGAGGTGCTAAAAAACTGAGAAAACCAGCATCATTCTAGATCTCTGTCAAATATTATTTGTGACATTATATTACCAACTAAAGACTAGGATATCTACCTCACAGTTTCGCTATATAAAATTAGGAAACAATATCACTATTCCAACGTAGCACAAAAAAGAATGACAAGTCGACTGGACATATTTGACGTCAAAAATCATGTGGATCTAGATGTGCAGATTTACCTACTTGTCGAAAGTTTAAGATAACTAGACACTTGGAAGAATGGCTTCTTGATCCATCACAACTATTATAGTACCTTAATAATAACGAATTACTTTGTAAAACGTATGGTCTCTTGTAAGATATCGCTATAGCCATAAGTCCGCCATTGTGAATAAATTATTTTTAGCATAATAAAATTACTCTGTTCTAAAAACTTGTATTTCCATAAAAATTTGAATTTCCAAATCATCAAGTGATTTTACTAATTTAGTTATTTATTACTGCGAATTCAAAATAGAATAGAACAGAGGGAAAAATATATTTTTGATTCGACGAAGTCTTCTCCAATACAGAAAATCCATAAACAAAAATGAGCTAACAGAGGGAGCCTCTGAACCCCCCTAAACCATATACGCAAAACGGAAGAACTCAGTTGCTTCTCCTTTGCTAATCCCCCCTCCCACCTTTCCCCCCTTCCCCCATTCAATTCAGTTTCTATAAGTGTACCCCCCTCCCCCTCCCCCCGGTCTTCTGGACCCGACACTGTTAGACGCTCACTATTTCGATTACATTGGTAAGAGAACATTACATCTCAATATTTAGGTCAACATATTCAAGCACTAGATACAAGCTGTAACTCGAATTTCAGCCTATACTTACACCAAGAACTACTAAGGTATTATGTGGCTAAATTCCTATAATGTTGTTTACAAGCTATGAACACTGGTTATTGCTTCAAAATACACGACGGCATTGCCTGAGCTGCCAAAGCTGTAATGTCCATGATAAGACCTGCTTCAGGGGAACGGGTGGAATGATCGACTATTGATAAATAATATTATATCCATGAGCTAAAGCCATTAACTAATAAAAATATTTAAATGTGATCGAAACTGTCGTTTTATGTCAGGAAATTTCCGATCGGCGTAAACTATTTATTTATTTATTTACATTCGGCTATTGCAATCTCTAATATTTTTTTCCTATCATCTACGTTTTAAAATTTTATACTCACTCACGTAAAATATTTGGCGCGTAATCACGAATTGGAAATCATACTTACTTTTTTGCTTTCGTTAATCAAACATTTGCAGTATTAGCTTAATCCTATCTCTGCTGTAGTCGTAGATTTTGGGAGCTAATGGGCCCTTGCTGAGTTGGCCACGAAGACCCATTCTGTTTCAGGGTCGGTCACACTCACGGGTCAACACCCATCCGATGGCCTCCACGCATGGGGTGCGAGCCCGGGTAGGACACTGGGTCAACCAGTCTCCCCTGGGAACAATCCTCTGGCGCTCCTGGACGGTCTGCGCACCGAGCGGCGCAAGCCAATCGATTGTGCTCTCCGACTAACAATCGGGGGAGTCTGGGAACTGTATTGTTTCCTATAGAGCGGGGGCAGTTGTCTACCTTACGGCGACTGCTCTTGAAATGACCATTGGCCATCCGATCCCGGTTCAGAGTCGGGCAAAGAACACCTTGGTCCGCGACAGATTCGGTGCACTCCGTTTCACCGCTTCGTAAGGGAGAGGACCGCGCAAGCGACCTCGAACTCGGAACCAATCGAGAGACCGGAGAAATCTGGTCACAATTGGTAGTGAGGGCGCGAGTATCTCGAGCCCGCCGGGTTTATTCCTGGCTCACTCGCGGTAAGGCGTTGGACTCTCACGGGTTGTGGCGTAGCTAGACGTTGGATTGTTATGTCCCAAGTCTTCTACGCTCACTGCACGGTCGATAGAACGAACAATCGTTAAAACGTCCTGCGGTGACGGGTTCGCCCGTTGTGGTTGACAACTCAATATGTAGTCGTAGATTCCCGATCATTTCGGTGCACCCTAGGACATGCATTAATCCACGTTCACCTTCACAAATAAGCAATTTCCTTCAATGCTATTTCTTAAAATAATATATAATCGATAGTCTCTATCGCAGTAGTATAAGGAAATTGTTGGGTCGATTATTATTCCATTAAGTCGACACGGGCAGCGCGGCGTAAGTCAATTCCGCGACGATGATTTCACCGAGGCAGTGCTCAACGGAAACGTGAATTGACGGGTCGGAAAATGGGTTTTCAACGCATTTATAAAAAATGACATACGCTCCCAAGAAATCGCATGAACGGGCGTAGAACGCAATCTTCCCAGTCTCCGTCCCGCTTGATTTATTATATTATGGATACACTCGAGTGAACAGGGATAATATGACATGTTTGCAATAAAATATTTTAAATAAACAGGATGTTACTATGTCGGAATACATAGTCGAGGGATCAACATAAATACGTTCTATAAATATAATGTGTCACGAATAATTTCATTCACAAAAGATATGGGGCGTGACTCAGAGCATCGTTGAATGAATCACATACTTTCTTATTTTGGCGACCCCTGTATCTCGAAACCCTCCAGCTATGATGATGGTAAACTCCTGGATACTTCCTGAGTATCCTGGTATCTAACAGTTCGATGCAGCTTGGGTCTGATGACCTGTTTGATATCTTGGGTCGGCTCAACTCACGGTTTAACTTCCATCTGGTAGCCTCCTCGAAGAGGGACTAACTTGGAAAGGGCTCGGTAATACTGCCATGGCTGTAACCCAAACGTGGACAGTTGGTCTCTTTTTTTTCAATCTAGGAAAAACACTTCGGGCGATACTGGGTTGTTTGCGCATTGTGCAGTGTCTGCCAACCGACTGTGATCAGGTGTAGGTATACTCCTACACCTGATCCACTGTATTATGCCATGTTATACTGTATACGATAAACTGATTCATTGTGTACCATCCCTGGTCAAAAGTGGATTACACTGGAACCTCTCATAACGAGCATAATTCGTTCCAGACTCTTACTCGTTAAGCGAAACAATTTTCCCATACTCGTTATTAGAGGTGATAATTACTCGTTATGATAGGTGCTCGTTATGAAAGGTTAAACTGTATTTCACGTTTTTAAAGCTTCACTCTGATTATTTCACACTTTATATATGAGATATGAAAATACAAACAATTAAAATGTTTATAAAAAATATTAATTAAAAAATATCCAGTAATTCAGACTCTAGATTTTGGAGTTGATCGTCTGTAAAAAATGAGTATTTATTCGATATTCAGTATTTAATTAATTAATTCAGAATATAAAATAAATGCATGAATAATCACTTGAAGCTAGTTATCGCATATTAGAATTCGTCAGTAAGTATGTGTAAAAAGAGTGATCCCTTGTCGGTCATAAGTAAGCCTACACTGTTCGATACGAATAGGATCCAAAATATTTACCCGACTTCCTCTTCATTGCGATAGATTATATGATAAAATTGGAATAGATTTTTTATTCACTCTCCCTCCTCCCCCACCCTCTTGATATACCTGCTCGTCCCTAAATGAATAAAATATTTGAATGACAGAATAGGTTGTACATTCTAAAAAATCTCCGACCTTTTGCGATTAAAAATACCGCGATGACCTTACGATTCTAGAGTCGAACTAAAAATATAGCTTCATGTGACGATTACGATTATTATATGGGATAATTTGTAACTATGTAGATATAGGAGGTAATTTTGTAATATGCAATAATATATGCAGTACAACGGTACTATATAATTTGAGGAATAACTAAGCTACAAAGTAAGAATACTGATAGATAAAATGGCATAGGTATATCAGCAATTACGTTTCAGTTATGACAGGAAATTTTAGTCATATGTGAAATTTCATAAACTGGGCAGATATAATTATAATATTAATAAATAAAACTATAATAGACAAAACTGAAACTTACCAGATAGTGCGTCTCCAAACTACTTCAGAAATTAAGTTCGAAGCACGTAGAATTGTCCAAGCAATTTAACAGCTCTATTGTCTTGCATGTATATTGTTTCCTTAATGATGTTGTCACAGCTCCACTAGCTACCAATCCATTTGAATAATTGGACTAGTAATAGATCTAACTAATCACAAAGCGGTTACTTAATTAGGTAAATTGTGCACATTATATTAAGTAATAAATTAATTATAATAAATCTATTGCCATGTGAAAAGTATTAAAAAATAATTGTTTTCTTAATTTCTAATAAAGCAAAAAAGCTACTTTCTACGGTCTTTTATTTTACTATAATTTATATTTATTATGTTAACGCCGAGGTACATATTGTATCGTTACAAATGATTCTGGTATAAGTTATATATGGACCCAAGTTACGACCATAAATGGCTTTTCCGCGGGAATCATATTAATCGCTGTAGATTTTAAAAAGCTATAACCATATCAGAGTTATAGAAATAAAAATACCCTAAATATTTGTCAATCTTTCGTCGTTTTCTGATTGTCTACTAAAATTGGGATATATACACTTAATTACCTTTCTTTTGAGTTTCATTTACGTTAAAGACTCAGATGAATTTTACAGAAAACTGCTGTGAAAGATTATTAACAATTTTAGTTGATTCATCATCTTATTCACATTAATTGGCACTGGGATATTTTATTTTAGAAATCGAATATTAAAATCATTATTAGGCTTGTTTTATCAACATTTATTTATCTGCATATTTCTTATAAGATACAGAAGAATAATAAATAAAACTTTAGTCACAAGAAATATTAGTTTTTAATTCACTATTCGTATATTTTTTAAATTTTGCCCTTTATTTTGATTATGTTATATTTAAAATGACAATAATAATCTTAATAACCATGGATACGTTGACGACACTGTGCTATTCAGAAATAGTACTGCAGACGTTTAACACATTTTCTACAACATCTGGAGTGAGATTTTCAGTCCACTCACTGGCAAAAGTAGTAGGGAAAGATCCTTTCAACAAATGTTGAATTATGTATACATATCTTTTCTTTTTACTTCTTCAGCTGCTACACTGAGAAAAATATAACCATGTACTACAGGGAAAAACGCATATTTCAACAAGGATTACGTATATACTCGGACTGTGGTCCATATGTATGAATTAACATGACGCGTAACGGTATTGGCGTGACGGTAGTTACCGTGCCTTAATGTTAAAACATAATTTTAAATCATTTCGTCGAGACCTCAGGATCTCGCTTCTAACATGATAGCGCGTATACGTACGATTATAGTTGGACAAGTGAATCGTGTTGAAACTACAGTATACTGTTATTTCCGTATTAACCGTACCGAAAATGTTGATATTTATTTAATAGAGTAATGGATTTTCAGCATAATTCCTTGTCATTCAACAAAATTACGATTGAAATATCGTTATTCTGTAATGTATGTTGATGACACTGCGATATTCACAAATAGTGCTGCAAAGGTTCAACACATTTTCTACAAAATCTGAAGTAATGCTAAAACCAGCCGTCCACTTACTTATTGACAAAAGTAGTAAGACAAGAGTCGGGGCATGCATTGCCGTCGTGAGTAAGCTGTTTAACAAATGCTAAAATATGTATAAATATCTTTCCTATGTATCTTCTTTAGCTACTAGATTCGGAAGCGATAGGTTCTGTTTCGCTTTCCCTCATAATTACCATAAAAAATATTACTTCATCTCGAATACTTCATCCACTCGAATACTATGAGTATTACAACTAGATTTTTTCGATCGGCTAACATTTTCTGTCATTTCCAGCTCTGTTTCACCTCACACATTTCGCCCCCGCTATCTTCCTTTGTTCGTGGTCGAACCCGCGCGTAAAAGACCTAACTACGCGGGACGATATCACAGGAGTAAATACTCATGTGACGATATTCCACAAATACACACACATATGAAAATAATATTTAATGGTTTTGTTTACCGTTATTTAATAGCTGCCTCTCTTTTCTGGCCATAGAACTCTAATATTACAGCTATTCGTCAATCGTCATTCAATGTAGGAAACCTTGTAAACAGCCGCATAAACAGTGTTTTGATAAGTAAAACCGTGATTTTTTAGAGTTGACTCTTAAATAATCGATTTCATTTAAAGCACCTAGTATGAGAATTTAATGGATACTAAATCCAACATTAACAAAAAGCGTTACGTTTAACGTCAGTAAAGTTCTAAAATTCACCGGAGTCTTAAATCAAAACTTGCGCAGCGAGGACTGGGCGCGTCTCTTTCGCACGCACGCGGAAAAGAGATAAAAAAGTGTGTTTTTTTAACCCGCTGATACCAGAGTCTAGAACGACGAATGTAGAAATGACGTACAAATAGAAATTTCAAATGTTACGTGGGGCAAGCGACGTATTTCGATGGCCGCTTGATAGATGGCGACAGTATGTTCGATTTGAATCGATTAATAAAGCACGGAAATAAAATGTTATAATAGGTATGTTGTAGCCATATTCAAATGACATACAATTTAAAAAATATATATTTTGTTTATTTGATTTTTTGGAGTTTATTCCTTAACAATCGATTTCATTTAAAGATCTTTGATGACGCAATTTGATGGGTAGCAAATCTAGCGTCAAGAAAAACCGTAATATTTTTATAAATAACATTAATGTTAGCGCCATCTAAACAGAATTTTACAAAATTTAATAAATGTTCGTAACATAGTAATATATGTTCAATCAATCAATCAATTATTCAGTCAATCAATCAAGCCAAAAAACAATTAATCAATCAAGCAATCAATCAAACAATCAAGCACGCAAGCAATTTTATATGAATAAAAGTATATACATGATTTTAGTATTATAAGAGATGCGTTTGTTTATCCCATGGTCCTATTGTATATTTAATGACAATCTTACTTAACCCCTCAAATGAATGGCGATTAGCTCGGTTTGCCTACGGCAAAATGTATATAAATTTATATTTACATTTACATTTACATTTACATAGAGCGGGGTTTACTATAGAGCTATAGCATTACTATAGAGCGGATTACTATAAAGCGGCGCACATTTACATTTATATTTACATTTATATAAATTTATATACATTTTGTATACATTTTGCCAAGGCATCCCTTAAGGGACGCCTCACATTTGAGGGGTTAAAGAGTAAACTCCAGTCGCGCGTCGGAGCTAACATGCACATTTTTTTTCTCATTCTCAATTCTGTCCTAACCTCTCTTGACCCTTGCTCAGAATATGTACAAAATATCATTATTCTCTGAATAGATAAGTCTTTTACGTTATACCTACTCATTTTTCCTTATTCTTTGTCTAATCAATCGTATCTCAGCATTCTGCAAGTGGTAATTAATGAAAACTCTAATTGGAACCGACATAATAACAATATGTGTGCTTTATCTTCTGCAATCTAAGTTTTAAGGAAAGTTCTTTTCGATGTATGTCTATCATGATTTAATTCCAACTTATCGATTTTTACTCTGAGGAAATGCTTCTGAATGACACATTGTATTTCTTTCGCAAAAACAGGCAGTCAGAATCATTTACGGACCCAAGAGAAGCATGTACTCTGGATCAAAAATAATGTATACCATGCAAAATGTTAGAAACTATGACCTTCAACACAGTCGCAATACTCACAATACCAACAGAAACTACAACATTTTATTGTCGAAAGTGAGGCTCACCAAATATCAGCGCTTGTTTTTAGACCTCAAAATATTTAACGAGCTTCCCACTACAATAAAGGAATTTAAAGAATATAATTTTAAATCTGTATAAAGAGAAATCTCGCTCAACACGCTTTTATAAGTAGACAGATCTAAACGACATTTTAAATTTCTTTGTCTAATTTTAGACTTTTTTCTATGTTTACTTATATTTATATATCTGCTCCTCAGAATATTATTAAAGTCGTTTAATTATTGCTATTATTGTTAATATTGGAAGTTAGACTATAAGTCACTCTATAGGTTAGACTATTTTTTAACTATTACCATTTTTTTTAATAATTCGTATAAGTTGCACGGTCGGTATGAGTTTTCTGTTATTCTAAAATGTGAGGTAAAATTGAGATTAGCTAGTAGAAACTAAGATTATAAATTATTTATCACTTTCATATTATTGAAATTACGTATTTTAATATTTCTAAATAAGTTAAGTTCCTAGCTATAATTCTTTAACTGATAAAATAAAATCAGCGACACTTTATATTCTCCTGACGTATCTCAATGCAAACATTTACACATGTATGTGTATGTAAAACATATTTACAATCAGATATGTATAAAATGATTGATTAGAATTTATCTCGGCGGTGCGCGTTCTACGAGTGCAAAGATTAGAACGCCCAAGCTGCCCGCTTTGGTTACCCGCCTCAGAGTAACCAAGAAAATTGCCATTTTAAAGTATATAACCTTTAATGCCATTAAAAAAAGCTATATATATATATATATAGGTATATATATATAGGTATATATATATATATATATATATATATATATATATATATATATATATATATATATATATATATATATATATATATATATATATATATATATATATATATATATATATATATATATATATATATATATATATATATATATATATATATATATATATATATATATATATATATATATATATATATATATATATATATATATATATATATATATATATATATATATATATATATATATATATATATATATATATATATATATATATATATATATATATATATATATATATATATATATATATATATATATATATATATATATATATATATATATATATTTTGATATTTTAAGTGTGTAAATTTTTTTTAATTATTTTCAATAATATATAAAATTAGATTCATGAAAAGTTACTTATCTGGGGTCCTGGTGGACCAGAAACATTTAAACGATAGTTAATGTCCTCTTTAAATACTTAGGGCAGCGGCACCTGTTTCCGCAATTGATAACCTATGATGTTCTTAGTTATTGCATAGGCAATAACTAAGAACAGGTCTGAATAGGCAAAATTAATACAGTAATTATATTTGTTCAGACATATTCATTAAAAGCTTATTAATATTTTTCATTTAAAAATCATTATTAATAATGTTTTTCAAGGTCGGTTATAGTGCATTTATAACGATATTGCAAAATATTATTAACCCATTTCTCTATGTTCAGTTTTTTTTTTAAATTTAAATTTTGAAAAAATTGTTCTATCAGAAATGTCATAGAGATGAATACGACTAGTGTCGAAATATTCTCAATCATATAATTTCTTCTAAAATAAGTTACTAACATCCATTTCTGTTACAGAAACCATCCTCCTATACGTATTACATCCAAGGGCATACAGTAATTCGGCTGCAATAACTAAGAACATCATAGGTTATCAATTGCGGAAACAGGTGCCGCTGCCCTAAGTATTTAAAGAGGACATTAACTATCGTTTAAATGTTTCTGGTCCACCAGGACCCCAGATAAGTAACTTTTCATGAATCTAATTTTATATATTATTGAAAATATATATATATATATATATATATATATATATATATTTATATATATATATATATATATATATATATATATATATATATATATATATATATATATATATATATATATATATATATATATATATATATATATATATATATATATATATATATATATATATATATATATATATATATATATATATATATATATATATATATATATATATATATATATATATATATATATATATATATATATATATATATATATATATATATATATATATATATATATATATATATATATATATATATATATATATATATATATATATATATATATATATATTCTGTCATTAAATAATTAATTATGTTTAAATAATAGTTATATTTAAATTAGATAAAATATTGTGCATACATATATGGAGGTGTGAACGAAGTGGTTATATAGTCCAGGAGCGAGTAATGCGAAGCCCCCGGGAGAGCAGTGGTTGGGCGCTACGCGACGCTACGACGCCCAAGCTCAAACTGTTGCGCCCTCAGCAAACGGCCGGGCGGCAAGGTGAGAGCAGCGCCGTCCGAGCGAGATGGAAAAACAGCGCCCTGTCTCTCTCACCCTCCCCCACCCACCCTCACTAGTCCCCGCGCCATAGATTGGAAAGAGTTGTCCTACTAATGGTTTACCAGATGGGTCAAACCATGCGTGTTCAGGACCTAAAATCCTACAGTATTTGTAAATGATTTTCAGCTCAGATTTTAATTAGAAGTAATCTACTGTAATGCAAGATCTCGTAACATCTGAATAAACGGTTGTGTCTTTGCCGGAAAGTAGTGAAGCACTGGCTTCATCTGGATATTAATTTCATAAATTGCTATCATTGGGGGCACAGCCACAGATAGACAGACTGACTTCAGTTTGGAAATAGCCTTAATCGTCGAAAATTTTATGACGATCACAAACATTACCTCCTTGTCGGTGGGCCGGAAAGTAAAATCTAATTGCACACGCGCCTCACCGTGAAATTCGCCGGTAAAAATTCGAATATCGAACGAGAGACACAACGCAATGAAGATTTATATTTCGAACGTTCGTCGCCGCTCATTTCAAAACTCCAATCGCAAACTGATTTTATTTTTCAAATTCTGACTTTATTTTTTACGACATTCTTCAACGTATTTTTTTATTTAGCATTAGGCCTTCAGTGCGGACGTCCGCACCTAGGCATTAGCATTACCTTAGTGCGGACGTCTCGTGCGATCCAGATAGGTTAGGTTTAATTTATTTGTAACTGTTATTATGATTTTTTTGTAAAATAAAGAATTTGAATTTTGAATTTGAAAAACGCGACTGTAAATATTTGATTCCGCCAATTTTAACTATTATGTGTAACTTATATAGTGCAGCTTACATATGAGGTATTTCAACCGAAATTCCAAAATATATTTTCATTCCAATAAGGTATTTGTGTACTAAATTGAAGTCTCTAAGTCCAATATTTCAAGGATGATATATGACTAACGCGCCCCATGGTGAACCGATTTCAATCACAATCTATTCAACTCTTGCCATGACCAAATGAAGCCGGCATACTAAATATTATTTCAATCTGATAAAGCGTTTGGGCGCTATCGTGGAGGAATACATACACATAGACACACAGACACAGAGATACATACACATAGACACAAACACACCTTAATCGGGGAGGGCTCAAAATGGATATTTCCGTCTTCATCTCAAAATAGTTCTATTGCGGGTTCACAATACTTTTATTCTGGACGGTTAGTAGGCCGGGAAAATAAAAATAAACATTTGTTTTTTTTTTTTTCATTTTGTTGCACAGCATCACCCTTTGAAAAAAACCTGTTTTGTACCGAACACCCTGATTTATTTGTGGTATTAGCAAAGTTGCAATGAGTTAAAAACATAATGTATACTGTAGTTTCTTCATAAAATTTACTTATGTGAGGGCGATATATAGAAAGTTGTCACGAACCCCAGGAGTTCGCAGTTTGCCCGATAATACCTCCTTTATTTAGTGGACGATTTCTAAGCCAGTTCGAGTCCAGTGAGTATGTCTTAATAACTCGGCCACCAACTTCTATCAATATCAGATTATATAGATAGGTTCATTTCAGATGCACACTATTTTATTTCGGATGCAGCATATTCAAGGTCCTGAAATGTATTTATACGGACATCCGGAGCGAACACTAAACGACAAAAATGGACATTCCTCCCCACGTAATATTTCAGAGACATGATCACCTTAATATTAGATTTTACGAGCCCCGACCTTGTTGGGTAATATTTTAAAATATCGACAAATTTCGCCTTAAGGTTGACTTCTAGGGGAAACTGGTTCGCAGGCCAGAGTCCTACCCGGGCTTCTGCGTGGAGGCCTCCGTTGAGCCGTGCATTTGGCCGACCCTACACACATAAGTCTTAGTGGCCAAAGTGCAACAGGGCTTCTTAGCAGAGCAAACATGGTGCGGTGGCATAGTCACACCCGCTAGAGAGAGACAATACAAAAAAATCAACGGCTACGCCGGCTTTTAAACGATATATTCTAATCGAAACAAATATAACATAATGCACAGCGGTTTAACGAAGCAATTTTACGAAGCGCTTGTTGATCCTGCGAGTGCCTATTCGTGTCCGGTCTGTTGCGAGTATGCAGAACTCTATGCATAATCTGTGCCCGCGTCCCTTGCATTTGGGCCAAACGCGAATGGACTGTTTCCTATCGAGCGATATGTTGGCTGTGGCAAGTGCTCCCTGCAAGCCGTACATGGCCTGTCCTACCTTTCCCTGGAATAGATGTTCGGCTGGCAATTGGACTGATTGCGCTGGGGATTTGTCGCTTCGCTAAACCACCTTGGTGTGGAGTTTGCAATTGCGTCGTTGCGAGAGCAAAACCTGCGCAAGCTTTGATAAAATTAAGTACAATGAGAATTGAGAACTGAGAACAATACTAGGAACGACCATTGATAACAATAGTAGAATCTGCTTTTTTGAATTTAATTTAATTTGTAACTCACAATATCATACAATTAAATTGACTACATGTACAATGCAAATGTCATGGACAAAACTCCGGTACCAAAGTCTGATAACATGATATGCCAAAAACTGTTGCCAGTGATCTTATTATAATGTCACCTAACTAGTTTATAGCCTGTTTAAGTCGCACATTTCAATTGTTATAAATATGTGTACCTATATACCGAATCATGACAGATAAACCATACATCAAATGTTAGAAATAATAGTATAATAAAACTTAGGTGCACAAATTATTAACATATTTTTAAACTTATATGTTAAGTATTTTTTAACAGTGAACTAACTACCAAAAAATATTTGACTTTGACAATGAATTATACTTTTAGACTAGGTATTTTTATATTAAATCTTATATTACTTAACATAATATTAAATATTAATGACTGTTTCTTTCTTTTCTCACATATAACTTTATTTATATTATTTAATCGAATTTTATATTATATTTATTGCCGATTTAATAATGGAATTGCATTTTATTTATTATATATTTTTAATATTTTTTTATTATTATTATTTTTTATTTTATTCTGAAGGCCACATTTTAGGGCAATTTAGTGTCATTAGCTTTTTACTAAAACTTGTACATTTGTAGGCAACCAAGCAATCAAGCAAACTTGATTGTAATATTGGAGTCCTGTCCACCCTAGAACGGGCTAGTCCTAGTTGGGTGACAGAAACAAATAAGCAAAAGGTTAAGGTTTTGCCATTCGGTTCCTGTTATTTTTGTAAGCTAATCAATGTTTTATAGTAATTCATTCTTCAATAAATAAATAAATAAATAAATAAATATATAAAAACTAAGTAAATAAAAGAACATATTAAATTTGAAAGAATATATACCTACATTTATAGTTATTATTGATCCCTATTAGCTGGTCCATCAAAGTAACATTAAAAAGATAACATTATTTACCATAATCATAATAAATAAAAGTAATGTACAAATAAATAGTTTTTAAATAATCGTAATTGCTAAATAAGGGAGTCAGGTAAATAATATACCTAAAAATATATACTTTTTGCAGTAATATTAATCTTTATGTATACAACAAATTATTTCAAACTTTTAGTAGGTACATCAAACGATATAATAATATGTATTTAGTTATACAAGTACAACATCATATGGTAAATTCGTCAACATTACTGTCGATTGGCTTGAAGTTTTCTCTGTGGATCTTATAAAACCTTTATAGAATTTGGAGGTTCAGATTGTCACCCAAAAGATGAATCTTTCAATTTTATCTATTAATGAACATTATTCTAGGCTGTTAGAAATGAAGTCAATGTTATTTTGGAACGTTGATCTTAGTTCAGCATTTTACGAAGAGCTAATAATCTTTTTTTGGCGTATCATCTTAAATACTCTTATAACCCATAGCACCCCCTTATCTTAAAGACTACTTTCAACCGTTAGGAATTCATGGTATTCTACTCAGATCAAGTCAGGACAACAGCATAGCAATACCATTACATCAGACTACTTTTTTTACCTTCATTTCTGCTCGACTCTGGAACCATCTTTCGCATGTTATCCGTCATGCAACTTCATTACGCTGCATTCAGGCGATATTGAAAAATACATTTTCTTTATGTAACTATCACCCCCCCCCCCTCTCACATCACCACTCTTTTCTCCTTTTTTAATTGGACAGTCTTTATAGTGTAATACAGCCGGGCGGGCGCGGGGCGGGCGGGGCGGGGGCGCGTCTTTCATTAAGCGCTTCTTATTTTTAAATTTAAATAAAACAAAGTGTGTCTGAGATATCATCGAAATTTTTTATTCGTTTGAAAGACCTATTGATGCCATTATGTATGCTTATTTGGGTGGAGCGCATCCGAAATGTCCAATTTTCCATAACTCTGGCGCATAAATCAGGCTGAATTTGACCGATGGCATGGGTTATGTTGGCTTTGAGGACCGCTGTAGTTTGTGGCTTATTCGCATACGCCTGCGACTTAAGAAAATCCCACAAAAAAAGTCTAACGGGGTCAATTCGCACGATCTCGGTGGCCAGTTCACAGCACCTCCACGTGAGATGATCATGTCCTCAAATCGCTCGTGCAGAATATCCAATGAGGCATGAGCTGTGTGGCACGTAGCGCCGTCTTGTTGAAACCACATGTCGTTGGTGTCCAGATCATCCAATTCAGGCCAAAAGAAGTTGGTAATCATCGACCTATAGCGCTCGCCGTTGACAGTGATGGCCTGGCCAACGTCGTTCTCAAAGAAATATGGACCGATGACGCCGCCAGCCCAAAATGCACACCAAACAGTGACTTTTTCGGGATGCATTGAACGCTCTTGGATCTCATGTGGATTTGTATCGTCCCAAATTCGACAATTTTGTTTGTTCACGTACCCATTCATCCAGAAATGGGCCTCATCGCTGAAGATGATTTTTCGATGAAAATTAGGGTCAGTTGCCAACTGCTCCAGAGCCCATTCAGCGAACTCACGTCATTGTCTATGGTCGTTTACCTTCAGTTCCTGAGTTAGTTTAATTTTGTACAGGTGCAGACCCAAGTTACGACGCAAAATTCGCCAAGTTGTTGTCTGCTAAAGGCCGAGTTCTTGTGAGCGACGCGAAGTCGACTGCCTCGGATTCTCCTGCACACTCTCACGGACAGCGGTGATGTTTTCGGCAGATCTTGCGTTTCGTCGACGTACGGGTGTTGGTCGATCGTCTACTGAACCAGTGGACTCAAATTTATTCACCACATTGCGAATAGTCCTCTCGGTAGGACGATTATGGCGACCGTAAAATGGGCGAAGCGCGCGGTACGTTGCCCGAACAGAACACGCACTTTGATAAAACGATTTTATTATTTCGACGTGTTGTTGAATGCTATATCCGTCCATGGTGATTTGGCAAAACAGACTGACTAAATGACAACTAATTTGACAGATGTAGCTTCAACAAGATGGCGTCTATCAACTGTCAAAGTTCGGAAGTCCCTCTTGGAAGACCCTTTATTTATCGTTTTATATAAGTTGGTATCATTACTTACCTTTAGTACCTATGTATCTATTATTATACAATATATATATTATCATTTTATTTATAGATGTATGTCTATATGTGGGTTTACACTCCGGACAGAAAGAGTAGGCCCTGCGTGTTGGGGGGGATATATTTATATTGCAGCACAGTAATGTGAGAATAGTAAGACTAAATCATCTAGGGACATGTCTCAGTAGAGTCTTCTAAAAGGCGTATTGTACCCAGAGTAGTTTTTCTGCTCTTTTACTGGTTCTGCTCCTATACTGATCGCGTAACATCGACGTTTGAATGATTGTGAGATTGAATCGGTAATCGTTAATCGTGCCTCCGTTAAATAATGATTAATTTTGACTACGATTGAGAGAGTTGGGTTCCAACAATTTTTGGGTAAACTATATGAAATGTCAGAGAAAACATAACCTCACAATGTACCTAGAAGTACATTTTGAGACGCTGAAAACAACTTCTGTAGCTCCTCTTCGAATATTTTTGTTCCTTTTTAACGCAATAAACTAAGCGGCAAAAAACATCTGTCACAAGGGTTAGTGTTGCCACATCAAAATATTTTCCCCTTATGTCGATTTCTACTGGTAATGGCCAGACTGTATATGTTTGTACTCATATATTAAGTTGATGAGGTATGTAAGCTGTTTAATTACTTATTTTTATTTAATGTTACAAGGGTTGGCTGCAAGAAATCGTGAAGCGATAAGCCCGCCGTTTGTAATAGAATTGATAATAGAATTTTAGTTTCATTTATTCTTGTTAGTGTTTTTAGTACAATATAGTTATTTTTCAAATTTTATTTCAATAACAGAGCCAATAAATATTACATAAGTGTAATTATTATATAATATACATAAGAATATTAAATTATTCACTTATGCAATGACGTGCAATGCGCTGTCCCTGTCCTCATTCTAGCTGAACTGATTTCGCTTGTCAGAGTTGGATGTACTTTACCGCGAACAAAAGACCCGCTTTGTCTATTGTTAACACTTGAACCGAGTAAATGTTTGCATGCCTCATGCAGGCTCCGTTCAACTTTGGCTATACAAATTGTGCAGTAGCCTAACAGCAATGTATGCCTGTATTTTTGTCACTATTTATTAATATGGCAATATAACGGGGATGAAGCAATAACCTCTTTGAAGGCGATAGCACAATAAGGAAATATCTAGAATGGTTACATCATTATTGCAATGTTTCTCCTCGTAGTTGATGTAAAGATAGGCTTCGACAAATTACAGTATCATTGATTAAAATTTCACTATTTCTCGAATACCTAACAGACAGGTGTAACGAATGCAAAAGGAATATAACATAACCAACGTTAAATTAGAATTGTTGAATCCGATTGTAAATCATTTGGAATATTTAGTTCACCTGCTAATTTATTTATTTATTATTTATTTATTTCATATACAACATTACAGTCATGATCAAACCGTTAAAATATAATATAAACATTAATATGCATGAGCAGAAACCTAAATAAAATATTATAAGTACATATATAATGGGCTCGATTGCGTTTCTTTGTGAACAAAAAGAAATTCGCTTGAAATTAGTTCAAGCGAACGATCATTGATAAAAACTACCTGCCGAACTGTGTACTCGTCCGAATAAATTTGAACATATTTCGCGCGGTGTTAGATTAAGATGTTTAACTTTGGTTGGTAGTTTTAATGCGAAAAAGTGACAACCGACCATTTCACATTCCGCTCTAGCATATTGACCTGTCTCGTTCACTCGAACTAATTTCCGATTTTAGTATTAAATAAGCTTAAAATATGCCAGCACAGGCATAAAGCATAAAAAACCAAACAGAATACCTAAGTAATAAAGCAGTCGATCTCATTCTGACATGAATAAATAGCGCAATGCCCACACCTTGAAGGTATGCGGACATGCTGTAAAAATATCCAGGTCTGCGCTGTCAAACATAGCACAAGTCATGCGTAAATTGACTCCAGCTACATAGGTTGGTTCGCGAGGTCGACTTTGCAAATAGTTTAAATGACAAAGGTCGATTATAATGATTCGGAACAAGTAGGCAAACTTCGCTAGGATATTAGGACTATTAACTCTGCACTCTATCAGCTTAAAGACATAGGCCAATGTGAGCATTTAATATGCTATAATACAACAAAATTATAAGATATAATAATATAACAAAATTATAACACAATCATTTGTGGACGACGAAGATCTCCTTGAGGTCCAGCGCGGGGCGATCAAGATGCCAATGGGTTTTTAAAAGCTGGTTTATTTCGAGATACCTGCAGATAGCAACTGCCCGTTCTCAAGGATCGTCGGATCAGGGGTGTCCTCATTGAAAAATATAAGATCCTCAACGAATGTTAAGACTGCCCCGAGTTGTCTTCAACCTTTAAGCGGAACCACATGCATCATCTTCGAGGACAAGACTTGAAACTGGAGAAAACGCGTCTCCACACCAGGAAACACTTCCTAGCCAACCGGACTGTGGACCAGTGGAACATTTTATCTACTGAAGTACTTGTGGAGCGTGTTGTATCAACAAATTTAAAAAAAAGGTTAGAAGTACATTTTAAACATACGGTAAATAAACTTCAGACATATCAGTGTTAATTTCAGACATATCAGCAATTATTCTCCCTGTGTGTAAAACATAACAAATATTATTAATTATGTATAAGTTTGGCTTTCATATTTATTTGGTGACCAAAATATAACGTTACTATTATTACACTAAAGTTTTAGTGATCAACATTAAAACTACTTTTGTCGTAGCACAAAACAAAAACTACTTAAAAGCGTTTTTTAATACTGCCTTATTTTTCAGCTATTCTCATTAGTATAATTTTAAAATCCTAAAATGTTTTCAACCATTCCATTTCAGATTTACACCCGAGCAACGTACGGACGTTTTGAAGGAAATTCGAGTGCCAGCCAATAAATAGTATGACCGTTGGAACTAGAGAACCGTGATTGTAGCAATAAAAGGATTTTCGTGTCGCTTCGTAACATTCTATTTAGCTGTTCCATTATCCAATTCGCAGGGACTATTAATATAAATAAGTATATATATATATAGTTGAATAAAGTAATGATATTTGAAATTAAATAAATAGCAAATGGTCATATCTATTCTGATCGTAAAATTATCGAAAAGTTTTTTTGATTCACAAATTTAGTATTAGAGGCGTTCTTTCAATTTTATCCTAGTCCTAATCCCACCTAAGCCTTATCCTAGTCCTAGTCCACGGACAAACCTCGACAATTGCAAGACAAGCTGAACTATCAGTGGAAAACAACAGCTCTAATCATTTGCCCTTTTAAATGGTACATGCCGTTATCACTCACAAGGAAAAGTTCACTGGGAAAAACGATCAACGTTTTTTTTTGTGAAAATGAGATACAATCTTTCTTTCAGAAATATATTCATCGCGTCACCGCGTGGACCTTGATTAGTCTTACCATTAAGGTCCAGTACCTCGGTAATTCTCAGGTTAATGCTGAGGAGGAAATATGATGGGAAATACTCATCAAGTTCAATGTCTTTTCTATGTTTTTCTATTTTTTGTGAGGTATTTATTTATTTATTTTATTTTTCGGAAAACTTACAGCGTTTTATACTTAATGCTAACATATGTCATATGAATCCAAGGCTAATTAAAAGTTTTCACAATTAAACTAAATCTTTTGTTACATCGCAAGGAGCTATGGAAAAATGCAGGTTTAAGTAAGAGGAAAGGGATAGGGAAGCCACATTATAAGTTATGTAGATGTATTTTAGATATATGATGATATATAACATACATACATATATACATACATACACGTGCACAAATAATAAATTAATATAAATAATACGATAAGGTCATAATAAAATGTAAAATTATAGTTAATATAAATAGATATAATATACATCATAATGTATTTATAATGATATGAACTTTTATAGAAAATATTATACTGGCTAGAAAGCATTGTTATAGTATAGTAACTATTACCATAGCCTACGTACCTAATGGATGAAGAATTACCAATCAAACCCGAAGGCTGTTTATCGTATTTCTAATTTCTTCGAAGCAAGTATTTGAAGATAAATTAAAAATATCCAAACATTGAAAGTTTAGGTTATATGATCGAAGTACTTTATAAAAATACAAGTTTTGACCATAATTGGTATTGACTCTCGGTAGATAATCTCAAATATATAGATTTGGCTTATAGACAAAATATATTTGTTTTCTCTCAAACCATTGTTAAAATGTTTTTTTTATGTTAGTAAATTTTAAAAAATAGAAAAACCAAAAAATCTAAAAACTTAATATTGATCTATATATCCAATGAACCTTCATTTGTTATTGCTCTTACATATTGTAAGACTTCATAAACCATTTCTTACAATTTATCTTACTGTATAAAAATATTCTGAGTATCCCATCTGTATATAACTTGTTTTCAAGGACTATGATGTAATAAAATTAACGAGTATTCTACAGTACGCATATATCACTAAAATGTTCGACTGAAACCAGTGCACATTTACAAGAGTATTCACGCTGAGGCTGAAACGGCGGTGCCCTTTTAGGAAAGGCGCTTAATTAAAAAGTTTTCCGACGGGAAAGTGCGCGCGGTTTTTTCCACGCATCCGCGGAATTTATAAGGAAACTTTGTCGGTCAAAAGGGGAAAGCAATGGCGTGAGGGGATTTTCATGTAAATATGGTTACTTGGCAGTTTTCCGGCGAGTTTCAACGATTTTTCTGAGGAAATGTTTACATTTAAGCCAGTAATGGCGTTTTGATTTTCACACTGAGTCATCCGGTATTATGTAGTTTATAGAAAATAATAATATATTGCATGCCTATCAGGGGTGGCCTAAGCATCTAGAGCAGTGTTTCCCAATTAGTGGTACGCGTACCCACAGGGGTACGCGAAGTTGCATCAAGGGGTACGCGTGGCAATCTCTCGGTTGAAATAATCAGTAAAAAACAATTACGCAAACAACAATTGCTGAAATATATATTTCATAACGTACCTTTGCGAGAGCGGATTTCCGGCAATGACAAACTTAAAAACTAAACATTATCACAGACTTCAACTCGAAAACGAGTTGAGACTGAAGCTGACCAAAAAGCAAATTGATTTTTCAGAGTTGTGCAAAGAAAAACATGCAGATTTGTCACATTAAACTGATTTTCACCGTAATTAGAACTGTATTTTGATGGTAATAAATATTTTCAAAAAACTGATTTCATTTCTATTTATCATTCTTGCAATAAGGGGTAAGCGAGTTTAAGTTCTTTCTTGAAGTGGAAAGTAGAAAAAAAATATTTTTAACCACTCATTTAGAGTGATGGACAATTCAACTCTTACTTTATAGGTAGGTAAACCGCTGGAATATTTTTTTTCAGTTTAATTATTCCACAGCATTCAAGTGATTCTCTTTTGCTCGAGTCTACCATTCATTTATTATAAGAATTCACGTAATCGCTATGTGGATTTTTTTATAAATAATTTATTTATTTGCAATAAAAAAGACTTTATATATGTAATATTACAAACAAATGATAAGAAATGTTACAAACAATAGAGAATAACCCACAAGGACATTTAAATATAAAACGAAACATATAGTTACAGCATCAATCAATTTTAACATGGGATAGGTAGAATTGTTATTATCGTCTCAAAATTATTGTTTGCTTTAGGCCCCTTGGCTACCGCCCTGTTTGAACATGGAAAAGAAAAAATATCAGTGGATAGCTTACGCAACTCTTGTATGTAACAACTACTTTTTAGATTTAATAATAAAAGTCATAAACTACTTCATAATCTGAATCAAAATTCATCGACCAATAAACCTATTAACTGTGGGTCGATTTTCTTTTGTATAAAATTGATGAGGTTTTGAAATATATTTTGGAAAAAATGTTCTGTTATTTATTACTTAACTTCTGCGTTATTTCTCAGCGAACATTTACCAACCAGCTATTGTCTGAAAGATAAGAATCTGGTGTACGTTATTCTATCAAAACATTTTAATTAATTGATTGAAATGCGGCAATAAAAAATATGAAATGTGAAGATTAAAAATATAGTTTTTTTTCATTATTTTATTCTAATTTCTAAAGCAGGGCAACCTCATTATTTTTTAACTACTTTATTTTATTATAGGATAATTTTCATAAAACTTATTAGTACAAGTGAAACATTCTCCCTTTTAGATTTATTGTATTCGTTTACTGAAAATAACCATTTCATATTAGCTAAAGTGACGCAAATCGGGCATCTAATCCCAGTCATTATAAACCCGTTTTTTTCTCGGTGAAGCTTTTCATAGGCTCGCTACTCATATCATATTCTCCTAGTCATAGAATTATTTTTAGTACAATACCTATATTACATTTTATTTGGTTTCAAGCACGTATTTTGATCTCAATTCGACGAATTCAGAATGTGTAAAATGACTAATTAAAACTGTGTCGTCGTTAAGTAAAGCGATTTTATTTTACCCATTGAAAAATTACATTTGGTGTATGTCAAAGTTAGTCTAAGTTATGTCGAGTCTTTGATTTTTATGCTATTAAACAAGTTAATGTTTTTGCGTTTTATGAAAAGTAACCTTTACAACACCACAAATAGATTTTTTTATTTATTCATTTATCCATCTTTAAAACACATTTTTCGAATAAAATCCAGCCATGCCCTATGCTTATCTATTAGAGGTTATGATAGGCTGACTTTTAGTAAAACTTCTGTGGTCATATTGAAAATAATATTTATTTGATTTTAATTGGTAATTGACAATTATCTACAGTAAATGGACATATATAATTATAATGTCATAGACGATAATCCAGTAGCAAAAACCTGATAATATGTTATGACAAAAACTGTTGCCAGTGAGCCTATTTTAATATCGCCTAACTAGGCAATAGCCTGTTCTAAGGCGGACATTTAAATTATTTTAAATATATTATGAACTAATATAAGAAAAACTAAGTAATGTAAAATATAGAAAACTAGCTGCGCCCCGCGGTTTCACCCGCGTGTTGATGGAAAATTGTGGTAATGATGATAGAAAACTATATATATCTTTATAAATTATAGCCTATGTGTTATTCTGATGTGTAAGCTATATTACTGTAAAATTTCCTCAAAATCCATTGAGTAGTTTTTGCGTGAAAGAGTAACAAACATCCATACATACATTCCTTCAAACTTTGATGTTTATAATTGTAGTAGGATGTAATAATTAGTAATGTTGTATAGAAAAATAGTAATAAATAAAGAAATTCTTACGAACTGGAAAACTAACTTTATTTCCTATCTAGGAATAAACGTAATTAAAACTGCTGTTGCATTGGTTAAATATAGGCACTGAAAATCACTATTTATAAATGTTTACAAAAAAAAACTTACATAATGGTAATATAATATGTGTATACCTATGTACTGATTCGATTTTTTTACACATATTTTTTGCTTTTGCTTCTTTTAAAGTTAATTATATTTATTTGTTTTGTTTGTTTTAGGTGTATATTTTTTTATGTACCTATAGAGAAATTTCAATAAATAAACGAGGGATTAGCCACTTCAGTCTTTTATTTCATAGAAGTTGCGAGAAGCAGGGAGGAATAACTGTTTTTGACAGATGTCGGGCCCTTACTGTCCATACGAGTTATTGTTTTATTTCACTTAGAATGATCTTTTATTCCCGCGATAATACACGCGGCGGTGCGCGGCGCAGTGTCGTCGTTAGTAAAAGAGAGTGTTTTCTCCGGTTGGAGATTTTATTGCGACTGTTGAGCGAGCAAGCCGCTAAAAACGTTCAATGTTTACGACGATGAAAATATATTAATCTGACTCGAAATGTATACGCAGTGGCAACAATACAGCGGCGGCAAGGTTCGATTGTTATCTGGCAGGGTCAATGAAATATTACATCGTGTGTGACGAAGTTCCACATATTCGTTGTGTATATGTCTATTGAACGTAATTTCTGAGTTCGTCAGTCTCGAAGTATTCAACTATCATTCTTAGCTGGCAATGTGTCACAATAATTAATGTCTTGATTCGTCGTGTCTGAATTTCAGTATAATATTATTTCATATTATTGTCTAATACCTACATACATTTTTATACTAGTTAGGTGACAACAAAATAGGATCACAGACAACAGGATTTGTCATGTATTATTAACAATTTGTTGCTACTGGTTTTGCCTCCGTCTTTTTAATTGTGCTTGTTTTCAATTTAACTGTATATTATTGTGAATTACGAATTAAATTATGAATTAAATTTGGAACTATCATTTTAAATATACGGTAAACCTTGCAGAAAAATCACCATGCGAATAAAATAAGCCATGCACCTCATATCCAAAGCGCAAGGTTGACTACCTCTCTCGCATGCCCTCCTTTCTCGTATCTAATTTATTGGCAGCACGCGAGCACGTCTCGCCCATTTTCAGGTCATAAATTAATAGAAAATGTAATAACTCTCAAGATTGACGCTCTTTTAAACCCCGGTGACTATAAAATATGTGGTTTCTTTCAATTTTACAGAAACAAAATAACAACTCGTATTAAGATAATTTTGGAAATATATTTGATTTATTTATTATATAATATTACTTTTGACTATTTTAAACTAGTACTTTAATTTAAACCTCGTCTTTAATCATTTTTTAAAATGATTTTTCATGTATTTCCTAAATACTTTGTTTTTTTTTCCTTTTATATAAATGTAAACGTATGTTCAGGTAAAAAAAACTTGTATGCCTGCCTTGGTACATGCCTAGACCTAGTTAGGTGCCGTTGATATAGTGAACAATATGCTGCAGCGTGCAATGTTTTTTTTTATTCTATTAGTAAAGAATTCGTATCTTATTATTTAATTTTGTTTTATTGCCCTGCCCAAAAATGTCATCATGCTCATAGATAGATACAAAGTGGCAATCAATTTTTGATTTTGAAAATGTAACCTTTTCAAGTAAACACAAAAATATTATCTTTTTCCGTAAACATGAATCTAATGTTATTAATATTATTATTATTACATACCTTTTAAGATTATTTGAAATTTTATTTTTAACTAAAATTTTAGATTACTTGATTTTATTTTTCACGGCATTGAGCTTTTTATTTTTTTTATTATTATTTTTTATTTATTTATTTAGCATTAGGCAGTACTTAATTGTATGAATCTGAGCCTACCTTAGTGCGGACGTCTCGTGCGATCCAGTTAGGTTAGGTTTAATTTATTTGTAACTGATATTATGATTTTTTGTAAAATAAAGAATTTGAATTTGAATTTGAATGTGACCTTTCCGCAACAAGTCTTACCGTTGAAGTTAACGAAAGAATTATTTTATTTTACTTAGTTAATATTCATAAATATCCATTTTAATGCTTTGTGACACGAATGCTGATGGAAATGGCAGGAAGCGCTTTCCTGATTGCTTCAAAACTTTTAGCATTTTATGAAATCGTTACCTTTCTGCGGTAAAGTGTTCCAGCTGCGATTTAAAAAGTCTAGGATACTTACTAAATCGGCCTCTTTTTAAACGGCTTGCCACAAAAAAGGAGTATAATGTGTTTAGGGTTCATGTATGTATGTTTTCCGTTTTTTTGCCACAATAACTTCTAAATGCTTAACCTTATAATTGGCAGTGTGGATAATACGATACGTTCAACTTACTAAAATTCCCGAAACGGTAATAAATATTTTTTTACCGTTTTAATTATTAGATATGCTAAACACTTGTAGCGACGCTACAACCCCAACTATAAAGTTTATTTTATTTTGATTTAATGGCTGGCTGAGAACGAGCCCAGCAATATTATTTCGTTCTATTAAAAAGTGGATACATTCAAATTTTAAAAACAAATTTTCGAACTGTCATTCTGTACCTTGACAAGAGACGATTCAACTGAAAGAAATTACGCTCGCGTTATCACGTATTATTGTACATTTTTGTAAAGAGAAAAAATATATTTTACACAACAGTTTATCGCGGTTTTTTACTATCACGTTCTTCGACACACGAAAGAGTCGCGAAATTGGTGACCCCGACGTGATCACAATAAAAAAACAGCTCAAGGATCTGGAGGAGCAAATAGCAAAGTTGCAGCGGAACAACGCGGGAAACAGCTCGGCAGGGCAAGATGAACAAACCATCTGCTACTTCCACAGACGCTTCGGGGACGCCGCAAGGAGGTGTCAACAGCCGTGCAACTATAAGAAGCAGAGGAATCAGGCGGAAAACTACTAGAGGCGCCGGGGGTAGATCAACTCGGCGCCGACGACACCAACCGCTTATACGTTCGAGACCGCAGCACCAACGCACTCTTCTTGGTTGATACTGGCGCAAATGTCAGCGTCCTTCCAAGAAGGAAATCCGACAACGGCAGAAGAGCGGACCTCAGGCTTCGAGCGGCTAACGGTACTACCATCGCCACATACGGAAGAAAGGAGATGACACTAAACATCGGCCTAGAAAACCCATTGGCGGCCATCTTCATAATTGCGGATGTACAGCAGCCCATCATAGGAGCAGATTTTTTGGCGAAGCACCGACTATTAGTTGACCTATTTCAAAAAAAAATAATCTCGCCAAACTCACGCACGACAGAAGCACGGGCACTATCCATCCAGGCCATCAAACAATTGCCGAATTACCTAAGAATATTCGACGAGTTTCAGAATATTACATCAGCAACATCTCAACCGAGACAACCGAAGCACCAGGTGGAACACCACATTGAAACGGAAGGTCCACCGGTGTTCGCCAGACCGCGGCCACTTAATCCAGAAAGGTACGCAGCGGCAAAGAAGATATTCGACGAAATGATCGCAGCCGGAGTCTGCCGACCGTCGAAGAGCCAATGGGCGAGCCCGCTGCATTTGGTCCCCAAAGCAAATGGAGAATTCCGACCATGTGGAGACTATAGGAGGCTCAACAGTATCACCGTACCAGATCGATATACTATCCCGAGACTACAGGATTTCACGCACTCGCTGGAAAATAGCACCATTTTCACATCGTTAGATTTGGTAAAGGCATACACACAAATACCGGTAAGAAAAGAAGATATGGAAAAGACAGCCATCACCACTCCCTTCGGCCTTTTTGAGATGTGCAGAATGAGCTTCGGACTACGAAACGGAGCACAGACGATGCAGCGTTTTATGGACGAAGTACTGAGGGGCTTACCGTTCATATTCGTGTATATCGACGACATTTTAATAGCCTCAGAAAACGAGGAAGCTCACGCAAGACACTTAAAAGAAACGCTCGGGAGATTAGACGCGCATGGAATCACGATCAACATAGACAAATGCCACGTAGGAAGAACCGAGCTAGACTTCCTAGGATACACCGTGAATGCTACTGGAATACGACCGAAGGCGGACAAGGTAGAGGCGATAAAAAAATACCCGAAACCAGCAGACGTTCAGCAGTTACGGAGATTCCTAGGAATGATCAATTTCTATAGAAATAGCATCCCAAGAGCCGCGCAATATCAAGAAAAATTAAACAAATTCCTACAAGGAGCAAAAAAGAATGATCGCACGCCAATTCCATGGACAACAGAAACCACAGAAGCATTCGAGAAATGCCGGGACAGCGTTGAAGAAGCGGTAATTTTAGCGCACCCGTCGGCGCATGCACCATTGGCAATAATGACAGATGCATCAAATACCTGCGTAGGAGCGGCATTACATCAAAAGAAAGGTGGAGAATGGGCGCCGTTAGGATTTTATTCGAAGGCAATGTCGCATGCGCAACAAAATTATGCAACTTACGATAGGGAGTTGTTGGCAATCTACCTATCGGTGAGACACTTTCGGAAGATGGTAGAAGGGCGTGAGCTGACGATATTCACGGATCACAAGCCACTAATTCACGCTCTCAAGAAATTGGACGACTCTATTACGGAAACGCCCATGCGAATTCGTCATACGTCATATATTTCGCAATTTGCAAGCACGATAGAGTACCTGCCGGGAAAAGCAAACGTCGTGGCCGACGCGCTCTCGAGGATAGCAGAAATCGACTGCCCAAACACGTTCGACTACGAAGAATTGGCGGCACAACAGGCAGAAGATCCCGAGCTAAAAATGATAAGGCAACAAGAAAATTTAAAATTTGAAAAGAAAGGCGACAAACCAGTATGGTGCGAAGTGTCCACCAAGAAAGCAAGGCCATACATCACGCCAGCACTGCGGATAAAAGCAATAAAATTGGTACACGACATCAGTCATCCCGGTATCCGAGCGACAAGAAAAATGGTAGCGGAACGTTATTTTTGGCCAAGGATGAATAAGGAGAGCGCGGAATATGCAAAAACATGCATCGCTTGTCAGCGCGCAAAAATACATAGACATACGCGCGCGCCCATAGGGACATTCATGGAGGCAGGACGTTTGGAACACGTACATATAGACATCGTCGGACCCTTAGGAATAGCAGAAGAGTACCGATACCTCGTAACCATGATCGACAGGGCAACGAAGTGGGTCGAATGTATCCCGGTCAAAGATATAAGCGCAGAAACGATAGCGCAGGTCTTCTACGAAGGATGGATTGCGCGATTCGGAGCACCGATTCGGATTACCACTGACCAGGGAAGGCAGTTCGAGTCCACATTATTCACAGCTTTGACACAGATACTGGGAGTAAAAAAGATACATACCACAGCGTATCACCCCCAGGCAAATGGGATGATAGAAAGATGGCATAGATCCCTAAAAGCAGCATTAAGAGCGCGACTAAAAACAGCGAATTGGGTGAGAGAATTACCCACCGTATTAATGGGATTACGAGCAGCTATTAAAGAAGACTACGGGATCAGCCCGGCTGAATTACTGTACGGGACAACACTCAGGCTCCCAGGAGATTTTTTTGAAAAACAAACTACAAAAACGATACCAGAAACTGTGCAGCAAATGAGAGAGACATTCGAGGCGCACAGACCGCGAAGAGAACGAGAACACCACAATAACATTTTCGTACATCGGAATCTAAAGGAGGCGACGCACGTATTTGTGAGAGACGACACGGTGAAGAGACCACTGCAAAACCCGTATAGAGGGCCATATAAGGTTTTGAGGCGGCGAGATAAGACATTCGACATTGAACAGGACAGAGCCAAAGTTACCATCTCGATTGATCGTTTAAAACCCTGCTACGGCGTGGCAAGCAGTAACGAGAACGAGCAGGAGACAGACAAGGAGGAGCCCAGGTGGGCAGCGTCCGCGAACAACAACCAACAAGGACCACAGCAATACAAGACCAGATACGGAAGAACGGTTCGACCTCCCGGGCAGTGGCACACGACGACCTGTCGTCCTCACAAAGGGGGGAATGATGTAGCGACGCTACAACCCCAACTATAAAGTTTATTTTATTTTGATTTAATGGCTGGCTGAGAACGAGCCCAGCAATATTATTTCGTTCTATTAAAAAGTGGATACATTCAAATTTTAAAAACAAATTTTCGAACTGTCATTCTGTACCTTGACAAGAGACGATTCAACTGAAAGAAATTACGCTCGCGTTATCACGTATTATTGTACATTTTTGTAAAGAGAAAAAATATATTTTACACAACAGTTTATCGCGGTTTTTTACTATCACGTTCTTCGACACACGAAAGAGTCGCGAAACACTATTGTCACAAATCAACTAGAAACAATATTTGATTTCTGGCCTCACTGAATCGCAGTAGAGCGCAAGATGGCGGACCGATCGCAGACGCCTACACACGGCAGTGTAAGAAAATTAAGTTTTATCAATATTTCTTTAGATTTATTGTTAAAAACAGCTGATATAAAACAGTCAACAATTTTATTTATCCGTTTATGTTAATATTGTGTACCAAAAAGTATGGTAATTCCATGCAATTATCTGTTATTTTCGAGTGTAGCAAATATAACACAATGCCAGCTGGGCGTCATTTAAGTTTTTTTTGTAAAGTATCTAATATGTGACATTGCCAGATTCATATAATAATGTTTCTTTTTTTAAATTAATAAATTTGGTCTCGGTTCAGGGCGAACCACTAGTAGGTAATATTGCATTTTACCATCACAGGTGCCACAGCAGCAAAATAGGGCAAAATAAAAAACAAATCATTTTAGGTATGTTTTTGTTAAGTTTTCACGTAGGAATGTAATGTTTAGGTTTTTTAAGTGTTAGACACAAATGTATGTCAGCCCGGCAGTGCGGCAAATATGATACGTATGTAGATTTAATAAATTTGATTATTACATACCTGGCAATGAAACGAATGTGATACATTAAATAAATCTAAAAGTATTATAAATAGATTTTTTTTCACACAGCACCCTTATGTAATCACCTTAGACCACATCTTATACAAAATAAAAAATCCTGCCAAGTATAGGATATACCGATTTGGAAGTGTGTGGTAATTTTAGAATCGCTATGTCATCACAAGTGTTAGGGGTTACGTGCGACGACTTTTTACTCAGCTCATATAAGGAGAAAGCAGCGTCTGCGATATACATAATTCGTATTGTTGCGGGTTGGTTGTGTTATGACAGTCATCATTTGATAGTTTATTTCTTTCGTTATCCTTCTTCGCGGCCGCCAGGAATAAAATCTGTAGGGCCAGTAACGAATAGAAGTTTTTGAAATATTAATTTATCGCGTTAAATTATACAAAATGCTTTATTATTACACTCCACAAAATATTGTCAATATTTTAGTGACCGTATTCGGTTCTTACGAATTTATTCCATTATTACATTTTAGAAAATTAGAAAATTACTTAACTGTACTTTTATAATTTAAAAAAAAACAGTATGATGAACTGAAATAGTTCATTTATTATACGACTGTCCAACAATAAAAAGTATAATGTGTTGGGGTTCATGTATGTATGTTTTCCGTTCCTTTATTCTCCCATAACTTCTAAACGCTTGAAACGACTTAGAAGTCTGTAGTGTTGTTAGCGTCTTTATGTCATTCCAGGTGTGATAGTGTACTCAAACTGTCCAAATTCCAAATACGTAATGGTCCAAATATCCAAATAAACTTCAATAAATGCCAATATAGCATAAATACATCGTGTTCTGATTGTGACGTGAAAGGTCTGATTGAGTAGATTATGGACACCATGATTATCATAGAATGCGCCTTCGTCTTTAAGCACTGGATGTATGCAGAGGTAACAAGTATCAGTGAGGACGTAACTCAGCGTCGGAAAATAGATTTTTTTTCAACGAATATCCTTTCAATTTAGTAATTTATTCCTTAAAGACATGTTTTCTGCGCCAAAAAATTGTTTGTATTAATTGGCCTCTTACGGGCATGTGGTGGAGCTTGACGGTGGACTGTTTTGTCCAAGTCTTCTGCGCTCACTTCACGGGAAATAGAACGAACAATCGTTAAAACTTCATGAGGTGACGAGTTCGCCCGTTGTAGTTGACAACTCTATTTGTTTGTAATATATACAAAAGTTTACTTTTTGTAATGGCGTCGTGGTTTTTATTTTTTTTTTAATATTGTTTTTGTTGGAGTAATATTATGTAATCTAGAGAGAAGAGCATTTTAATTAATGATTCATACAATAACGTTAATCTATGGTTAATTTAACGTTAATCTATGGTTAATGAGAATATTGTGCTTAAACACCATACCCTGTAAAAGTGATTCATTTTATTGTGTGATGTCCAACCTGGGAAATATCACCTCCAGAGACCGAATGAATTCTCTTGAGAGGCGATCGAAAATGTATATTTTACAAATCATGGAAACATTGAGTTTTACAAAGCAAGGAAGTACATTCATAATTTTCAAACTCCCTTATACCATATATACTCTTTTTAACAAAAAGAATAGTTTTGTTTTCCCGACAGAGGGATATTGTGAACGAGCAAAATTCGTTTTTCGAGATGAATACAGACATAATTTTGACCCGCCGAGACGATTAAGACTATTTCCAGACTGAAGTGTGTCTGTGAGTCTGTGTGTGTGTATGCTGAGTGGATGTGTGTTTGTATGTGTGTGTATTCCTTCACGATAGCGCAAAAACGCTTCATCCGATTGAGCTGAAATTTGGCACGCAGGCATCATTTGTTCAGGGGGCGCGCTAGTCACACTTCGATCTCGAAACATTAAATTTAGAGACTTAAAATTCGATACACAGATGCGTCGTAGGGCTGAAACCGCATTGTTAAATTTTGATTAAAATATCTTATATACAAGCGATACAAAAATGATGATGCTTTGTTGACCGAAATGACGTTGCGAAATTTTGGTTGTAATGTCTCGTATACCTGCTACACTAATAATATTTATAGTCCACCATATTTAAGGAAATACCATTTTAAAACCACGGAAAATATTACAAATATACTACGAATTGGGGAGGGCGTGGCGTAATGCTTGTCTACTTGCCGGGATAGTCTTGGGGTGACACATCCGATTTTTTTAATGGTCCTCTCCAAGGCTTTCAATTTTGCTTGACTCTTGTGATTATAGCATTAATTTTGGCGAATAAAGATATTTCGCACTTTTTAAATTCGCTGTCGATTTAAGTGAAGGTTGAATATATCATTTGTTTCGATATTTGATAGACGTTAGATAAAATAAGTTATGATTCCAGATTTAAAAATCAACATCTTACTGGAGATACTTTATAAACGGCGTACTGCTACTAGGTACTTACTCAAAAGGTAGTTACGCATATTAATACTTATTGCGTTAATTAAAAAAAACTAATTACCAATTTGGTTTAATTTTATGTGAAATTTACTTAAATAATAGACAGTTAAATGAACAGCATGTACAATTAAATTGTAATCCAGTGACATAAAACTGATAATATACCAAAAACTGTTGCCAGTGATCTTGTTTTAATGTCACCTAACTAGACTATAGCAAAGGACGACATTTAAATTTGTATAAATATGTGTAAAAACTTATTCATATTTAAAATCCAAGGAAAGAAAATGACATATTAAATTTGAATCTATGTATACTCTAATAGTAATAAATATGTAAGGAAATATCATTAATATATGTAGGTATACACAGTATAGATACTCAGAAATTAATATGTAGCGCAATGCTATAGACACCTTAATGACATGCAGGCTCGCGACAAAAATATCTAAATCTAAAGCTGTTAAAATGCATTTATATTACGTAAATCAAATGTGACCAGACTCTACTCAGTAGTATACGAGGACGATTTACATGATCAGTAATTGATGCTATTTGCAACGGTTTAATGGTGAAACGGAGAATATAAATTATTTTGATGTATATAAATTTAATTCGTATTTACCACAAAAAAATATTAATAACTCTCACCGACTGTCCCCGTTAACCTCGGCGTTGCGTGCCCTTAACTGGGGCAAATTCTCAAACAGCTCTACGACCATAAACAGTCGTATTTTAACCTTTAAAGTTAAATATCAGATAAGGGTCATTTATATCAAACACGAACCAAAGCAATCATTTATATTCCGGGGACGTTCTAAACACAATATTAAAGGATAAAATCTAAATCATTTTGGGTTACGATTATTAAAAGTTAAATTTAACCCAATAGCATTGGCGGCACACTATGTTTACTCGTAAACAGTAAGATTATGTAGGTCAATCTGACAGTGGAAATGTTTCATTTATATTCAATTCCATTTATATTATTTTACTTTATTATATGATTTTATTCTCGTTGTACATGTCTGTTCACAAAGTATCCAACATTATTGTTGTCATAAATAAATAAAAGAAGCACGTCATAAAGAAGCACGGGTCATAGTCATAGTTATTTCAAAAAAAATACAGACCGTTGAATACGACATTTTACATTGGTGCGAAATCATTCATATATTTAATACATGTACATATACGTTTTTATATAAACGTACTTTTGTTTCAATAATAGAAAATAATGAGACTCGAATCACAAAATAAAAAACAATATTTGTCACAATATTTGAATTTGTTTTTTTTTAAATAATCGATAAGGTTTTCAGGAATAATCAAAACAGATTAAACTTACAAAAAATAAACAAAAATTCTATGAACTTTATAGAAATAATCGATATTGTTATATAATAAAATATTTAAAAAATGGTTATTCAAGAATAAACAAATACATTTTAAGAATGCACTTAATATCTTTTTAATATTTAGACATTTTTATAGAATTCAGCCAAATTATAGAGTGAGCATGGCTGGGTTTCTTTTTATGCATTCCTTAAAAAGAACCTCTTGAAACCTTTCTTTATTGTGACGGCGGCAGGTTGAAAAATGTAAAGCCCAAGTATAATAAATTAATAGTTTTAAAAAAAAAACACTAAAAACACGCTTTTATAAATGCACGTAAAAACCAAAAAAACGACTATTGTATCAGAACAACGACATCTTATCTGTAAACGTATCTTTGCAAAATCATAATAAACTATGAAAATATTGTACACATATCTATCTTTGTTACAAGACCTTTCTAACAAGTCCAAACACGGCTATGATACGATATTCCATCATGGAATGCCAGTGCCTATCTTCCGGCTTCATCATCAGACCTAGATACCTAATCGTGGTCAAAGTTCATTCCAAGTCCAAGTCCAAACACAGCTATGATACGATGTTCCATCATGAAGTTCCAGTTCATATCTTCCGACTCCATCATCAGATCAGTTCGACAGTACCATATTATTGTATTGTCATCAGAACTACATACATACAGCTGCCAATTTTCATGACGCTACGATCCTTGGAAGATAGTTAAATTACAGGTCGACCTAATAAAAGCGTGTTAAAAATGATTGTATTAACACAGCCACAGTTACAGTGTTATTTTTATTGCGTCTGTTTGTTCATTTAAACTCGAGTGCTTTTCCTTGTTTTCCCAGTTTGCTTTTGCATAAATTTACCACTGATAAATAAATTCACATTTAAGTCTTTTTTTCTAATCGCCGGAGCATAATTATCGTGTCTTTTTAACCCAAATAACGTCCTGAGAGCATGATTTTGCAGTATAAATAGGTACGCATGCGCATACGTTGTTATTTTCAAGCCTGCTGAAAATATCAGACACTGGAAATCGACATCGATGATTAAAAAAGTGTATTGAGCGTTCTATTTGTCGGATTTTCAAGGATGGCGGGTCATTGTAGAAATTATATAAAATTTTATAATTAAGATAAAAACGTTTAATAGTTTTACTTTCCCGGCATGATTGAAATAGAAGAAACCCGAATTTCAATAGAGACGACGGTTACATACCCTACTACTACGTGGAACCCTCTTCTTAAAATATTCTCATATGCAAGGACGTAACACAGGATACAGTGAGTGTTGTGTGCACGGCGGATTTTCAAAATTTCGCGCCCGCCGAACCGTTATAATCTGCAAAATAACAGCAGCAGTCTGCCGCCTACCAGCATAAAAACAGATGGCGATTGACAATACTTCAGTCTACCCTGGACAGCAGCGGTTGCAACATTGCCGAAACGTCGGGTGCTATAACATCACGCTGTAAATTCGTTTTTATCCTATTTATAATGTCAAACAACCGCGATAGTCTCCGATTATATATATATAAAATGTAACCAAAAGCTGTTCAAATCCAAGTGGAAACCATTTACAAGCTCTAACAGGCTTTAGGGTCAACTCTATGAGCATCTTACAGATTAAGTAGTGGTACAACCTTTTTAAAGATTGCCATCCCGTAGTAAACAGCGAACTCCGTCCCAGTAGGCCCTCAAGAAGCCGAAATGATAATGTCATAAACCAAGCGCGGACTTTGGTCTTGCGGGATAGCGCATTCCCGGAATTTCAGTCGTTAATCTTCCTACTCCATATATACCTAGATGGGTCCGTGTGAGTTTTTTTTAATCCCTCAAGTCGAAATGCCGCTGAAAGGGACCGATTCGAATCAAGAAATACATTATGAGTAATGCGACGGCCCAGTTGAAAACCAGTAGGGCGGTGTCGACTGCAACGGGCGAACCCGTCACCCCAGGCTGGTATAACGATATGTGATCGTTCTTACAGCCTCGAGATGAACGTAGAAGTCTTAGAGACAATAATTAGAGACAGTTGGACACTACTTTATGGGAGACTACTTTATGGGAGACTAGCTGTTGCCTGCGGCTTCGCTTCGCGTAAAGTTTCGAATCAATTTGTTAATTTAAGTAGAGTGGCGTTTACTTACCTTTTTAGACGCTACCTTTAGATATATAGTGCAAGATACTAGCTATCTTTTACTATATAGGACGCTACCTATATCGTAGACATACGCATCTTGTTCCTCGCCACCCGCGTCGACTTCCGCTGAACGTTGACCTTGCTGGGCCAGCAGCCGCTGCCGCCGCCTGCTAGGTATGTCGGGGTGCTTGTACGCATTACTAATTTCATGATATCTTTATAACTATACCACCCAAAAACATACAGTAAATGGCTAATTTTACCTTGTTATGTATTAATAACCCGTGTAATGGATTAATTTATTTTGATAAGGATACTTATTTTATTGCTAATGTATTGTAGCTTAAATATAAAAGTTGAATATATGCTATCGCAAATTTTTTTTAGATTTCTCTAAGGCCGATATTTTTGTTATATATTATTTTCACATATATTTCACATATATCAACTCACCAGCTCATTTTTCTCCGACTTGATTTACAAATATCATAATTTCGTATTGAAAACCAATACTTATCACAATAAAATATAGCCTATAGCAGTCAATGATAATGAAGCTTTTTGTTAGGGAAAATATTTTTGAAATCGGATGAATAGTTTCGGAGATTACCCCCTACATACAAACTTACATACATACAAACTTACAAACATTACTTCTTTATAATATTAGTATAGATGTGAGTAAATCAAAATTACGAAACTTTTTCTTGAATTTGAGAGAAATGAAATTGGATAGTTAATACATTTTAAAATAAACTTCTTTTCATTATTATTATTATATATTGTGATAAATTTTAATACTGTATTTATTTGTTTTTAAAACTTGATCTCACTACATTTTATAATTTCGATATTGTAAAATATCTTTAATACGTTTAATTTTATTACCAGATTTCAATTACCTGTTTTATTTTAAATATTTTTTTCTGTTTTATTTTGATTTTATATGTGCACGTATATGAATAAATCATCGCCATACATTGAGACTCCCTTAGTGAGGGATAAGTTGAGACTCCCTTACTTTTACAGTTAATTGTATTATTTTTGTAATAAATTTTTATTACTATATTATTATTATTTTAGTTAAAAAATGTGTATTTTTGTTGACCACAAGTTGAACACTTTTTTAAGTGTTCAATTTTCAACTTGAAATTTGACTTATAATACTGAGAAAATCATATAACTAAGCTTCTTCCATAACGATCCTTCTGAGTAAAATAATGGTCAAAATGACACGGTTCCGACGAGAAGTATCATCATGCTCGAATAAAAGGGGCTTAATGATATATAACCATTCCCGGCTTGTAAAATGTCGTTGCCGATTCTACAAGTCTGGCAGTTTTATCCACGCTGTGGAATGCTACTGGAATGCTATCTGTAAAACGGATTGCCTTTACTCTCGAAACTTCGTAGTACTTACTATTTTATCGCCACTGTGGTTCAGTGAAATGCGTCGTGCCGATACTATTGAATGCCACGATGGCATGTGATACCTAATATATTTTTACGTGCTACTAACAGCAAAGCCGCTTATTTCCTACGATTGCTTTATTGGCTATATTGGCCTCGAGCATGTTGTGGACTTTTCAGCGTTATTGTAACTATGTAGCACCATTGCGATTATTCATTAGGCTGATGTACAAACTACCATTTATTTAAGGCGACGTACTACTTAAAAAATAAACCGTATCTGAGTTTTTAAGCCCCGCCTACTTACCCCCTCCCCTCGCGACGGGGCAGGTGTTTATTATGTTGACTCATCTCGCAGCGATATTCACTCGCTATCGATGTCTGGACTAAACACACTAGGTATACACTATTGCAATGGGATTTATATTTTGGGATTATGCAAGTGTCATGTACCTACGCTGGTGAAGAAGGCTACGCTTTATCATCATCTAAACTTGAACATTATATTACTTTCCCGGCTGCCACTGGTAGGGAAGGTATTGTGATCGTGCGGAAAAAAATGTTTAGATAACTATAGAGATGTCCATTTTAAACCAAAATGATTAAGACCATTTTCAGAGAAATGTATGTCTATTTGCCTGTATGTAATCTCTCACGATAACTGCCGAGCCGTTGAACCGATTGAGTTGAAATTTGGAATATAGGGATAGTATCACCCTGGTATGCGCCCATTAGATTTTGGCTGTCAACTGTTAAACCAAACTATCACTGTCAAAAATTGACAGAAGCCATATCTTACAGAATTTCATTTGCGATATGTCATTTGAAAGCCCCTGAAAAACTGTATTAAGAACAGTCACCTGTCACTAATTAATTTTCGACATTTTAAAATTATTTTAAATGGTGATAGATGACAATTGGAGAAATGCCGTTAACTGTTTTGGATACAGTTTTCCAAGGGCTTTTAAATGACATAAATCGCAATTCATGTTCCGTGAGATACAGCTTTAGTATTTTTTGGCAGAAAAAACATTTAGCATCGAATTAAAAAACAACATTGTGTATCGAACTATTTATTCGCGGTATAATAGTTCTTTGAGGAGGACATAACGACACCCATCGCCTTGTACATTATCATTAAATAATTATTTAATTAAATAGTAATATAATTTATTTTTAGATACTGTAAGCATATCATTGTAAACTTTAAAGAAATACACATCATTAAAAATAAATAATTATTAATGAAAATATAAAATCATTAAGACAAAAAATCATGAAGACATTTCTGGTTGGCAAAGTAGTCTGTTATTTCTGAGCAGATACATACATATTAAATGTAAAGAGACGAATAAATACATTTAAAATTGCGCAGTACATTTGAGACTTCCTTTTTGTAGCCTTGACAGTGTCGCTTTGTAGTGGTGCGCCGACTTTTGTAATTAAAATTCATCAAATGATAATACATTTTCAAAAGCCTGTTCATCATTATTAATTAGATCTGTACTCAGCACAGATTTGGAATATCGTGTACTTTTCGGTGGCTCTATATTGCTTGTGCTTTGCTTTGGAGTGTTATTGGCAAGTACATTCTCTGTGAGTTCTTTGCTCACTTTGTGATGGAATCACTGAAAACTAACTACCGCTTAAGCGTTGGACAAGGGAGAGGAACCGATTTCTTTCGTTTTATCGTGTCGTTTCTTTTATTTGCTTCTTTCAAAGTGTATTCAGGCTCCCTTAAATCCATATTCCTTCATATTCCTGGATCGATAACTTCAGGTAAAACACAGTCCATATAAAAACAAACAAGTTTTTTCCATGACATTTGTCCAAATCAAATCATCCGTCTGTATATATTCGGTTTGGAGGAGATCGTTTTTACCAGACCAAAATGTAAATAGGCACACTTCCTTTCCAGTTATATCTATGGTTCCAGTTACAGTTTCTTTCCAGCACACTTTCTTTAAAGTTATCCACAATACCACAGATAGTTCATACCTTGTTGAAAACTTACGTTTTTTCGTTCCTCAGCGATTAATTCGCAATTCACGCACGTTTGAGGTCTCTCGTGCCAATACCAACTACGGGAAACATTCCATCGCTTATGGGCTGATATGCACGTACGACTCTTGTTTCTCCACCATCGACATTTTCAACCTCAACCAACCGACGTTCGTTAAAGAATTATTCAAATCAATTGCACCTAACGAGCTTGTTAATACCTATAGTAATTAGTTATATACTTTCTATACAACATATCAGTAGCTACCACAAATATTTATAAATATCTATAAATATTTATTATATATCTATAAATACCTATAAACATCAATAAATATCTGTATCTATTTATCCACTATACGACCTATCTATATCTTTATTTATATCTATATGCATATACACATACCATCGTCTAACTCCTTCTTCCTAATCGCTTCCAATTCCCTACCTCTCCCATCGGTTTTCTATATATTTTTTATATTTAATATGAACTTTGTTTATTTTATAATAAATTTTTAAGTGTAATATGCTGAAATCCAAATGTGTAATAAACGATTATAGGCGTAATGTTTTTCTTTTTTTTCTACATTTATGCACACGTATGTATATTGTATGCGCTGTATTTTTCCAGAAATAAAATAAAAAATAAATAAATAAAAAGAAATTATATATGGACCTGTCCTTGAACTTGAACGTACCAGTGATGTTTGATGCTGATTTCAAGTTTTCCATCTTTCTGTTTCCAAAATGTCACTTTTCTTTTTCTTGTCGCTTCCGTTAACCAGATTCTATGCGCTGTAATGGGAAATTTGACTTCAAAAATATAATCATCAGATATTCCATCTGGAGAAGCTCCCAAAAATGGAAATTTAGGGTCAATGAATAATCCACATTGCTGAATTTCCACTTTTTCTAGACATATTTTTCATTCTAGTGCAGTTGTTTCATTTTCTTTTCCATGGCAAATTGATGCTACGTTGCTCAAATCCCATTTTAAGTCATGGATTTAACTAAATTGGCGCATTTTGTGTGTTGTTAACTATTGACAATTTTGCCAAAGTTAGACGCAGTTACCATTTTTCTTCGTAATTCCAACCACTCGCTGCTTTCACCTTGAATAACCGTAAGTTTTTCAATTCGCAATCGATCATTTTTCTATTTTCCCATTCTTGAAATAAGAGAGCTTTGCTTTTTTCGAATATTTCTGATGGAACATCGGGTTGGTTGCAATGTTCTCCATAATGCGAATTATTGTTTTTTTTTTTAAAAAAAACTTTCTGCTTTTATTTCTTTTATAAAGAATGGATTTACTTAAATGCCTCTGTCTTCTTTATTCCACTTTTGATATCCTGCCAGAGGGACTTTTGCCTATATATTTTTTATGTAATCTTGACAGTGGCTGTTTTGTATTAAATGATATAACTGCCGCATTACATCGCGCTTGGTAAGACTGCTTTTGGATGTAATTTGTCCTCTTACCACCAATAAATTTTGCAATGATGCCGTTAAACCTTTCGAGAACATTACTATCTACATCATGAATTAGGCTTCTTGCATGTATTGCTACCTACGTTTTAAGTTATGTAACGTATTCTTTCCCAAATAATGTCACCCATCAAACAACTCATTGCATCCAGTGTTTCATTTTCCGACAAACAATTTTAAAAACTTCTACATTTATCATGGTTTCCAAATGCATCTATCAGGGCGTTCAAAATGTCATTATACAGGCAATCAATTTTCTCATCAATTGAAAAGTTTTGACATTTATTGTAAGCTACTGCTGATGTAATATTTCTTCGCATTTTTAGATTTTTTTCACAGACATTACAAGTTGAATAAAAGCTTTTAAAAAGTAGATACCTACGTTTTGTTTTTTAAATTACAATTCTGCCTATCTGACGGTTTTCTATATTAGAACGGTCAGAATCGTAGCCTAATTGTATATTATATTTATACATGGTGTATAGCTCTGTCATATGGCTCTAACGCAAATGTATTGGCATTATTTACTGTCCCCTTATATACACACATTTTGACTCGCAGGAAGCAAGCTGAAGTGGCGCACTTGTTTCAAACTCGCATAAGATCACACCGGTCGTAGGTTCAAAACCTACCGATATGTATATTTTTTTTTTGTTTTTATACATAAAGAAACATTGTTATCAAATAAATGAACACTTTTTATTAAAAAAAAGTAATATTGTAAATTAAAAAAAAAAAAAAAAATATTAAATATTATTTTACTTATTATTGTTTCTATTTTTCAACATATGATTTATCATGTTTTTAAACCTCTTTCATTTACACGGTGAAATAGCCATCTAAAACCGATATTTTTTTACTTTCACATCTCCGATCCATCGAAATGTCAATTTGGTAATAATAAGTCATGAAACAGAGCGTCGCGAACGCAACCGCATATGTCGGCCTTCGAAGCCGAAATGAACCACGTTTCTAAGAGCCAATAACATTTCAATATAAAAGGTTGGCTGTTATGCCATTTGAATCAGTAATTGATCCCCACATAAGAACCATATTGACCCAATGTCGCTTGCGGCATTTTGAATGCCAGCGCGTCGTCGCGAGAAGAGCGCGCTCATCTCATTGTATGACAAAAATAATATAAACGGGCTCTGCAAAATATTATTTTTAAAATATACTGATATTTTATTTAAAAAAAATAATCGTCAGTACTACAAGTTTATTGTACATAGTTTATGTAAAAAAAAACAAACTTGAAAAATAACACACAGTAATAAGTAATATTTAACAGTGAATATGGATGAAAGTTACACTTTTTATATATTTTTTTTTAACAAGAAAAACTTATTTTTTTAAATTTATGCCAATGCATCCCTCTTTACAACTATTGTTAAAATGCCGTAGTATTTTTTTTGAGTTTCTTGATCGTGCAGTTTAGTGTGAGGCACGTTTCAAAAAATGCTCTAAAATGAAAATTTCCTGTATAGCTCCCAGATTTAATTATTTTCCTCAATTTTCCAATACTTTAAAAAAAATCTGAAATAGCTATCTGCTTAAGAAAGGTACCGTGAGTTACGATAATTTTTTTTTGTTGACTAACATCATCAGTTATTTCAGTATGACTGTTCAAAAATTGCCAAAAAATGTAATTTTCGAAATTTACCTACATCGTCGCCTTAAGTATCTAAGTATTCAACATGCTTGAGGTTGACCACTGGCTGTAGTGCGGTGTCTGGTGTGGTGATTTGTGGTGTGGCGGTTGCGAAGATCAGCTGGACGGCGACGGCGGCAGCCGGTGACGAAGCCAGGGCTCGACCTTGTATATAATCCCATCGAGTTTCTGTTGTTACATGTAAACCGACTACCAGTTTTCAGTTTGTTACTATTGGAATGCAGGAGTGTCCATTGTATACAGGACTGATTGTATAGAGGGCTATGGATGATTAGTGTATCGCATTGTAGTGCGAGAACTTATAATTAATATTTTACCTTATTATAAATACGTAAATTACAATATTCTTGCTGGACCACTGATAGACAACGCATTCATCTTACCTTGCAATGACGCCACTAATAAAGCGTGCAATGGTTTTTTTCTAATTTTTATTTTTATTTTATTATTATTAAGGAAACTTACAGCTATTACAGGAGAAATATCAGAATTTTATGTATAGACTACAAAGCCAGTTAAAAGTTTCCACTTAAAGATAGTAAAAATATACAGTCGCCTAGGAATGGGATAGGAGGAAGTGGAGGGGAATTAAAGATATACATTTTGTTTTAATAATATTTTATTTTATTATTAGGGAAATTTTATGGTTTATTTTAATATTGAAGAAAGAAAAGAAAGAAGAAAAAAATATATAATATAATTATTTGACTCGTTCTTGAATATTGCCTTTCAGAAAACCCGGAATAAGAGTCTTGAGAGCAGTCGCAGTTGTATTAAACAGGTCAATTTCGCTTAGCTTGGTATTGCAGAAATGAGATACTCGATAAATGTAATTATTTTGGTCGTAGTTTGTGCTTACTTGAGGTAGATGAAATAAGTTGAATTGGCGGGAAGGCCGTGGGGGTACATGGACATTTATAAGCTGAAGCAGTTCAGAACAATCGATAAAGCCATTTAATATCTTGTATAGGAATATTACATCTGAACTAACTCTTCTCATTTCTAATGGTATAAGCCCATGATAGTCACCAGCTTCGTTATAATCTGAAAAAGTTACATAAGACCGATAATTTAAGTTTTTTAAGAGCATGTTTTGAATGCGTTCGATCCTATTGACGTGAATATTGTAACAAGGAGACCAAATTTGCTAAGCGTATTCGATGTGACTGCGGACATAAGCATAATATAAAATTATAAGGGACCTATTATAATTACTTACCTATTATAATTAATTAATGGTGTTACTTACATATCATTGTCAAGAAATAATTTATTTGTTAACGAATAATTGAGTATACGTGTCTCTCGGAAGCAGGGCCGGACTGGGACATAAAATCGGCCCGGGCATTTTGAAGCCGGACGGCCCCTTAGAAAAAAAACGAAGTACATATATATTTTGATACTATTTATATTTATTATTATTAAAGACAAATGTTTCTAATCTATCAAAGTATGTAAGTTACTGACTTCCGGAGAAGCTCACTGCTTTCGGCTACTTAGTCTATTATTTCGTCAGAGTCTAGATTCATTAAGAGACCTTTTTCTACCGCCAGCAACATGAACGAATTTAAATTTTGAGGAGACAAACTGCTCCTCATACGATTTTTTATAATTTTTAAGGTAGAAAAACTCCTTTCACATGCCTGGCTTAATGGTAATGTAAGAAGAAATTTATAGCCTAGGGCAATAGACTTATAGGCACTGCTCAATAGATTAAATCTATGTAAATTTTTGAAAAAGCAAATCGAACAATTTTTACATGCACTACGTATCTCACATGCTTTGAAAGTGTCATTATCTTGGTTATCCAACGTCGTTTCCACTGTACCTTCATTATCATTATCTTCTACAATATAATCTTCCAATTCTGAATTTTTCAAATTATCCCAATGCAACGTAATATTTTCCAATTCAATCCGCAAATTTTCGCTCGTGGCTTTTTCATCAAATTTCGTCAAGTGTCTGCTTAATTCTTCGAGTTCACCAGGTTAAGGACCATTTTTTCCATTTTTTCTTATTTCGGGGAAACGCTTTGGATCGAGGTAAGAAAAATCAGATCCATGCTCGCAGTAACTGTATCAAAAATAATGTTATGAACTCCTACTTTATATGAAGTGCGTGCATCGCGGACACTTTCATCCTGTACATAGATTCGTACATAGATTCGCACTTTCGCCTGGCATAGATTTCTTTTTTCTATGTCTTTTCTCAGGGACATTTGATTGAACTTCTATATCCATAGTCTTCAACTTTATCCAACTTTTCATTACCCCATGCCACAAAATTATTTGTTGTTGTTTCAACTGTGTCGAAGTCTCTGACTATTTTTTTCAGTTGCGAACTCGATTGTGAAACCATATTTTGAGCTTTCAATATATGTAAACCGGCCGTTTGAAGGTATTTCGAGAGAGGTGTAGTTACTTCAAATATTCTTAAAAACGTTTTGGCTGTAATTATCGTTTCGTATTTGAGTATCGATTCTATGTATGCTTTCGCTTTCACACGCACTTCTGGCTTAAAGTGCACATTTTGTTGTATTCTTGCCAATGCCATGATCAATGTTACATACAAAGACGAGTCTGGATTTGAAAACGTCCCAAAAATTTTCTTGACGGCCGTATCTTTTGACCACCAACGTGTTTCGCCAATAGTTGAGAGTCTTTTCGTGTTGCCGTCCTCTTTAGTTTTTTCCCAAACATCCATGCGTGGATACGATTCGCGAAGGAATACTGCAACGTCATTCAACAAACTAAACAATAATGCACTTTCAATAACCGACTTAGTAGTTTCTCCTAATACTAAATTCAGTACATGTGCGTAGCACCAAACGTGAATTTGACCTGGAGACTCTTTTGATAGCCATGAAGAAAATCCGTTGTATTGGCCTTGCATACTTGCTGCCCCGTCCGTTGAATTACCGTTGCATCTTTTTATATCTATGTACATTTACAGACTTTAAAACTGCATCAATCAAGGAAAACATATCCTTTCCAGTTGACGATTCACTTTCTACGACAGCGAGAAGTCTTTCATGTACACGAGCATCTGTCACGTAGCGTATTATAATTGATCATTGGTCTTTGCACGTAATATCCTGAGTGGTATCTAATTGCAAAGAAAACATACCAGCTGCTCGTACCTCCAGACAAATATTCTTACATATAAGTTCACCGACTGCTAGGATAATTTTATTAATAGTTGTTTTTGACAAAAACGTTAATAATGATCCTCTGCCTTTACCCCCCTTTGGCAAACCATGAAGTGTTTTACTTTTGTCAATGCACTCTTTCAAGTGATCTTTCAGATATCATATTTGCTGAGGAGAACCACGAGTTCTAAAAAGTTGCCGTGGTCTACAGTAATGTCCTGGAGACTATATGCTGCTTCCAGTTGGTCACCTCTATAACTTAATCCGCGTTTCCCAATGAACTTCCCAATGTCTATTATTATCTGGAAAATTTCTCCTTTTCCGCACTTGTGCTCGATGTAAGGACATTTGATTGACAAAAATTAAACGAAACGACCATCGGCCATCCGATCCTGGGTAAACAGCCGGGCAAAGGACGCTGTGGTCCGCGATAGATTCGGTATACACCGTTTCACCGCTTCGTAAGGGAGAGGACCGAGCAAGCGACCTCGAACTCGTAACCAATCGAGAGACCGGAGTAATCTGGTCACAATTGAAAGTAAGGGCGTGAGTGTCGGCCCGCCAGTTAACATTCCTGGCTATCTCGCGGTTAAGGCGTTGGCCTCTTACGGGCTTGTGACGTAGCTAGATGGTGGACTGTTTTGTCCCCAAGTCTTCTACGTTCACTCCAGGGAGATAGAACGACTAATCGTTAAAACTTCCTGTGGTGACGGGCTCGCCCGCTGTAGTCGACAACCCAAGTTGACAAAAAATAAACTTTGAACGTCTTTTTTATTGGACCTCAAAATGTAAGCTTCCGCACAAGCACGATGCGTTTCAGTTTTTTCGTGTTCCTTTACTCTGATGTGAACATGTCTCTTATCTTGCATTCCTCGTAAAAAAGGGCTTGAGCTGGTATCAGAAGTTGCATAAAATGCTAGGCAAACTGAACAGAACAAAACACACTGTTCACTGCTGTAGGTCAGCCACTTGCGATTGGTTCCGTCTTTACGATTTACAGCTTTCTGTAACACAGGATCAATAATGTCTTGCTTGGGATGACATTTGAAAAGAGATCCAGCTGATCGTTTTCAGGACGTGCAAAATAATTAAATGAAGAATTTACATTTTTATCTAGTTCCCTATTAGCGTCATTTGCAGAATAATGAGGGGCATGCCCATGCTGTTCATATTGAAGGGAACTTCAAGTGGAAACTTCAACTAGAGTTAAGGTCCACTTCAACTGTTCGAGTTGCTGTTCCTGACTGATTAACTCTTTGTTACATTCAGGAGGTGATTTGACAGTTGCTTCTTCAGTTACCACCACTGCATTAGAAGTAGATGAATGAGTAAAAATATTTGTCAACAAACACACCTTCGGCTTTTTGGAAGCGGTCGATGCGGTCTCGTTCGTGCGTGGATTTGCGTGCATACAGCTCGCCTCTCCCCGTCGCACTGGCACTGGCATGCACTGGCTCCAGCCCGGCCCGCGCCGCCCCGCACCGCTCCCGCGCCAACCCTGCGCTGCCACACCTTTCGCGCGTGCGCATGCATGGCAATATGGCGACGATTGAACCACCGCGCCTGCGGCGCGGCGGCCCTATCGTCGACTCCGGCCCATCGGGCATTTGCCCGATCTGCCCGTATGGCCAGTCCGGGCCTGCTCGGAAGTAATAGAGAAGTAACATAATATATATTTCAGTGTGTAATACAATAATTCTAGCATTTTTTTCGCCTTATCATTGGACTACTTCCACCATGGCGACTGCGTTACATCATGGTGACCACACGGCCCGTTGGCATAGTGGTTACATTGCCTGATCTTACATTGTAAGGGCCCGGGTTCGATTCCCGTCTGGCTCACCATTTTCTGTTATGATAAAATTAACAGAATTGCATAGCAACTCTGTTGATCGAATGCAATAATAAAACACACACTTGCACACGTGTTACAAGCATACATACATATAAATACTTCATAGTATGGTTGGTTGTTAGAGATTGTCGAATATAAATCCGCTCCTTCTGAAATTTCACAACAAAAAGTTGAAACAAACAAACAAGCTACTGGGAGTTGATCTCTTAGTGTACTTGTTTGTTCATCAAAGTTAGACTAAGCGTTTTCTGTGATTCACTGAAATAAAAGATAACAAAAAGAATTGTGATGGATGTGCGCGTTTTCATTTATAAGATGCGAGGAAATGAGGTATTCTTTTTTCTTTTCAGTTAAAGTGAAATTGAATTCGGCGAAGACATAATTTCTTTAAAATTGCTCCGTAAATTTCCCCGCTGAATACGGGTTCGGATGGTCTGTTTTGCCTCGCCGCGCGGAAATAAGGCTCCAGAGAACGTTTTGTTTCATCGAAATGGAAATTTTAAAATGATTTCAAAAGTATTTAATGCCTACTCCTTTTCGGGTGCCCAGCGGCGGTGTTTCGCGGATTGTTGAACATTTCGCGCTTTCAGCACTTTCATCATAATTTTAATTAAAACCATACTGTGAACGATGGTGCGTACGGCGGAGAGGGTGGGGGATTTCCGCTGAGTCTGATGAATAAACTAAGACCAGCTTTCAAATGCAATTCTTCACTCAGGTTGTGATGTACCAGTTCAATAGAAATGTCTACACTGTCAGCTATTTCAGATAATATCAATCGTCGACCTGCCAAGACCGTACTATCATGAACTTTGGAGATTTCCGGAGTTGTGAGGCTTTTTGGACGTCCGAGTGGAGGTTGATCGTAGTCCCTTGTAAGGCAACGTAAGGCAACTCATGTTCTACCCTTGTAAGGCAACTCATCTACCCATTTCTTAACTGTGGCATAAGAAAAAATTTTACTAAAACATTTCTCAACTCTTTAAAAATATCTGCTTCCTTCAAACCCTTCGTATTAAGAAAGTTTTTGACAGCTCTTTTTCAGTTTTATCTATTTTGGAAAAAATCAAGAGAAGAATGGTTTAGGTGACAGCTTTCAAAAAAGTATTCACTTCATCTATTTCAAATTTAATACTTAGAACTTAAGTAAAAACACTACAACTTGGGAAATGTAGATTTTAGATAATTAGAAACTATTTTTCAGAAATTTGGTAACATATTTAAACATACGATTTTTTCAAGTAGGGTATATACATAATTAGATGACTGACAATTTACAAATCGATTTTATTTATTTAACTTGACATTTTTACCATTTTATTAATTATTATAATATTATTATTATTTCAAATTGCCTCCCATAGTCAATTGTATTTTTTATTTGTAGGACGATTTAATATTATATTGTATGACAACTCAAATTGTAGTTTTAAGTATCTAATACAAATATTATCAATTGTGTGGTGAGTCTCTTGAGAAACATATAGTGCTTATTTTAAAGTCATTTTAACATTAAGCGGCTATATAAAGTAATGTGTCTAAACAACTATGTAAAAGTTTTTGAAGACATTGCATGTGATATAATTTGGTACTTTTTATCCCGCCTACTTATTACACTACTTTTGCAATTATTATCAGCCTGATATGTACCTACCGATCACAATATTTATTTCAATATATAACGCTTGAATTCTTGAGTTCTGACTTCACATGTTGAACTTTAGGTTTCTTTTGACGATTAGACCTACTTGGGAGACCGCGATAAATTAATTTATTAAATACTCTTGAATAATGTGGAAACGAGTATTTATATATATATATATATATATATATATATATATATATATTTAATTATTTGTTTATACCTATTAAAAAAACTGATGTTAAAGAGATACACTCGGTAGTAATGAATCTGGATCACCGAAATAAACTTTGATATTTCGAAAACTAAGAATGCTTTGAATATGGAATACCAGGAACGTTTAATATAATGTTTAGCAAAAACAAATACAGTGAATTCGTAGTTCGACTATTATTTTCTTTTAGGCTTTTTGATAGCATAACTTTACAGTAGCTTAGAACTTTTGGCAATGTTATTTGAGGGATACTAAATAGTATATGAAGCACATTTTATTTGAATAAGTAGCGTTTGTAGTTTCAGAGGTATTATGTCGGTGACCCGGATTCGTTGCTTCTGAATGTAGATTGGAAGGTCTTGTTTTTTTTTCATTTTGTCAACACCTTTAAAACTTGGTTTAGCATATCAACAGTGACGTTAAGTTATCTACTCGTACAAGTGGTTGTTCTTGAGTAAGTATAATCTCGAAATCATTTAATTTCTATATATATATACATATTATTATATAGAAAATTATATGACATATTTTTTTATTTCGGATTATCCCGCCGCGCTCTAAAGCTGCTAGCTTTATGTTGGTCTACTTTTAGCTGTCGATTGCAAAATTGCCAAATCTAGAGGTGGCCTAGGAAATAAAGGCGGCCACGTAAATATGCTGCTATTACTTGTTTAAGGGTTTATATATTGCTCCAAATATGTTGGCTATGATAGAGCGTGAGAAACTGATGATTGATTCTCAATATTGTGGTCGTATTTCATTTGCATTTTGTTCACGTTCTTGCAAATTCTTTCATATACTGCAGCGAAAAACTATAATTTAGTTTACCGCTGTCATTGTAGCGTATAAGAATTATATTTTCCGTCAAATATGTTGGCTTTGATGGAGCGAGAAGAATATAAGGGTATTTGCGAGAAGAATATAAGAATATAATGATAATTGTAGCATATAAGGGTAATCTTTGCCGGTAAATATGCTGGCTATGATGGAGCGAGAAAAAGTAATAAATGCTTTTGAATATTGTGCAATATGTGCAAAATATTGGCAACTTCAGTCGTATACCGCAGCGAAAAAGTGTACACTTTTTCCCCGCTGTTATAGTAGCATATAAGGATTATATTTTTCGGTAAATATGCTTCTCAATATTGTGGTCGTATTTCATTTGCATTTTGTGCACGTTCTGGCAACTTCTATCGTTTACCGCAGCGAAAAAGTGCAGACTTTTCCCCCGCTGTCATAGTTTAAGGGTAATATTTTCCGGTAAATATGTTGGCTATGATGAAGCGAGAAAACTGATAAATGCTTCAGAATATTGTGGTCGTATTTCATTTGCATTTTGTGCATGTTCTGGCAACTTCTATCGTTTACCGCAGCGAAAAAGTGCAGACTTTTCCCCCGCGGTCATAGTAGCGTATAAGGGTAATATTTTCCGATAAATATGTTGGCTATGATGGAGAGAGAAAAAGAGATACATTCTTCTGAATATTGTAGTCGTATCTCATTTGCATTTTGTGCACATTCTGGCAACTTCTGGCGTATACTGCAGCGATAAAGTGTAGACTTTTCCCCCGCTGTCATTGTAGCGTTTAAGGTTTATATTTTACTGTAAATATGTTGGCGACGAAGTGTAATGGTCATAAAACCATTACGGGTTTAACAAACAATATAATAAACAATTATTGCCAAAATTAGTTAATAAAAATAAAATAACAATAATATAGGATACAAGCGAATTTTATCGCACAATAGGCATCACTAGCGATTAGATGGAACACGGGTGTAGAGAATCGCTAGTGAGAGTGAGTTTTTTTTTTTTTTTTGGCCCGAAGCATTCGCCTGGAAAGGTCGTCGTTTCAGCGCGGCGGTCGGTTTTTGCCTCGCGGCGATTACCGGCCGCCGGAGCTCATTTCACGACTTCGAAGTGGCCTACCTACATCTACGAATAAAATATAAAAGTCAAAGTCATCTTTAGAAATTATAACTAGAATCAAGTGCGGCGCAGGCAAAGCATTCCAGCGTGATCTCCACATCCTATTTGGGGCAAGTAGATTATATTCTCATTTTCGGTTTTTTTTAAAGTAAAATTCGATTTCTTTTATTCTAACTTGCAATACCACAATCGTGCAATGCTTTTAGTCCTTCAGACCCGTCTTGCACGACATATACGTGCTAACCCGTTTTTCTGAATATAGGAATCCGTAGTTTCTAATATAGGATCAACGATAGACACCGCCAATAAATCTAAAATCATTTCGGCGATCTCTACTTAAAATGTAGACTGTAAAAATATATAAATATAATTAAAATCCACGTTAGACAATCTTGGGATTAAAACGTGGCGAAATCAGAGTGGCATTGAGTTCTTCCCGAGGCAATTAAAAATCAGATAAATTAATACAATAGCTTATGAAGTAAAATACCAAATTATAGATAAATATAAATGCAAGTCATCGTCAGGGAATACGTAATATTTCCAAATTTAAATATCAGGGAAAATGATAGAGCAAAAGACTACCGTCGTTTACGATAGTTGAAAGTGCAGCGTACCCGACACTAAAATTGCCAAATCATTGTAGGGCAAAAAAATAGGAAAAACCAGTTACGAATAATGCTCATCGAAACGCGGGTAAAATGTAATAATTGTAACGTACGCTCGTAAAATCTCGCAAGGCCTTCGACGATCGACGGATTAAAATTAAGTTTCATAAATAATATAAATATTCAATATCACACATATAGTTTCGGGAAATGTCTTCGCAACAGGTTATAGAAAAATAAATAGTAAATTTGGGTCGAAAAAGTATCTTTTATTTTACTCCTAATCATCTCAATATCAGAATAATTTCATTTTTAATATCGTCATATATCATATATTTCATTTTCATTTTTTTATATAAATAAAATAGAGTAAAAAAACCATAAAAGGAAAGGATTGGTTGAGATACATTTATAAAATATTAAAATCAGTTTCCATTATTATTTGGGAAAATTCATTAAATTCAGAATTCTTTACTAAGGAAAATAAAGCACACTTATTTATGTTACAAGTTAATTTTGCGCATATTCCAGCAAGACTTAATTTAAATTAACCGAATCCGCCGTCGCGTCCGCGCCATCTAGCGGCGAAACGCGGGCATTAGTAGCACAATGCAGGTTGAGCAAAATGATATCAATTTTTGCTAAGTAACTCGCCGCGCCACCGCTAGAGGGCGTTCGAACGAGAATAATAATATATTATTTAGTAAGGGAAATGGTTCAAGTAATTTAGCAATTCAATATCCATAAAAGGCCGTTCATCCCATAGGGATGGTCATCTTACCGTAGACTGGGTCACTAAGGGATTCTAAATACCCCCGTGCCTGAGATGGACTGAGCGAACCGACGCAAATCCCGACGCAGCCTACGTACCCCTGCCCCAGAAGAATTCTAAACGGTGGAAGGACTCTGGCACTTGTTCATAGATCCGAAATAAATCTTCTTCTCCTTCCGGGCTGGCGCCCACTATATAAACAAATCTCTCCATATCGTCCGGAAGTATATTGGTAAAATAATAACATTGTAATCTATAAAATTAACTGATATATTAAAAATTATTCGGGTCTCATGACAAATTGGCGCCCAAAGTGGGTCTATTTTTCTTTTCAAACTTTCAAACAAATTGGCGAGCCAACGGGGGCTAATTTTTTTTTTCAAACATTCCAAACAGTATTCTTTTTCAAAACAATTTTATCTTCTGTTTGACTAAATGACCAAGTTGGACGCATGACAAAATTGGCTTCCAACTTGGGGCTTATAGATCTTTTCATAATAATTTATTTTATTGTCCCATCAAATTTTTTTTTTACAAACAATTTTTTTTTCAAAATAACTCTTACCTTTTGTTTTGAAGTGACCACGCCAGTCGTCATGACAAATTGACGCCTGCTCGTGGGGCTCTTTTTTGGTTTTCAAACTTTAGAAACAATTTTTTATACAAACAATTTTTTTTTTTCAAAATTTTAAAGCGATCACGCTGGTCGCCTACAAATTTCCCGCCCTCCCACCCTTTCTTTCTTATATATCGCAACTTTTCAAAATATTAATATATTACTGTTGCGAAACTATTATTAAATATTTATTATTATTTTTATACAGGCAACGAACTTGGTACTAATTAATTTTTTTAAAATATAAAATAAACACAACACACACGTACACGTTTACACACCGGCACGCCCTTAAAAACACTTTAAAATTTTAATAAAATTTTCATAAAATATTTATAAATACAATTTTCATATAACATCTCTAATAAATGATTCAGTTTTAGCTTCTATAAACTAAAGATAAACATTGCGTCAACTATACTAATAGCAAAAATCTCTCTGTTCTTATATAAAATTGCAAGCACTTATACATTGACATGGAATACCTAGCGTCGCAAGTGAACCATAAGGAACTCTAACAAATGTGAAAACTAGAAATACGTACGAACACTACTGTGTGCGTCGAACAGTACATGGGCTTTAGGCACTTAGGAAAATTATGATTACAGGAAGTTTAATATATCTGATAGTGACAAAATAAATAAATGAATGAGAAACAAAACACTGCAAACAAAAACGTAAAGAAAGGAATAAACTTTAGGAAAAACGAAACAAACTAATTTCGAAAAATAATAATATTAAATTATGGTAACAAGGAACTACACTTAGAGGTGCACACGAATACAGGGTGTCAAAAAAATAATACACGCAGTAAAATTTAAAACTTACTTAACCTCATGCAAATTTAAATAACATATAATAACTTAGAATCAACACTTAGAAATATACCCTGATGTACAGGGTGGTTCAAAAAAAAAAAAATTTTTTCTTTTTAATAAATTTTAATTTTGTTTTTTTTTCTCTTTAACTTGTATTTCTTTCATGTGAATCATCTTCTAGCTTTAACACTTAAATATGTACTAATAATTTTCAGCATTCACCTTACACACTTGAAATTTTTAAATTGCATCTAACACACGACTTCACACTGTTCAACTATAACAAGATTTGAATTTAATTTCTTTTTTTCTTCTCAAAACACTTACACACATAAATTTGGTAAGTGGTTGACACATTGAGCATATCGGGAAGCAATCGCAAAATGGCACCCAGGAAAACAAATGTTTAGTTTCATTCCAGAAGAAAAATCCAAAATAGCAATAGACAGTCCACAGGAATTCGCAAAAGGACTCGAGACGCTCGCGGACGCATATGACGTCGTGCGGGAAAGACTCATGGAAGCTTTCAAAGATAACGCCTCAAAATATAACCTGAGGAGAAAGCACGTCGAATTCTCAGTCGGTGATTTCGTATGGGCGAAAAATCACATGAAATCGCGAAAAGCAGAGTTTTTCTCAAACAAACTAGCGCCCAGATATTCAAAATGCAAAATCATCGCGAAAAAGTCCCCCATAGCCTATGTATTGGTTGACGAACACGGCAAAAATCGTGGGACGTACCACATAAAAGACCTGTGTAAAAATTAGGGTCACAAAAAATACGCAGAACATTTCACATTGCAAATAACATTCGCATAATATCCACATGTAATCCGGAATATGCAAAATCACAAAAAGCAACGACTATATTGGGTACACCGTGAGATAGTTGCAAGTGAAAAGTAAAAGAAAAAATATAAAAACAGAGCAAAAATACAAAATATTAAGTAAATAAATGTAACAGATAAAGTATATAAGTATTCGATACAAGTATTCAAGGCTAAAAAAAAATAATAATCACACATAAAGAAAAAGTAACAGACACATAAGGGCGTAGCATGATAAAAATAAAAACACATACAACACTAAATTTTCAATAAGTAAAATAAATAAATATATAATTTCACATACAATAGATAACATCATTAAAAAAAAAAAAAAATTTTTTTTAAATAAAAAAAAAAATTTTTTTTTCTTAACATCTTATCCGGCTAAGAACCCGGATTGTCTAAAAAAAAAAATAGGGAGAAAGAATAGTACCAAGTTTCGCGTCAAAATATATTTATATAAAATATCATATATATGTATATATTTAACATATAATATAGTAAAAAGGAGCCATGCGGATAAGTCTAAGGATTGAGATACTTCTATACCTATCATTTTATACTATATATTTGCATATAAGCAAAATCTGAAGGGTTCGGTGATCTAACCCTGCTCATGGAGTAAAAACACCTGGGTGCTTGATACCCGTCTATTGTAAACATCACCTGACAGGTAGAATTAAAATTTACTTTGATCAGCTCTGAAGGATACAAATTATTTTATAGTATTATATGTTAAATAGAGTATACCGGACGTTAAGCCGTTCGCGTTCAAATTAAAATTGTTCACGGACAAGTCCTAAAATTCATTTATGAATAAACTCTACTATTATTATTTATTTCTACTATTATGTAATTACATGGCAAAAACTGCTGACATTTCTAATTAGCGACTAGAATGCTCACGATAAAAAAAAACCATTGTATATTACAACAAATAGCTACAGAAAGATCTCATCCGATCCTGAATTTATCAGGACATGGAATATTTTTCCATACCATGAATTGTTTTTATTGTCTTTTTTCTTCAAAAAAGACTTATAGATTTTCCGTTATGTCCCGCTGAAACGCTGCTCAAAATTAGTTTGTCCATAAACGCTTATAGTCAGTAGCGAATTAATCTTAGCTGAACACGTAATTTCTGATAAAGTGTACAATACTGTAGAGAAGAATCATTTTGTACTGTCAAGAATTGATAAAAAGAGTAACTACAAGGCAGTCAGTTTTAGTATGAAAGGTTGTATGTCAGGAAGGTGTTGAGTGTAGACGTAAGCAAATAGAATGGATGCACCATGAAAGAGAAAAACTTAAGCTAAATATTGAAAATTTTATCATTCACACTCAAGACAACAATAATAACATCTCAGTAAAATATATGTTCAACACAAACATTAAATTCGGAAGGCTTAAAAACCTGATAAGTTAAATAAATTCTTGCCGAACAAGGTATACAAGATTTACTATTAACTTACTACTACTAGAGTAAATTACGTAGTTAATATGCGCATTAGATCGCAGAACAGTCATCATATATTGTATCATAAAACATATTTAAAAAAATCTAAAGATTTCCATATTCTTCTTTTAAATTAAAAACTATAGTGTCCACGCTTCCGCATGAATTAAAATTATGTGGATCGACGTCTACTATTGTTTCAACAGAGACTGGTCACCAATATATAGTTCATTTCTATACAAAAAAAACTTATAAATATTTTTAAAAGGGAAATCTCATATATATATATATATCTTATATTTCACTCGGGGAGACCAATACCACTGTGACGGTGAATAATCTATTATATGAAAAATTATCAATGTCATTGGAACCCTCACCATGACATACCATTAACAAAACTACTTGGTGTAAATTATATAAATAATTTTTTTAATAAATTAAATATAAAAGTGCGAGATACTGTCCACGTCTCACAACACATAAATTTCATATAATTATACACTCTTCAATTTTTCCATACTCTTAAAAAGATATCACGCTAGAAATCTGCCCATAATTTAGTAAGCCAGCCACACATATGAATAAAGATCGACGTTGAGACATAATTTACTTTGTAACATTTGATTTTGTAGTAATTAAGATAAGCTCTCACAAGAAGTGGAGCGTTATCAAAATGTTTATTTTTCTTTTTACTTAAATATTAAAATACGAAAAACCTCAACACTTGTTTGAAGAAGAAAATCTGAAAAATCGGAAGGTGTATCCATACGAACACCTAATAAAATATAGTCTTAAATTTAGTTACTGGAAGCTTATTTGAAAAGCAATGTGGGAGAATTTTTGTTTAAAAAAAAAAAAAGTAAAATAAAAATGTTTTTTTATTAAATAGTAAGAATAGATGTAGTAGTTTAAAAATTTCTGTAATTTGTAAAGAAAACGCAGAAGCACGTCTCTTTTGTTCCGTCAAATTTTTCGAAATAAAAATAAAGTTGTATACGAGAATATGCCCTTCCTGTCAAACCCTTCCTAATGAATTGCCAGCCAACCGTAACCCTAGTAAAAAATAAGAGACCATATGATGCAGCAAAGAAAATTATACATTCCAGAAAGAGACAGAGCGACGAGAAAGAGGACGCCGATAATAAAAGGACAAAATGGAAACGCTATATGGCAGCTGGAAGAGCCACGACGCGGACGACAGAGATCAGCAGCAATGGCTCACGACTCCTCGAAAGCGCAGCACACCCATAAAAATAGCAAAGGAAGATACCGAGGATCGACCGAAGTAAATAAGATCCAATCACGCTTATCCGACTCCAGACCACGCAGAAACCTAAGGTAAAAAGTCGAACTATTTCCTTTTTCACCGCAACAGGAAGGCCAGGAGGCACGTAAATAGACGAAACTACCTATGACGTCAGCACCGGCAACATGCGACCTGCAGTATTACCAGGGACGGTATCGTGGACCGACCAGTAAAGCAAAAACGGACAAGCGCGTGAACGAGACAATTTCCCCAAGATTGTGAGAGAAAATGCGGACTGCATTGTTTAGATAGAGACTAATATACCAATCGACAGTGCATTGATCTTCAATCCAGTGTAGCAACTTTTTGAAAAAGTGCATTTGTGCAGTGAGGGGCAAAAATGGGAAAAACGGGATAAAGAAGTTAGAAATTGGACAAAATTTTAAACCTTTTTTGAAACAGTACATCTACACTTCGATAGACTTTATAAAAGCATCTGATGATGTGTCCAGATTTACATGTATAAATTGACATTTTCGTGTTCAAGCTCCGAAGCAAAAAGCTTTGGGAGCGAACCTCTACTAATATGACTTTCTTCTCTACATCTCTTACCAAGGTGACGAGTTCCGGACGTAACGAGGCAAAGACGACAATTGAGCATCATATGGGCAAATACGAACACAAATGAAGGAAAAATACATAAAAGGAAATACGGCAAAACGGCAGACAATGACAAGACCCTGGACGGAGCGGAATAGACGACACAGGCCACTGTATTCACTGTATCAAAATTGTAAAATGTAAGGTTATAAAGGACGTGTTTCGCAGAGCATTTTTTTCTAACTTGGATAAATAGCTTTCTTTTAATAACTTAGTAGAAAATCGGAAAACCTCAAAAATTTCCAAATCCGGAAAATTTATTATAAAATATAATTTCTTTAAATAATACGAGACTAGAAGCAGGGGTTATCTCTTAATAATAATGTACTTTAAACTGTCAAGACAAAATATAATAAAACTTTTAGAAATTTTTATGTCGTAGCAAGCGTAGCACGGCAACTAAAGAACCGTAGCGATGGCTACGCTTTAGGTGGTAGATTCTTATAGTAGTTCGTTTAGTCTTTGGTGTTTAAGGTCTTCGTGGGCGAAGACTGAACATCTTTTCCGGCATGTAATGGTCATAAAACCATTACGGGTTTAACAAACAATATAATAAACAATTATTGCCAAAATTAGTTAATAAAAATAAAATAACAATAATATAGGATACAAGCGAATTTTATCGCACAATAGGCATCACTAGCGATTAGATGGAACACGGGTGTAGAGAATCGCTAGTGAGAGTGAGTTTTTTTTTTTTTTTTGGCCCGAAGCATTCGCCTGGAAAGGTCGTCGTTTCAGCGCGGCGGTCGGTTTTTGCCTCGCGGCGATTACCGGCCGCCGGAGCTCATTTCACGACTTCGAAGTGGCCTACCTACATCTACGAATAAAATATAAAAGTCAAAGTCATCTTTAGAAATTATAACTAGAATCAAGTGCGGCGCAGGCAAAGCATTCCAGCGTGATCTCCACATCCTATTTGGGGCAAGTAGATTATATTCTCATTTTCGGTTTTTTTTAAAGTAAAATTCGATTTCTTTTATTCTAACTTGCAATACCACAATCGTGCAATGCTTTTAGTCCTTCAGACCCGTCTTGCACGACATATACGTGCTAACCCGTTTTTCTGAATATAGGAATCCGTAGTTTCTAATATAGGATCAACGATAGACACCGCCAATAAATCTAAAATCATTTCGGCGATCTCTACTTAAAATGTAGACTGTAAAAATATATAAATATAATTAAAATCCACGTTAGACAATCTTGGGATTAAAACGTGGCGAAATCAGAGTGGCATTGAGTTCTTCCCGAGGCAATTAAAAATCAGATAAATTAATACAATAGCTTATGAAGTAAAATACCAAATTATAGATAAATATAAATGCAAGTCATCGTCAGGGAATACGTAATATTTCCAAATTTAAATATCAGGGAAAATGATAGAGCAAAAGACTACCGTCGTTTACGATAGTTGAAAGTGCAGCGTACCCGACACTAAAATTGCCAAATCATTGTAGGGCAAAAAAATAGGAAAAACCAGTTACGAATAATGCTCATCGAAACGCGGGTAAAATGTAATAATTGTAACGTACGCTCGTAAAATCTCGCAAGGCCTTCGACGATCGACGGATTAAAATTAAGTTTCATAAATAATATAAATATTCAATATCACACATATAGTTTCGGGAAATGTCTTCGCAACAGGTTATAGAAAAATAAATAGTAAATTTGGGTCGAAAAAGTATCTTTTATTTTACTCCTAATCATCTCAATATCAGAATAATTTCATTTTTAATATCGTCATATATCATATATTTCATTTTCATTTTTTTATATAAATAAAATAGAGTAAAAAAACCATAAAAGGAAAGGATTGGTTGAGATACATTTATAAAATATTAAAATCAGTTTCCATTATTATTTGGGAAAATTCATTAAATTCAGAATTCTTTACTAAGGAAAATAAAGCACACTTATTTATGTTACAAGTTAATTTTGCGCATATTCCAGCAAGACTTAATTTAAATTAACCGAATCCGCCGTCGCGTCCGCGCCATCTAGCGGCGAAACGCGGGCATTAGTAGCACAATGCAGGTTGAGCAAAATGATATCAATTTTTGCTAAGTAACTCGCCGCGCCACCGCTAGAGGGCGTTCGAACGAGAATAATAATATATTATTTAGTAAGGGAAATGGTTCAAGTAATTTAGCAATTCAATATCCATAAAAGGCCGTTCATCCCATAGGGATGGTCATCTTACCGTAGACTGGGTCACTAAGGGATTCTAAATACCCCCGTGCCTGAGATGGACTGAGCGAACCGACGCAAATCCCGACGCAGCCTACGTACCCCTGCCCCAGAAGAATTCTAAACGGTGGAAGGACTCTGGCACTTGTTCATAGATCCGAAATAAATCTTCTTCTCCTTCCGGGCTGGCGCCCACTATATAAACAAATCTCTCCATATCGTCCGGAAGTATATTGGTAAAATAATAACATTGTAATCTATAAAATTAACTGATATATTAAAAATTATTCGGGTCTCATGACAGAAGCGAGAAAAACTGATGATTGCTTCTGAATATTGTGGCCGTATTTCATTTGCATTTTGTGCACGCTCTGGCAACTTCTGTCGCATGCCGCAGGAAAAAGTGTAGACATTTTCCCCGCTGACATTGTAGCGTTTCGATTCGGGTTTGAATACCAATGCAAATATTAACGCGTATCCCCTGACGCGCGCAAAGCAAATAGCACAAATCCGACAACACGCCCTCGCGTATGCTAACCAGAAGCGACACGCCGCGACACACCGCGGCGAAGACGAAAATATCCTATTAAAAACATTGTCGATAAAATAGTACTTCTTTTGCAGGAAAAGGTAAAATAAACATGTTTATAGTTAAAGAAAAAAATCGGATGTGTCACCCTAAGGCTTTCCCGGCAAGTAACCGAGGACTGATTTCATCTGAATAATAGTTTCATTTAAATATATTTGAGTGCCCTATCTCAGCCGGCGAACGAATAGGTTTGGGTTCCGTTACACAACGGCCTCGAGTGGCGCGGTTCGTTTCTTGGCTTTCCTCGGGCGGTTCGGCTGTAATATTTGATTAAAATGTATGACGGACTTTAAATATTATTAGTGTAGTTTGTATATGATATATTTCTACCAAAATGTCACTATGTGATTTCGACCTAATAAGGCATCTGTCTATTTAATTATAATTCTATAAGTTCAATATTATAGTTCACAGTATATTATAGTGCGTCCCTGGTGGACCGATTACAATTTAGACCAATTTATTCATACATTCTAAATTTCAGCGCAATCGGATTAAGCGTGAAATACATACAAGACACACACACAAGCAGACAGACCACAAAGAGACTTGCATCTGCAAATGGTATTAATCGTCTCAGGGGGGCTGAAAATAGATTTACAAGTCTGGCAGTATTACACACGCGGCATCGCAGCACTAATATAAGCGAACTGACACTCCGAGAAAGAAAAATAACAATAAAAAATAAAAAATAATAAAAGGAACTCTTGAAACGACCTATCGGTCACCCGATCCCGAGTGGTATGACAGTCAAAGGACGCACAGGTCCGTGATAAATTCACATTGAATTACAGCTCTAATACAACAGATAAAGACCGCGCAAACGACTTCAGTACCGTAACCAGTCGGAAGGACAAAGGCATCCTAAAGGTTTTTTCCATATGGAGATATCCTGCCAAAACTGGTAGCCGGGAGCGAGGTTTCCCGCTGGGTTACCTTCCTGGTTCCTCGCCGTAAGGCGGTGTACTCTGGCGGGTACGTAGCTATGCTAAGCGGTAGGTTTTTATATTTTCAAAATCTTCTAGGCTCACCTAACGGGACAAAGAACGATCATTATCGTTAAAACTTCATGGGGTGCCAGGTTAGCTCGTTGTACTCGACATCTCCAAGTATCCGAGGCTTACTAAATGATCAAAATAAAAGTTTAATATATCACTCCTAATGGGTTATTTCCTTATTTTATCTACCGTTTGGTTTCGTGAATAATATTTTGAATAATATTCAGAATATTATAGATATTTTTTGGAAAAAACACCTATGCATAAAATGATAATTAAATATTGGAGTACGCGACTATTTAATTTAAGGGAATATGATACACAACTGATTATATTTCAGCAAGGTCAATACGTTGGGGGGCTTATAAGAGTTGAAATAACATGAGCACTACAGCCAGATAATAATGTACGGGTAAGCATTCCCCTTCACTCTCAACTGATGATGATGTTCTCCTCATCGTGATCCGACGACGGCGACCTCCTGGCTGACAGGACTTCTTCAAAGACAAGTCCGGTCCGATGTTCAAAAACTAGGTCATCTGCGCGTGAATAGTTTACAGTTAGTAAGCGGTTGCGCTAGTGCAGACTCACTCTCTCGTCCCTGCAATCCGTGCGCCAATGGAGCGGAGATCCGCCACGATTGGAGGAAAGAGGGATGCAGTTTCTGGCCGCCGGATTTTAGCCCTCAACCGGACGCCCTAGGCCTTCCACGATGCCGGGCTGTCCCGCCGCTTCCGCCAACATCCGTCGCTTATAAGCTGTCGAGTTGCCTTCTTCGCCGGGTCAGTCTTCGTACACTATGCAGGAGGTATCCGCAATCAGACATGTCCACCGAAGCGTGCAGGCCCCCCTCGACCAGGTTTAGTCCACGAGCCGACGTGGTTTGTCGCGGTGTGGCTGCTGCTTGTACAACAGCTACTTGGAGCCACTGGTGAGAGATTTGTAGAACGCCTGTGGACCAGTGTGGTTCTCCACCCTCTGTAAGGAGAGCCTGCTGAAGTAACCTGAAAGGTGCTACCACTAGACGCTCTACTACACCGCCTATCTATCTACACCATAGTCACTCTCAACTATCTACCTATGAACCCTCTAATTACATCATTCTTGTTCAGGAGTCATTTAAATAACTATGCTTATAATTACTCCTGTTAGACTTTGTCATTAGAAACAACTTCTTGAACGACGTACTTAAATAATTATGTGTACTTAATGTTCAAAATTCTGAAACGGTTGCGTGAGCCCCTTAAAACTTTGTACGCACGAAACAAGAAGTGAAAAGCTGTGCCTTACGCGTTTCGCCAAACAAAAAGGTACCAACTGCTTTCGAAGTTAATCAAATAAACAAACACGAGCGCGCCTTATGGAAGCAGGCGTGTCCCGGTTTAAATTACACGTAAGAGCACTGGCAAATTCTGGGCGATTTCCCGCGTTTACATTTGGGCGATACGTTGCCCTAAATATGGCATCAGAGAAACAATTAGGTGCCTAATGGCCCTTTACGGATAATAATAATACCCACTCCGAAAATTATATTTGCTTCCCGAAGGAAGCATATATACATAATATCAATAATATATTATCCATATATCATATATACATATATCCATATATCCATATATCCATATATCATAATATCAATAATATATTAGTCCCATATCAAATCCTATCGAAATAGGATTTGATATGGGACGTCTAGAGTAGGCCACATGCGTGCTGGCTGAGAGAAGAATAGGCTCGTCGAAGATATCTTAGAAATAATAATTATTTATTATTTTAAAAAAATACATTTAAATTGTTTTCATTTCAGAATCTGTCTAACTAGACTAAAGCCCGTACTAAGATATGGCAATAACTTGTTCAAATGCGCGCTTATAGAATCTTTCCCGGCAAAAAGCCAAGGATTGATTTCATTTGAATAATAATTTCATATATAAAATCGATGAGTGCCCTCTCTCGGCCGGCAGTAGAACCCGGTCGCAACCTCTCAGGCGGCGCGTTTCATTTCCCGGCTACCATCGGGCGGCTCGGCGATTTGATTATAATTTATGGTTAAAATAATATAATATTTGTGCAGCTTGTATATAAGATATTCCATACGAAATTTCACAATGTGATTTTGGCATAACAAGGAATATGTGTACCAAATTGTCAGATCTAGGTCCAGTATTTCGAGGAATATATATGAGAAGTGCGCCCCTGGTGGACCTATCTCAACCACAACCTTTTCAAATCTTTACATGACCAAATTAAGCCTGCACACCAAATTTCAGCTTATTGGGATCAAGCTTTTGAGCGTTATCGGGGAAGAATACACACACACACATATTATAAAAAATATTATATTTTTTTCTATAAGCACTTACGCGTAGTTATTTTCATTTCGGATGGACCAAAGCAAACGCCGAATTAACTGGATAAGAAGTTAGCATATTTGCTCACTCTTTTATAAATTGTTTACTTTTTAATATCAACAAATGTCTTTTTGTGTCAACGATTTTAAAACAACTAACTATTTATTCAAGCGATTTATAAGATAACAGCGGTGTTGGCTGTCACTGTAGAATTCCCAACCCCTATCCGTCTCACCTCAATCATCTCCATTTTGCATCGAGATCCGATAAAACCTGTTAATAATGCCTAAGGTGGATGTAACGGGTAGTCACAGTCAATGTGCCGAGTTAGGGACACCATACAGTCCCTCTGATTTGAGCCTTCATCCATCTGGCCTCCATCCATCAATCCATCTGGCCTGCCCAACTCACGGTTTAACTCCTATCTGGTAGCCTCTTCGTAAAGGGACTTCACCTGTCAGGGCCGCTGTAAGCTTCTGCCAGGGCTGTAATCCTGCAGTCGGAGGCGGTTGGGATCAGAAGATCGCGAATTCGATAGAATACCTGGAGCGAACTGGGCGGTTTGCATATCAGGATGTGTCAGTCACGCTTACGCGATCCGGAAAAGAACCAGGGGGGTCTGGAGATGTATGTTTCCTAAAACAGCGGGGGTGAAATCCTTGAAACGATACGTTGGCCATCCAATCCTTAGTGACCATGGCGGGCAAAGGGCATCTGGGTCTGCGATATATTTAAACTGAATTACCGCTTAAGTCAGGTAGAGACCGCGCAAGCGACCTCGAATCCGTGACCAGACCTAATGACGAAGAAATCTGGCCAAATCTGGTAGTGAGGGTGCGCGAGGTCGGCCCGCTGCTTACATTCACAAGTGTCTCGCTGTAAGGCATTGTTCTCTTACGGGTTTGTCGGTAGAATTTGACAGTGGACTGTCTTTTGTCCTGTTGCCTTTCGAGTTCGCTCCATGGAAGATTGAACGAGCTAATGCTGTTGAAACTCCATGGGTCACGGGTTCACACGTTGTGTTAGATACCCTCATTTGCTGAAAAAAAATTAATTCAATGCACGCAATCACTATGACCTTATACAATCTCATGTATTCTATTTGTGTACTTCAACAGGTTCAAGTTATAATAATCGACTTGAATCCGTAGACAGTGCTTATATGCCGCAATACTTTCTACACCACAGAGAACAAATACTACGCCGGCTCCATATTTACAGAAACTCTTTAAGGTGACATGGGAACGATAATATCTGAAGAACTTTAATTTTAGGTTTTTTTTTTTAATTTTATTTTATTTTTTTATTTTATTTTATTCTGGAACCAAACAGAACTACATACAATGCAATAAAAACGTATTTAAAAGTGACAAAAATCCATTAATGTGATTCCAAATATATAAAGTATACAAAATGAACGCAATATAATTTTATATTGTTTCCGTTTGAGAATGGGGGGAATCAGGATGGGAAGTGATGTTAAGGGAAGAGACAAAGTAGATAAAAAATATTATGTATGTATATAAATATATTTATTTATAATTTTAGGTATGATATATAGGTATTATAATGAATATACTTGGATTAAATTATGTCCATGAACTAAATTAAATGAAATATAATATGTATAAACGTTTCGTGATCACATCTAGATAGACTCTAGATTTTTTTTATTGAATTCTTATAAGAGGTTTTTAATGTGTGTAATATATCCACCACCCTAATATGGATACCGGGTCACCAAGGCATACCCGGAAACGAAGAGGCCGACAGACTGGCAAAACTGGGCACACTGGAATGCCCAACGGAGCCAGCTGTAGGGGTCCCCTTCGCTACAGGTAAGAAAATCATCAGGGACTGCTTGGAGCAGGAACATCGGGCTTCCTGGAAACAGAGTCAGGGATGTCGCCAGGCAAAAGCCATGATGGAGCAACCACTACAGAAGAAAACCAAGACCCTACTTGACATGAGCAAGAAGAACCTTAAAACCACTATCGGTCTCCTCACCGGACACACGACCCTTAGAGCTCATCTATTCAACCTTGGCTTGACTGAGAGCAAGGAATGCCGAATATGTGGCGAAGAACCTGAAGACAGCATACACATTGTTGGTCGCTGTCCAGAGCTCGCCGCCAAAAGACACAGTTTACTGGGACGAGCCTTGCTCGTACCCAGCGATCTGCCCAACTTGAAGGTCAGTGATCTACTTGGACTGGTAAGAAGTACCGGGATACTAGCTGACCACTGACCTAACCACACAGTGGGTAGTTACAAAAGACCTTACAGATCTAGGTGACATCAAGGGCTGGAAACAAGCCCCCACTCTATCTACTACTACTACTAATACTACAATATGTCCACACTTAAAAGTCTGTATTATATCTATGACACGCTCTGTATAGAAATCCATTTTGAGATGCATTGGTTTTCACAACAGGGAGATGAAATAGTCGATGCGATCGAAAAGGGCGAGGAGGAATATAAAATTCAATGCGCTCCAAAATCGCGTTCGCATCGATGGAATTATTTACCAACCCATGCAAGTATACGGCATCGACCAAGACTCTACGGCTCTCCAATGACATTAACTTGTGGGCTTTTAAGGATTCCTCATAGGAGCTGGGCTTAGTGAAAGAAGTGAAATTTAATCGCTTCACAAATATTTTTCGTATCGACTCGATCCGCAATATGTAAGTCAAATATTGGGGATTCCAGACCACTGATGCAAATTCCAACTGACTTCTTACATAGGAATTATAGAGGATTTTAAGCGTGTCAGTGGATTTGAATACCGATGATACTCTTAGAATAAAACCTAGTAATTTATATGCTTTTCTAATAACATTATCGATGTGTTCGGCGAATAGCATTTTCGTGTCAAGTGTAATCCCAAGATCTCGCACCGCTGCTTCTCTTCCAACTATATCGCCATTCAAGTTGTAGTCAAACATTATATTAGTTTTTTTTTGGAGTATGTGATTACGTGACATTTGCTTACGTTAACGAAGAGACAGTTATCGGAACAGTATTTCATAAGGCGGTTTATATCCGCCTGCAAATTAAGGCAATCATTAATTGATCGGATCTCACTAAAAATCTTCGTGTCATCCGCATATATGGCTATATTGGAATGTAGCATGCAATCGGTGATATCGTTGAGGTAAAGAAGGAAAAGAAGTGGTCCCAAGTGGGAGCCTTGCGGTACCCCTGAAGGAATTTCGGAAAACTCGGATTGATATCCCTGAACAACTACCGCTTGAGTCCGATTTGCGATATACGAGGAAATAGAGCGATACAAGTCACCCCTAATCCCCAAAGCCCATAACTTTTTTAAAAGTATGTTATGATTTATTTTATCAAATGCCTTGGAAAAGTCTGTGTATAGAGCATCAACCTGTATACGTTTATCCATAGACTTAAGCACAGAATCAGTGAAGGTAATAAGGTTGGTTTCTACAGACCTTGATTTGAAAAATCCGTGTTGTTCTGGGACTATGACTGAGCGAACAGCTGCGAATAATTGGTCGAATACAAGTTTTTCTATTAACTTACTAAATATTTTGAGTTTTCATATAGAACGATAATTTTGAACATTATTTCGCAAACCTTGCTTAAATATTGGACATATAGATGCTTGTTTCCATATTTTGGGAAAAACACCTTCTATTACTGATTTACGGAACAATGTTGTTAGTGGATAAGCCAAATTTAATGCACAGTTAAGAACGAATATAGGATGTATTTCATCAGAGCCAGCGGTATTGTTTATATTGCACAAATAAGTATAGGTTGTTTCCTCGTCAAATCGTACGTTGTATATGTCGACTGATTGTTGGTTGGAGTAACTAGGTACATGGAAGTCAATATGAGGATCGTGGTTTTCATAAACTGATTGAAAGTACCTACTGAGAAAATAACTTGCATATATCCGGACCACTCGTAGCTACATCAGAATTAAAATTCATTTCTCACGGAATACCGGGGGTGGATCGTTTAGATTTTACGTATTTCCAGAAGAATTTTGAGTTGTCTTTTATACATTCTTCAGATTTCTCTATATAGGCTTCGTAAAGAAGACTATTTAATTCTTTATGGCGGCTTCTAAGTATTGAAAATGCCTCGACGGTACATGCTCGCTGATGATACCATTAAGGACTTTATAGAAACGTGTGGTGGCTAATTCCATTTCACAATTGTTAATTTTTAAGTCCCAGTTAACTTTTGATAGTTGTAGAAATATTAGCATTAATTTTAAAAAAAGTTTCTAAGCGAATCTCTCGATAAGGAACCAATTAACAATTTAAACTCAAAAAAGTTGCTCATTGCGTTGGACATTAAGGCTTTAAACTGATTTCGAAAACTTTCAAGTGCAATTACTCCTACAATGTAAGCGGTGAGTGTTTTATTTTAATTTCATTATATTCACTGTTTAATTCTCTAGCGTCGCGCTTAGCCACATTTTTTATTTAGGCCCTAAATTATTTACAATTGATTAAAACGTACGATCGCTCTGAAAACTACGCTAAATATGCTTCACCATTAACCCCCTTATACCACCACTGCGCAAAGACATTTGTTCTGTGCTTGTGCTACGATTGAAAGTTTAGTATGCGCCCGGTCGCCAACGCTTCATCAACGCTGGATTTTTATTGGTCAGACCCTACAAAATTGACCCCGGCTATTTCTTCGCGTATCCGCCGATTTGTGATATTTTTCTGAGGTCTCATGTCGTTTTAAAGCCTCTTCAAAGTAATACTCTCTCCGTTCGCTCCATGGGAGAAAAAATGATATGATATCGTTTTAGCTTCCTGGGGTGGCGGGTTCGAACGTAGTAGTAGACAGAATTTCTTTTTCAAAGCACGCAACCTCTATAACACCTATCTTTTACTCCATTTGTGCGTACTAAAACATCCAACCAGTTCAGTTTATGATAATCGACCTGAATCAGTAGGTAGTGCTTATATGCCGCAAACCCCTCCACGCCACAGAGAACAAATCCTCCGCCTGCTCCATATTTACAGAAACTCTTTAAAGCCTCTTCGAAGTATTAAGATTCCGGCAGTTACCCGACCAAAACGCAGCAATATCCTTGCATAATATTCCCGATAATCCGAGGCGATGCGGGCGAAAGTTCGCCGACCGCTGAAGGCGCGATTCCGAGTAAACGAGGGCAGTTTTAGAAAGAGGCAGGTAAGCCGCCGCCGCCGCCGCGTCGACCACCACCTTTCAGCTTTCAGTGTTTCAGGCCGGGCTGGGCACTCGCATTTGCATAATGGCCCGGGGGCATGATCGCCCTCCAAATACGCATTGCTTCATTACAGACATCCGATACTGACACAGACAGCTTTTCCTCTCTTTGTCGAGAAATGTACACGCGATTCGACAATACGACGGGAATATCTTTTCATACTCGTATAGATTGAATTTCACCAATGTAATGTAATATATGGGATACGAGATGAGATTTTCGTCAGTATTATAACTAGGTAGAGTAGACCGGAAAAATAAAAAAGTGGACAATATAAACAAGTGATTATAAAAACAAATTCATTGACAAAATGGCTCAAAAAACGTTTTAACCAAGAAAGCAGTTTTAAGACATTTTTAAAACCGGTTTTGTAAGATACGATAAATTATAAATACGAATTGATTAGACTTGCTTTAGGTTAATAAAAAGCTGTGAGAAAAACAATAAAATAAGAAGGATCATTTCTTTTAGGATTTTTTCTAATTTCATTTATTATAATTTATATCATTTGTTACATATTATATACAATACATTATTATCAATTAATTAGGTATTTTAAATTTAGCAAATAAGTAGAAATTGTCAATCTGTTACGATAACAGGGAAATACGAGACATAATAACGTAGCCTCTTTCACTATCACCATAAATTATACACCTGTTGGTACTTCGCCCAACATATCGAGTCAACAAAGGAATTATATTCTAGAAATCCATAACCGCAAACACACTTAATATTACACGCGCCAACCGACATTGAATTCCATATAATTTCGGCAATTAATGCAGACACAGCCGATGACTAATGTCATTTCTCCTGATCGATTCAATTGGACATACTCACTTCCCCCACGCATACGACATTGCATCATTTAGCACCGTATAAAAGCACATATATTCGATCGATTATTTATCATCCTCTAGTGAGCACACACCGCGTCTATACCTCGCTCTACAATCATCCTCTAGTGGACGGCTACCGCGTTCACTCATCATCATCATCCTCTGGCCAGTCAGTGACACGCATAGTACTTCGCGATCATTTTCGAGTCGACAACCGCCGCGCTTATACCTCGCATCTTTGTCCGCGATATCAATCTTCAACAACTCAGCCGCGATCTACATCCTCACTCACACACTACACACACTGCGACTTATCATTCGAAGCGTTACAACTGGCAAGCATCAAATACCTTCTGCAATAAAGTACTTCGACTACAACAAGACGACTTTTACTACGGAGAAAACCCTTTGATGACACCACATCCTCACTCACGAGCAATTGGAGTCTAGTGAGGGGTGGTCCCTCACACACCATAAAATGAAAAACAATGTCTTTCTATTTCTATTAAAGATTTAAAACAGTGGAAAAATGAGCTTCACCTACCTACCGGCAAAATAAAGTTTTTTTTTCAATTTTGGGGTACATTCACTCCCTTCACTTTTCTTAATATTCCAAACGTCATCCAGTATATAAAAATGGAAATGAATGTGGTTATTTTTAGTATGCTCTTTATTTTTTTTGTCCCGATTTGGTGAACCGTTGCACAAGTACCATTTAAGACAAGGAAAAAAATACTGTTCCAATTTGTTTAACAAAAAAATCCACCCCCCACTATTGCCTAGTCAAATAGGTAATATTAAGAGAAATAACTAATAACGTTTTGAAACTTAGCATAGATGTTTTTGACATACAAAGAGTCTGTAGCACCCGACCTTTCGGCGACGTTGCAGCCGCCGTTGTATAGGGTAGACTGAAAGAGCTGTCTATCCGTTGTTCCGCGGGTAGGCCGCATACCGCTGCCGCCGCTGCGTAGATTAAAACGGTGTTGGGGGTGGCGGGTTCGGAGCGCACGAATTTCTAAAATCCGTCGTGCATACAACACTCACTGTATCCTGCCTTACGTCCTCGCATTCGGCGTTCGGCGGTGGGAACATTTTAAGAAGAGGGAACATGTCAACGACGTCTCTAAGAGAAATGGATACGGAAAATATCACGAGACACGTACACGAGACGAAACTCAGACGAAACTCAGAAACCGAGCAGATCAAGAGCATTCTTACCACACGTCAATTGCGTGACAGATCGAATAAGTAAGATGCTAAACAAATTCGATATAAAAACGATCTTCAAGCCGACCCAAAATATAGCTCGATTTTTGAGGCCTGTAAAAAATATAATACCACTGAAAACCCAGGGTGAAACCTACGTTGGACAAACGAAACGGCCCATAGCCACTCGACTGACAGAACACATCAAAGCTGTTAAAAACGTTCATCTCTTTCAGTCTACCTTAGACAACGGTGGTTGCAACGTCACCAAAACGTCTGGTGCTACAAACTTTACGCGGTAAATTCGTTTTTATCACATTTATAATGTGAAACAACCGCGACAGTCTTCGATTTCATAATAAAAGTCCTCTACCCTCTGTTGCGCTCGAGCCGCCAAATGAGAAAAATGGCGCTCCGATTCCGTTTTTCGCTTATATCTCGCTAACTGTTAGCGGTATCGCAATAATGTTAAATAACGCTTATAAAATTCTCTACATAAAATGTATGTATTTTTTTTATCTATTATTATTATCAAAATACCCCGGCAAGCCTAGTTAACCGACCGCCCGGTCGTCGCATGCATCACATACATGTCAAGACCTGTTCCGCGTTGCATTTGAAGGCCAGGCGGTCGGTTAAAGGATGATTCATGCTACACCGGGCCGGGGCCGGGCCGGTCCCCGGCCGAGTCGTTTCCACCGTGCTCCGGCCGGGCCAGTCATTCATGCTACACCGGGCGTGACCGGGCTGTTTCCAAGTTTATTTATCCCACGGCCGTGTTGTGTCCATCTATTTTGGCGATAATAATATTAAATAATAATAAACTTGAGTTGGCAGCTATTGCAATTACCATTGAAGACGAAGTATTGGAAACACGAACTGAATCTAATAAAAGAAGATGGAGTGTACATCCAGCCTGGAGAAAACGACAATCGGAGGGAGAATTCGCCATGCTCTACAAGGAATTAATAGATGATGAGAGCAAATTTTACGGTTATTTTAGGATGTCTAAAGAATGCTTTAGTATATTTCTTGGAAAAATAAAACGTGATTTAACCAAACAAAATTCAAGATTTGTGAAGCCTATAGGATGATTCATGCTACACCGGGCCGGGGCCGGGCCGGGCCCCGGCCGGGACACGGTCAGATATCTATAGTATACTTTTGTATGAAGCAATTCATGTTTGGCCGTGCTCCGGCCGTGACCGGCCGTGCCACGACCGGAGCACGGCGTCGAAATGGCGGTGGATATTGTTTTCCCGGCTCCGGTCTGCTAATCGTTCAATGGGAGAGATAGGCTTCACAAATCTTGAATTTTGTTTGGTTAAATCACGTTTTATTTTTCCAAGAAATATACTAAAGCATTCTTTAGACATCCTAAAATAACCGTAAAATTTGCTCTCATCATCTATTAATTCCTTGTAGAGCATGGCGAATTCTCCCTCCGATTGTCGTTTTCTCCAGGCTGGATGTACACTCCATCTTCTTTTATTAGATTCAGTTCGTGTTTCCAATACTTCGTCTTCAATGGCAATTGCAATAGCTGCCAACTCAGGTTTATTATTATTTAATATTATTATCGCCAAAATAGATGGACACAACACTAGTTATAGCGGACACGGCCGTGGGATAAATAAACTCGGAAACAGCCCGGTCACGACCGGTGTAACATGAATGACTGGCCCGGCCGGAGCACGGTGGAAGCGACTCGGCCGGGGCCCGGCCCGGCCCCGGCCCGGTGTAGCATGAATCATCCTTTACTCTCCCATTGAACGATTAGCAGACCGGAGCCGGGAAAACAATATCCACCGCCATTTCGACGACGTGCTCCGGTCGTGGCACGGCCGGTCACGGCCGGAGCACGGCCAAGCATGAATAGCTTCATACAAAAGTAGGTATACTATAGATATCTGACCGTGTCCCGGCCGATGCCCGGCCCGGCCCCGGCCCGGTGTAGCATGAATCATCCTTTACTAGGTATTCCGGGATATTGTGATAATAAAAACACATATAACAAAAAAATGTGTAAAACTCTTCTTGTAGAGAATTTTATGGGCTTTATTTTTTATATTATGTTCGATTCCGATATAGTTAACAGTTATCCATTTTTTCAAGATGGCGGCTCCAGCGCAACAGATAGAGAAGAACACTTTTAGTATGTTTAAAAGTACGCCTCAATGAACACCTATGCTAAATTTCAAAACATTATCAGTCATTTCCGTCAAACGTCAAACTTTGTTCCTTTTTGTTTGGGCTATACCCGTTCCGACCATATTAGGCAAAATCCACAATTTTTATCTCGATGAAACATTTAGACGTGGACACGGGATGGGGAAGTGGGAGGAAAAGAGGAAGGAAAGATTGGAAAGGAGTCGGCAACCCGTCAGTGACGTTTAAATTATAATAAACAAACCATTGATATAAAAAGTATAAAATAAAAAAAATTGTCAGCAGGTATGCAAATTTCTTATCCAGGGGTACTTTTAGAGCTCAGAACTAACTGCATATCTGAAAATATTTCATTTGACGTTCACTTTGATACTTCATCAAAATAAATTATTAATTTAATAATAATATTAATAAATTATGTATTTGCAGCTGTCAATTTAAAAAATAGACAAAAAAAACACAAAATTTAAAGAATAAACGGAAAATAGGAAAAGGTTATGTAATAAAACAACAAACGCTGCAAATTATGGGTATCCTCAAGATGATTTGTTACCTGGTCTTGAGGGCACACCTAGTATTGGTACAGGATACCACTGTATAATGAAATTAAATTAAAATTATCAGAATAAAAAAGTCTAAATTATCAAATTTAAAATAATCAACATTAAAATCACGGCAGAAAATTATAAAAAAATGAAAAATAAATAATAATAAGAAAATTAACAAGAAGCTATTCTAAAAAAATCTAAAAATATTTGACTTCTAAAAATCTTCCTTTAAAAATATATTCTTGTAGCGGTCATTAAATATTCGAATTGAACTCAATCGCAATGCCGATTGATTGTATCAAATACAACAAACTCAAACCCAACCGATTCCACACGACCGCAGAATAACAAGAGAAACTGTACTGGAAATTGATTGAATTGAAGATGTCTACGCGTAAGCGCTTATGAAAATCTTGCTGAAACCTAAAGTAATCTTCGGCGAGCCTGTTCTTCTTCCAGCCTGCATGAATGTGGCCTATTCTAGACGTCCCGTCTCGAGTGGTATCTTACGAAGTGAATAGATATTTTCAAAGTGGGAATTTATTATTCGTAAACAGGGAATTAGGCACCTAATTATTTCTCGTATCATTAATTATCGCCCTATCTAGGGCAACCTATCGCCATGTGTAAAAGCGCGAAATCGCCCAGAATTGCCAGTTCTCAGATGAATAATTCAAACGAGTACACGCCTCCTTCCATAAGGCGTGCTCGTGTTTGTTTATTTAATTAGCTCCGGAAACAGTTGGTACCTTTTTGTTTGGAGAAACGCGTAAGGCACAGCTTTTCACTTCTTGTTTCTTGCGTGTAAAGTTTTAAAGGGGTTCCCTCAGCTATTTCAAAATTTTTAGCATCAAGTACACATAAGTATTTAATAACGTTGTGCAAGAAGTTAATTCTAATGATAAAAGGCCAACAGGAGTAAGTATAAACTTATTTATATTTTTAATTAATCGCTTGAGTCAATTAAAAATATTAATATATTTAATTGACTCATGCACAAGAATGATGTCATTTTACTTATTTACTATGAACGTTAAAATATTTTTTCGTAAATATACGACTGTAAGAATTTATTTGGCACAACCAAACATTAATTAATTTAAACTACCTAATCAACGAGAAGTGTTTATTAAATTAGTCTGATTTAATCTTTATTGAAAGACGTTGTGGATTTATGTCATCTCGAGTTACTTTTTTTACAGGCACATCTATTCGTTTTGCATTGCCTTTTGATTGTTCTTAGAAACATTTCTTAAGTTCTTGACCTCCGAATAAAGATAATATTAGTGAAATCTCACGCAAACTCCGCTTAATCGGTGGTACTGAATCGGTACGTGTGGTTGTAGTTATTTGAAGATCGTTTCTAGGAATCAAATCTTTTATGATGCCAACGAAGTACGAATTTGAAATAAATTATTTTTTTGTAATATTTATTGCGATTCCTGTAATGTTCTTTGCATCTAATGGACCTCTGTCTACCTTAGGAACCGAAACGAAACGGTGGAGCCCAGTACCACGAATTTCTTCGAAGAAGTATCTTTCATTTCTTCTGCAGATATTTTTAGGTGTTGTGCAGAATGTTCCTTTTGTTATAAACGTCGTGAAATTCTCCAACCATATCTTTCTTCTTCTACCATATTTCCACATATTGCAGCCTGCAGTAGATTCAATTTTACTAACAATGCAAAATGCTTTTTCTTCTATGTCAACTGATTCACCTTCTGATTCAACTAATAATACATGTGTTTTAGCTGTAGATGCAGGATCTTCTGAAGTTGAAAGTTTGTTGTTAATTAAGGGAGCAGCTGATAGATGCTCTGAAGTTGAAGCATTGTTATTAATTATGGCAGCAGCTGGTAGGTCCTCTGAAATTGAATTGTTGTCAGTCTTGTTGGTGTGTTGCTATTTAAAACATTGTTCTAAGTGCTCTTCAGTAACAATCTTTTTAAGCAATTCTGTTGGAATATAAGTAGATTGAAGTCCTGCAACCGAAGACATTTGTAGTAGTACACTTGGTGAACGAAAAAAAAGGAAAACAATTAGTGACAGCGAGCGCGATGTTCCCCGTGTAATGTTTGGGTGCAACTACGTAGCACGGGTTTTGGAGGGAAGCAGCGAGATAGAGAAGTGCGGTAAAAAAGCGCGACGCAGTGCCGTCCCAATAACTTATAATATTTTATCATTTCATTAAACCTGTTCAGGGATTCTATGAAATCACTAGATTTGATTAGGGAAATGACGATATCGAGTAGTCATTTTAACATCTCCCGTGAATTGATCAAATCCCTTAGGGATTTGATCGAATCCCGGTTTTTATCATTTCTCTGATAAAAACTTCATAGCTTCATAGTAGTATGATAATGAATGAATGAAAATTCTTTATTGCACAATAAAAACAAGGTACAATGGCGGACTTATTGCTACATAACAATATCTTCCAGGCAACCAACTCAATAGTCGACCCTCGACGACTCGATGACTCGATCACTAGACGACTCGATAGTCGAGTCGAGATAATAAACCCGCCTATTGTAAAAAAATCACGAAAAAGAGTAGAAACAAAATAACAAACGTCTCTCCTTCTTGGCCTGGATTTTAAAATTCATTTGAATACTCGTATAATACATTATACAGTCGGAATTTTTTGCGGGGTTTTCACATTCTAGGAGTTTTATTTTTCGATTTGGCAAATCGACTTTAAATTGCTCGCCGCTCCTGCGATGCCAATAAATGGAAGCTGACAGCGCGATTACCCAACTTGCACGTTAGTAGCAGCGCTATCGTCGAGTGTCGTATGTACGAGGAAAACAGAAAGAGTTTCACCTCTCACTAGATCGTTTTTCCCTTTTCCGACTGTGGGGCGTCTCATTTCCCGAGCATGTGAATTGTCGCGACGTCGTTTAGCATCGCTTTTGAGTCTTTTGGGGTTCGAATGTGTCAAACGTCATGAACGCAGCCCTCTAATCTAAAATTAACCTACTCTATATAAATAAAAATGTAACTATTTGTCGTAAAAATGTAATTAGGTCGCTAATCTCGGAAAGTTCTTCACCGATTAGGTACTTTGAGATTTTGACAAAACGTTGCATTAGAATCGGCGCGTGTTTTAGAATAATTGATTTAGCGAAAAAATAATTGATAAGTGATAAAAAACACATTTTCAATTATTTCGTGGGACATTGCGTTGGAACAAATGCGGAAAAAGTAATAGTAAAAGTGTTCGAGTTCGAAATCACATTTGGAACACTGCAAAATTTTGAATTTTTGAATGCCGAAAATGTCAGATGTTGATATAAATCAAATGATTTGTCACTTAGCATTTTCAGTGTTCTCGATTGCATTATTAAACTGAATTTTCATAGATTTTGATTTATTTTAAATTTGATTTAATTATTTTCCCTGACAATAAAATAAGCAACGAAATGTATAACTTAAGATTTTAATTTATATTATTGTTATTCATTCTTATTTGCATTCATGCAGATTATAAAGCATGAATAATTTAATAGAAATTAATAATTCTCAAAGTATTATAAATTTTATCGTAATGTTTCTCTTCATTCCTTTATTACTGTAATTTAGCCAAATAAATTAATTTACCATATAAACCTTATTCGTCCGTTTATTTGAAATACAAAGTCAGATCACTGCTTCGAAATAAATTAAATAAATAAATTCGAGACAAATAAGAATATTTTATTAGTAACTTTACACAAAATTGAAAACCGTTTGATTCGGTTGTTCGCCTTATCGTGCAAGAATTTATTTTAATGCATAATATTCGATAATCAAGTGAAGACAATACATATTTGCAATTCGATATCAATTTCCTTTCTTTTGCAGCATTAAAATTCTTTATCGGGATTTAGCGGGCGGCTTCGTTACCATAATTCAGTTCTCTGCCTTATGTAAATTTCTCTGCCTTATGTAAATTTCGCTGCCAAAATCGCAGCGGGTACGTAGGCAATTCTACTTTGATTTATATTTATTGATTTTCTTTTATATTGATACTTTAAATTTTAGAAACTATATTTTTATGTAGTTGGTTTATCAAAACTATATTTAGCATTTTTTACTAATTCGGCTTGTAATACCGACGGCAAAAAACTTAATGTGGGTAGCGTGGTTGCGTCGAATATTGTCGATAAGTAGACGGATTTTACCGAGTCGTGCGGGAATCATTAAAAACACGCTTTTAACCGTGAGGTGGTTATCGGGTTATAGTTAATAGAGTGGGTGTGACATAATTCCGAGCCAACCTCGTTCGCTGGGGCTACACAGAGAACCCAATATGCAACTGTGGAACGCTGCAAGATGAAGACCACCTCCGATACTGCCCGCAACTGTCAACTCCTACCGCACACCTGGACCTACGAGAGGCAAACGATAAGGCCATCCAGGGCGTATATTTTCGGAGAGACGTGTCCTAACCATCGCGGCCGAATTTAGACATGATAAGCCCCTAAGCTATTTGAGCTATTGTTGCAGTAGAAATATACTTCACCAATAGCTTAAACAGCTCATATATACTTAAATACGAGTATATGACAATTGCTCACTCGGAAAAAAAATCGGGGGCACCAAAAAAGTGGGAGCCCTAATATATAGTTTGTGTATCTTATACGTAAATCTTGCACTGGTCCTAACCAACCTCGCGCGGACACGTTAACGAACGAACGAAACGTGAGATAAACTGGTGGAATTAACGGGTGATCCCCTGGGCGCGATTATTAGGATCACACGTGATACGTGGCGGAAATTACTATATGTTAAATTATAGTGTGGGACGTTTCTAAATAATTAGACATTCCAAAAATAAAGAAGTAAACTTTATATCACTACATACATTCATCATCTTGCGGTGTCAACTACAACGGGCGAGCCCGTCACCACAGGACGTTTTAACGATTAGTCGTTCTATCGCCCTGCAGTGAACGTAGAGACTTTGGACAGTACATTCTACGTCCAGCTACGTCACAACCCGTGAGAGTCCAACGCCTTACCGCGAGTAAGCCAGGAGTAAACCCGGCGGGCTCGAGAACTCGCGCCCTCACTTCCAATTGTGACCAGATTTCTCCGGTCTCTCGATTGGTTCCGAGTTCGAGGTCGCTTGCGCGGTCCTCTCCCTTATGAAGCGGTGAAACGGAGTGCACCGAATCTTCGCGGACCAAGGCGTCCTTTGCCCGCCTCTTACCCGGGATCGGATGGCCAATGGTCAATTCCAGAGCAGTCGCCATAAGGTACGCAACCACCCCCGCTCTATAGGAAACAATACAGTTCCCAGACTCCCCCGACTGTTAGTCGGAAAGCACAACCGATTGGAGCAAACCCCGCACGGTGCGCAGACCGTCCAGGGGCGCCAGAGGTTTGATTCCCAGGGGAGACTGGTTGACCCAGTGTCCTACCCAGGCCTCGCACCCCATGCGAGGAGGCCGTCGGATGGGTGTTGACCCGTGAGTGTGACCGACCCTGTACACATGGGTCATCGTGGCCAACTCATCATGGGCCCGTTAGCCCCCCAATATACATACATTCATCAATAAGAAAATAATTGAATATTATCTTAACTGGATTTATTTTATACCAAAAAAATTGGTCCAAAAATATTAGCTAGTACAAAATGGCCATAATCTAAGACGCTGTTAGCGTGTAAGGTGGATTGATTCATGTTCATTTAGTATATTTCGTCAGTATGAAATGAATTAATAAATCGAAAAATTAATTAATGGCAATCATGGTTCTTCCTTTTGGTAGTTTTCTGTTTTTGTCCCACTGATTCTTTGGTGGTGGGATAGAATATTAGACAAAAGAGTGATCTACTATTGATAAATTTGATATGGGACAGAGTAGCCTTAAACTCAATTAATCAATACCTAAACTTCCTCGAAAGACTCTTAACGATAAGGGAAAACCGCATTTAAATCCATCTAGTGGTTCTTAAATTTATCGCGATCAAACAGGCATACAGACAAATGCTATTTGGGGGCTTTGTTTTACAATTGTTTAGATCTGAATATCTTGTATTTTTGTAATTTACATTTTTGCTTTCTTATTCATCCAGCATTATTCATCCAGCAATTTGATTTAAAAAACGCAAATTTGTGAAATTGATTGAAGTAAGTATATTAAAAAGAACCTCGGTAACGAGAATGAATACAGTTAGCCATGATGATACTGATGCAGACCATTCTCTGAGGCTGATTCAATTTATATTCATCCACTTACTCCTTAATAGCGAAAAAAGATTTTGCTCACTTCTTATTTTATCATCCTCTTAAATCATAAGACAAACACACAAATATGGAAAAACAACATGGAAATTGGATAAAATTCAACCTCTTTTGGCCATCTTTATAGTATATGTAAAAAGGACGTTCTCCGCGATCCTTCTGGCTGCAAAGGAGCCGTTAGGGATAATTCCGTTATTCCTTCACTCGAAATACGGCGATTCCATTCGAGCGAATCCCTAGGAAATACATCATCCGAGACGGCAGCCATTTGAGCATATCAGAAGAAATAAATGGACCTATTCGATAGGGAAGGGAAATCCATCAAGATAAGTAGATTTGAATAAATTTGGGACTTAATGTCAATGATGACGACGAAATCAGAGCAGTTAGTATACGAGTATGTCATTAAGCCATCCATTTACTGAGCGCGGATATAAGAGGCTAAATCGTTTAATACGGGTATCTCAAAAAAAAGTTTTTATTGCGTCCTTCCTATGAAGTTTCTGTTCTATAAGAGAAATTTTAGGCCAAAAACTTTGTATGAAAAATATATATTTAATTAATCGAAATATTGACCCCTATTATATATGCAGATTTGTCTTTTTAATGTGAGCTGTTTAATTTCTCTTCTGTAAAACTCTCGTGGACAAGAGCCAATAAATGCTTTGAAGGCGTTTTTAAACGACTCTTCAAAGTTGTTTTTTTTTTTTAGAAAAGTTAACTAAATTCTGAAAAAAAAATCTATTGGAGCAAGGTCTGGCAAGTACGGTGGGTGACGAAGAGTCTCCAGCCGCAACTCCTACGAGTTTGCGCTGTTTGCAGTGAAATCTGTGGTTATACATAGTCTTGCAAGAAATGGCGATGAGCGATTGAGCAGGTTCGGTTATTTAAATAAGAACTTCTCCATCATTGTTTGCAGCTCTTAACAGTACACATTTACAGTGAATGTATAGCTACACTGCAAAAAGCTGTAATATAAAACACCGGCACAGGATCTCATATTTGAAAATAACGCAAATTTTCAAGTTTACCATGGTTGCACAAACAAAAATATTTGGGCAAAAAAAAAACGACGGAAAGACAAATAAACAGCTGATTCTTAAAAAAGATAAAGTTAAATTAAAATTTATTTGAAATAGAAATTCTAGCTCAAACCCAAATTATCCAAGTTCAAAGTAGCTAGTGTGAAAAAACAGCAATTACATTAGATGAGGACCTAATATTCCAAAGATCCGGCAATATCGATGCACGTAATTAGTGGCCGTAGTGATTCAAATGATCTACAAGCCCGCGTAGACTTCCACAAAAAGTTCCTTACTGGAATCAGCCAGAATGGCACTGGTCTGGGGTATGGCAGTACAACCACGAGCGACGTGGACTTGAAGAAGTCTCTTTTGCGGGGAGATTACGACAGCAAGAGTATGGCTCATGCTATTGGCCTTCAATGCCAGAATGATTGGACAACAATTGGGGACTTTTGCATTCCGCCTCCAATGCACTGGAAGGTAATGCTCTATGACTGGACGCCAGAGATGCTGAAATTTTATTTGAATGCCTTTCAGCATACACTTCCAGACCCCAGTAACCTCGCTCGTTGGAGCTTTGCCGAGGATAGTTCTTGTCCCCTCTGTAGCAATACCCCTTGCACAGCTAGACACATTCTAGCTGGCTGCAAGGTGGCCTTAGATCAAGGACGGTACACTTACCGCCATGACAAAGTTCTCGCTGTTATTCGCGAGGTAATTAGTCTCTCAGTGGCTCGTGCCAACAAGGGTTTGACAGTATCCTCCAAACCCCCAATACAGTTTGTGCGGGATGGCTCTAAAGGCAAAAAACATTTAACTACAAAACCTTTCTCAATAATCGAGAAAGCTACAGATTGGATTCTGGAGGTTGATTCGGTCTCTAAGCAGTATAAATTCCCTGAAAATCTCGGATGCACAGCCCTCCGTCCAGATATAACTCTTTACTCTCTATCTCGGAAGGTGGCTCTTATCGTAGAATTAACTGTTCCATGGGAATCAAATATCCCAAAAGACCACGAGTACAAATTAAATAAATACCATGATCTCGCAAATGCCGTAACCCGGAACGGCTTAACTGTTCACCTTCACGCGGTGGAAGTTGGCGCTCGTGGCCTGCCAGCTAAATCTCTATTTCACCTCTTTAAAGATCTTGGCCTTTCCAGAAAAATAATCAACTCTTTCTTAGAAAAATTATCTAAAACTGCGATTTGCTCATCTCAAATTCTATGGCTTCGAAGGGGGAGTGAATGGGTGGCAAGGTGCACGCTCACATGTGGCAAGACAGCTGTCCTAAACCTACCACAGCCGGTTCGTAAGTCCGGAATCCACTGCTCACCCCCCAGAAGTGTAAAAATAGTATTATGATGGGCCCGACTCCGGTCGGTGAATTCCATGGCAGCTCCGTTTGTATTTATTGTATCAATATAAAAGACAGGTTGACATCTATTAGGATTTAGGGAATTTACTTCTTAATACAATAGACAAAATTTTAACCAAGAAAAACCAACTCCAAATTTTTGCAGCGATGCCATTGTAATAAGTAGAACGGGCTATAATAATTGAATGCGTATACAAAATTTTGTGTCTGTGCTGTTGACTGTTAGGGAGCTCCCTCGTTGGAAGTCAACCCTGAGTGCCGCAGTCCTGTCTTTGTGAAACTTAAAACGGGCTGTCGTAATTGAATGCATATACAAAATTTCGTGTTTGTGATGTTGACCGTTGAGGAGTCCCCTCGTCGGTAGCCAACACTGGATGCAGCAGCCATGTCATGGTGAAACTTCGAACGGCCTATCATAACTCAATGCGTATACAAAATTTAGTGTCTGTGCTGCTGACAGTTGAGGAGTCCCCTCGTCGGAAACCAACCCAGGGTGTAGAATCAGGTCATGCTTACCATTAAAAAAATGCGTTGTCATCGGAATTGAACTTACATGTAAATTTTCAATTTCATATGATAATAATTGAGGAGTTCCCTCAATTCCTTATGGATCCCATTATAACAACAGGATTTTGATAAAAATAGGACCAATCTGAGAGTATATCGTTTCAAATTTAAAAAAATCAAAGCGGTTCATAAATGGCAGAGTTTTGAGGTAACAAACTTAGAATGCAAAAGATACAACTGAATTGATAATCTTCTCCTTTTTGAAGTCGGTTAAAAATAATGTCATCCAAATGTAAACCATCACGTTCACGGCACTTATTTAAACGAGTAATAAAATTTCTCATGACGACTATTTTCTCTAAACTGCACCAGAGAACTCAAATTATTAGCGTACACTTTGGATTTGAGATATCTTTCGAGAGAAAAAGTTAATCGTGCTCAAATCAGGACTGCGTGGGGACAATTTATGTCACTTTTTCATCAATTTGTGAGGGAAAGGGAGGATGGGCAAAATGTATGGGACGCTTTCCCACCAGTCAATAACGAACAGACATATGACGTGTGAAAGCTTTTTCATGACTCTCATTTATTTCTATGACGGGTAGTCACAAATCATTGTAGGAAAAAAGTTACAGCTAAAAGAAAAACCTGTATCATTATATTTTAAAAAGTATACAAACCAGTGGCTTTACTCTCGCTTTACTCTCATTTACTACAAGGCGATGCGGGAATAGAGTGCGAGGAATGTGGGCAGAGGGGTCCATCCGACGAGCGCGAACATGTAGCATTACGGCCAGGTAAAGGGTGGCGACAATTTCGAGCATTCGGACATCTGCGTAGGCCGAGTAGAGGAACATCGGTATTATTGCAGTATAGGAACCTCTTCTAGATTGTTGATTTTTTAACGTCACCAGACTATATTCACCACGCTGATTCCGAATCTACAATAATATTTATTCGGTCTCAATAAAAAAGCGAGATATAGGCATTCAAAAAAGCGCCAAACCCATACATTTCGGTAGGTTAAGTTTTTTTTATTTTAAATAATACATAAACACCTATTTGGCGGTAGGTTAGATTAGTTTTTTTTAAAACAACCTTTAAACACTGAGTTTAAAAAAAACATTTTTTTTTGTATGTCGATTTGGTTTTGAAAATTTACGCGTCCGAAGCTTTTTCTTTCATATTTAGCATTACAATGATCAAATCTAGTAGTATTTCTTTATTTTTTCGATTTCTGAGAAAGGTTCCTATACTGCAATAATTCCGGAACATCTGGCGAGTGTCGTATTTGTTTTGATTTCAATTTTGTTCTAAGAGAAGCTAGTGTCTGGGATATACGGTGTCACTGGTCAGGTATAAAGAGCCACGACACACCGCCATATTTCCCGCCAAAGTAACAATTGCGATTAATTATAGTTGTATTATCGGTTTTAATATATGACTATTACTTTATTATTCTGACACGAAAACGTAATAACGATGTATTACTATAATAAAATATTTTTAGATACAATTATATACAGTTTTTGTTATAGCTGTAACTATTTTCCCACAATGATTTGAAACTGACCGCTTGTCAACGATAAATGTCCGTTCGTTATTGGCATAGTAAAATAAGAACAGTATACCGATTTGGCACTCATACAAGCGCCCTTTGTCCGTACGCTACCACTACATAGATTCTCGGGCGCGTCGGTGCTAGCCAGTCAGAGCTGTCGCGCGACAGCTAAGTATACAATTAGATTGTATCATAATGGAGAAAAATAATATTTTTACGGCGAGGGCGCTTTTTTGAATCCAGAGCGAAGTGAGGGATTCTAGAGTAGAATCCCGAGCGTAGCGAGGGATTATTTAGTAGAATCCTGAACGTAGCGAGGGATTCAAAAAAGCGCCCGAGCCAGAAATATTTTGCGCCCGAGTGATACACTCTACTTTTCATCACCCTCTATGAGAAAATAAAAGGCGCCTCATATTTTATTGTAATATTATTATTTAATAAAACATAGAGTATCAACTAAATTGAAATTAAATGGTATCTAATAAAAAAACAACTAAACACTTATATTTTAGACATTTTCGCAATTATGAATATTTATTGTTACAGTTATATTAGGAATTGAGATTGTTGTAAATTTCATATTCTGCGTGTTTGAAATAATGTCCGAATCTGGCTCATTTTGAGAAAAGGGTGACGGTGAATCTCGTTGTTTGGATGTAGATGGGCGCGGCGATAGTGGCATTTGTTCGCGCGTTTTTAATTTCATTTGTTTTTTTTTAATTCAGCCGGCGACGTGACTAGGGGCTGTCGTACCAGCCATTCAAATTATATTTGCGTTCGATTTCTTCGGCGCTGAAGAATAAGATGTTCCAAATTCAAAAAGTGCGCCGCCAAGATTAATTGCGGCGCACTTATTCAAAAACTGAGCCGCAAAGATAATTGCGGCGCACTTATAAAGTTTCTTATAGAGAACACCACTTTTGGGCGCACTTAAAGGCGAACCAAGTCGTTCTTTTCGAATAGATGGGATGAAAAACTGGAATGTTTTCTGTAGGTACAGGCTGTAATGCAACATATCAGAAATTACATTTTCGAATATTTTCATTTACGTTGCGAAATTACATTTACGAGGTAACGTTCATTGTTCATTTGCGTAGGTAAGTATGTGTCTAGGTAAGTAGGTGCATAGGTATATTCCAAAATAGATTTTTAAAATATTTGTAAAGTAGGTGCTACTACTTTATTGATAAATTCTACATAAAAATAACCCATTGAACAAAGCCCATTATCACCTGCAACAAAAAATCTTTATATTTTTTTTGTGTTTTCATGACTGACTGTTTCAATTTGAAAACATACTAAATAATGTATATCTACCTATATAAGATGAAATGTAATCCAAAAAATACTAAAATGAAAAATAGTGATCTGAACTGAATATAATTTAATGCTCTCAATCGACCGTCCAAATAAAAGAAACGGTTGTGTCAGCACAACACTTACCGGCAAGTAGACAAGGACTTATGGAAGGATTTTGGGAGTGATGTCACTTCGGGAAGAAGGTTAACCTGATTGAAAGGGATATTAGGCATCTAGTGCTAGGGATAATGCGATGCATTAAACACGTTGGATTCGATGGTTTACGCAAATATCTACTGACCAGCGAAAATTCAATGTTATTTAGGCCTCTGTGCATCTTGTGGCCTCTGTGCATACCAAATTGCATCAAGGCATCTGTGTACCAAATTGCAAGTCAAATATTTCTAGATTGAAAATTGAGTAGTGCGCTCCTGGTGGAACGATTTTAACAACAACTTTTTCAACTCTTGCCATGACCAAATGATGCCTGCATGCCAAATTTCAGAGCAATCGGATTAAACGTTTGGGCGCTATCGTGAAGAAATACACACAGACACAGAAAGACACACAAACTGCCATCTGAAAATAATCCTAATCGCCTAGGGGGGAGGGGGGTTAACCTGGATATATCCAATCCATGTCCACCTCGAATAAAAAATATCGTCTGTATCACTCCAAGACGTGTTCTCATTCAATTTAAAAATCGAATTGCAAACGCGCGTTGCCGTAAAATTCGCCATTAAACATTCAAATTTCGAACAAGTGACACGCCGTAATGATGATTTAAATTTCGAACGTGCGTTGCGAGATATCAAACACGCTACCTCGCAAATTTAAATATTTGATTACCCATATTTTTTTTATATTTTATTATATTCGGGAGACAGACAGTACAAAAAAAACATATTTACTAAATCAAAGTTTAACAGACATAAACTATTTGCAATATTTCCACCTATTAAACGGCCCATATAGTGCGCTATGCGATATAAAATAAAAGTTTAAAGGATACAAGATTTTTTTTGCAAGAATTTCTAAGGAAGAATTTAAATATTGTTTGTGCAGTTTTTATATAAGATATTCTTACCAAAATTTTACATGATTTCGGTTCAACACGGCATCTTCTATGTATCAAAGTTCAAGTCCAATATTTTGAGGATGACTAGTGCGCCACCTGGGGAACCGATTTCAACTACAATCTTTTCAACTTTTGCTATGACCAAATGATGCCTGTATGTTAACCTTCAGCTCAATTGGATTATCGTGGAAAAATACATACACACATACACACAGACCAACAGGCACACATACACAAACATAGACACACATACAGTTTTCAGTCTGGAAATGGTCTTGTGAGGGACCACCCCTCACTAGACTCCAAGTTATTCGGTGTGAGGTGGTGGTGTTAACTTGCGGGTAATCTCCGTATTAAAAGTCGATATAAAGTGTATCAGAAGGTATCTATTGAGAGTTCGATATTGCCAGTTTGTTGATGTCCTCCTCATCGTGATCCGACGACGGCGACCTCTTGGTTGACAGGACTTCTGTCCTGTCAAGTCCGGTCCGATGTTCTAAAACTAGAGATCATCTGCGCGTGAATAGTTTACAGTGAGTAAGCGGTTGCGCTGGTGCAGACTCACTCTCTCGTCCCTGCAATCCGTGCGCCAATGGAACGGAGATCCGCCACGCCTTTGCCCGCCTCTGAACCGGGATCGGATGGCCGGATGGTCATTTCAAGAGCAGTCGCCGTAAGGTACGCAACCACCCCCGCTCTATAGGAAACAATACAGCTTCCAGACTCCCCCGACTGTTAGTCGGAGTGCACAATCGATTGGCTTGCGCCGCACGGTGCACAGACCGACCAGGAGCGCCAGAGGTTTGATTCCCAGGGGAAACTGACCAGGGCCAGAGTCCTACCCTGGTTCGCACCCCGTGCGTGGAGGCCGTCGGATGGGTGTTGACCCGTGAGTGTGACCGACCCTGAATACATGGGTCTTCGTGGCCAACCCATCATGGGCCCGTTAGCTCCAGATAGATATGCAAGGCCGTTACTTTCACCAATCAGACCGGAGTCCACTTTGTCACTACCATAAGGTTACACGAGGACCGCCTTGTGCCACTAAACTAACGAGTGGTTAAAGCACAGGTGGAGCGGAGCAAGCATGTACTCCTAAGACTATACAGCGATAATTTAGGGAAAACCGTGGAGCTGCTACTGTCGACTTGCACATTTTAGGGATACACACTTTAGGGATAGTCTTCACCCCTGTTTGCAGGGGCTGTGAAATATGTGTCGGCTGTGAAATATGTGACAGCATGTAATATATACATATCTAGCATTCACTGTATGAAAAGAGAACATAATAAAGAGAAAGTAATGGTTATAAAATTTTGTTGTCACCATAAGACTTTCCCGGCAAGCAGACAACCCCCCTCCAAACCCCCTCTGATAACCCCCCTCCCCCTTTCGCTAAGTCCTTCCCCCTCCATTATTGATTGTGTCGTGATTATGATAGCAAATGTAATGTAGGTATTTGAAGTATTAAAATGGCTATTTTCCAATATGATTATTTTCTTGAATAAGGCGGTTTTTTTGTATCTTGTATAGGAGATATTCTAGAATGGTCAAAGATCAAAGTCGCTTGCGCGGCCTATACCTGACTTTTGCGGTAATTCGTTGCGAATTCGTTGCGTCCTCTGCCCGTCAATATCACTTGGGATCAGGCGGCCAACGGATCGTTTCTCTTGATCGCTTCGGTGGCGCCAGGTCAACAGCTAACATATATTTCCAGACTTCTGCCCCCTGGTTATTCGCTGGATTGCGCAAGATAGGTTGACACAGCCCAAAGCGCATACTGCCTAGTTCCGCTCGAGGTGATCCTCCGGATCAGCACGTCTACGACAGCAGGTTGCAGCCGCAAGCACAGTTCTCGGCGGCCCGTCTAGGTTAGTCACACACACTTACAAACAAACATACACACAAACACTCACAAACAGACACACACACACACACACACAGAGAGAGAGACTGATATTTTCCAGAAATAAATATTTGAACATTCAGTACATCAAATCGTAGAGATACGGCGACAACTAGGATTCTAAAATTTACACGAAAACAAACTCCATTTGCTCGAAGACAAGAAACATTAAAATTTACTCGAAAACAAACTCCATTTACTCGAAGACAAGAAACATTAAAATTGACTTTAATTCAATTTAAATTTTACAAGAAAACAAATCTTCATATTTAAATACTTCGTGTACATTTAAATACTTTTGATGTATTTATTTGGGAAAGTTCATTGCGAATTCATCACCGGTTAAGAAAATATATTTTATGTTTCACGAATTATCTCTACCATATACTCTACCTCGCTCACATACATATGTAGGTATTTCTATACTACGAATAAATCAAAGTGCATGTAGATACGTTTCTGTTTATCCAATTAATGAATGTCGGTGTTGCAAATTGCCAAACGTTTCGCCCGTTAACAGTTAATGCACGAGCTTCCTCAATTCCCTGAAGAGGCGCAGTCACCGCATTCGTCCTGTAATTTCATAGCGGGCTGAAATCCGGCGTCAAGTTGCATGCAAACAAAACGGCGCAATCGTATATAGCCGTTCGCTGTGCGGTTGAGGCGGTTGAATTTTATGGAGGAGGAAAAGTCGGCCAGTAACTTCAAAAAGAAGTCGCCGACTGGTGAAGTCGTCGGCGGGCTTCTCTTGAATATTTATTTTGTCAAGTTTCAGAAGCAAAATAAAAACTGTTGGGCGGTGTCTCAGACATTAATCTACTGAGTATAAACTGGAGGTAGCGAATGGTTTCGTACAGCGCGGGCGATAAGATCCATTTTGTTCTCGGATCGGCTCAACTCACGATTCAGCCCCTATTCAGAAGCATTATTGTGCGAAGGGCTACCCCGGGTAAGACACACGAGTTTCAGGCCTCACGGCTGGTGGACCGGTTTCTCTCGGTAATATTGCATCCAGCGCTACTGGACGGTTTGCGCACTGGTCGGCGACGCCAATCGGTTATGCACTCTGACTAATTGCTGAAAAGGTCAGAAGACTATGTAAATATACGGTATTCTAAGCAGCGGGGTTGGATGTTGACCTGGTGTCATGCCACCCTTAAAAAGACCTTGGGCCACTCGAGTGTGCCACACTCGTGTGGCACTACGGGCAAAGGACGCCCTGGTCCGTGATAAATTCAGATTTAAAAACCGCTGTAATAACCACAGGCGACTTTGGACCTGTAAGCAGTCGGGATTACGGAGGTATCTTGAAGGTCAATTCCAGACGGAGATATCCTTCCAAAACTGGTAGTTAGGGGGAGAGGCTGCCCTTTGGCTACCTTTTCCGGTGCCTCGCCGTAAGGCATTAAGCCCTAACGGGCTTGTTGGCGGAGATAGATAGATTGATAGATTGTCGTGTCTCTATACCAGTATACTAATAAAATGAATATGGATATGAATATAGGTCTTCTACGCTCATCCTACGTCTGAAATAACGATCACATATCCTTTATACCAGCCCTGAATGATTTCTCTCTCTCTCTCTCTCTCTCTCTCTCTCTCTCTCTCTCTCTCTCTCTCTCACACACACACACACACACACACACACACACACACACACACACACACACACACATTTGCCTATTTGCCTGCTGGATACACTCGGAAAACTCTTGGAGAGGATCATCCTAAACAGGCTGACGAAGTATACGGAAAGCGAGCATGGACTGTCGTGGAATCAGTTCGGATTCCGTAAAGGTAGATCGACAGTGGATGCAATTCGGAGAGTCGTCGAGAATGCCGAGAAGGCCTCTAAACAAAAGCGGAGAGGAAATCGATATTGCGCGGTAGTAACATTAGACGTCAAGAACGCTTTCAATAGCGCTAGCTGGGACGCCATCGTCGGAGCCCTGCATAAAATGAGGGTCCCTGACTACTTGTGCAGAATTCTGAGGAGCTACTTCCAGAACCGAGTTCTGGTCTACGAAACGACATGGGACAGAAGTCGATAACGATCACGGCGGGAGTCCCACAAGGCTCCATCCTCGGTCCAACGCTCTGGAACGCGATGTACAACGGAGTGTTGACCCTGAAGTTGCCGAAAGGAGTCGAGATCATCGGGTTCGCGGATGACGTTGTCCTGTCGGTTACTGGCGAGTCGCTGGTAGAGGTGGAAATGCTGGCAACCGAGGCGGTCGGAATGATCGAAAATTGGATGCAGGGAGCGAAGCTGCAGATAGCCCACCACAAAACGGAGGTATTGCTGGTCAGCAACTGCAAGGCGGTGCAGCAGGCAGAAATCACCGTTGGAGAGCATACCGTAGCTTCGAAGCGAGTGGTAAAGTATCTGGGAGTGTTGATCGATGACCGGCTGAACTTCAACAGCCACGTCGACTATGCCTGTGAGAAGGCGGCGAAGGCAATTGACGCAATAGCTAGAATCATGCCGAACAACTTTGGCCCTAGCTGTAGCAAGAGGCGACTTCTGGCTAGTGTATCCTCGTCGATACTGAGGTACGGAGGTCCAGCCTGGGTGACTGCGCTGCAAACCAAGCGGAATCGAAGGAAACTGCACAGTACGTTCCGGCTCATGGCCATGCGAGTCGTGAGTGCGTACAGGACCATTTCGACAGAGGCGGTCTGTGTCATCGCCGGAATGATTCCTATCGGCATCACCCTGGTGGAGGACAGCGAGTGCTACGAGCGAAAGGGAACCAGAGGAATACGGAAGACCGTAAGAGCGCAGTCGATGGTCAAGTGGCAGCAGGAGTGGAATATGGCGGAGAATGGTAGATGGACGTACCGGTTAATTCCGGTTCTCTCGACCTGGGTGAACAGAAAGCACGGGGAAGTAAATTTCCATCTGACGCAGTTCCTCTCTGGGCACGGCTGTTTCAGGAAGTATCTGAATCGGCTTGGGCACGCGGCGTCACCGCTCTGTCCGGAGTGTGGAAACGTGGAGGAGACACCGGAGCATGTGGTTTTTCACTGTCCAGGATTTGAAGCAGTGCGAAGCGAGATGCCGGCCCTGAGCGTGGAAAACGTCGTCGAAGAGATGTGTCGAGACGAAGGCACATGGAATGCTGTCAGTAGGGTCGTCATGCAAATAATGACCGAACTGCAACAGAGGTGGAGAAACGATCAGCGTGCTAGTAACGTCAACTAGCCCTGAGAAAATTAAAAGTGCATAAGCACAGCCCCCCCCCCCGAAGTAGTCGCTTCACTGTGGTCCCGGGGGGATCCAGGCAAGAGAAGAGTAAGGAGTGTTTTTAGTGGTTATGCACGTACTAGTGAGTCCCACACTGTGCCAATACACAAATGCACACACATACAGGCCAGGCTTTTGAAGCTTTTTAAAACCTTACTATATAAAAAAAAAAAAAATAAAAAAAAAAAAACACACACACACACACACACACACACTCACTCTCTCTTCTCTCTTTAACAATCTCTCTAAAATAAACCAAGACTGTATTATTTACTTTTTAAAAATACAAAGTGGCTTGTCTCTCTTTCAGCCGCTTACCAAACGAGCGTTCGCTTGAGAAAGGCGACGAATGTAGTCAAGGAAAGCCCGCTGAGAATTTGCATGAATGAGATGGATATAGACCTTAACTCGATTCCGATCACTCTGCCACGGCTCTCCCCTGGGAGAGAATTTATTGGAAGTGTCTCTACCGCTTCACTATCATTAAAAATGAGAGAGGATCCAGACGAGAACGTGACTCGAATGGGTTGATACAAAGAAGTGATGGAGTCGTTGTCGACTTAAGATGCTGAGTCAGCTGTTCGTAACTGCATTATATTGCACGGGAGAAAGGTAACGTTAACAATATTATACAAAAGGTTTACGATTAATCATTAGTTCGGCGATGCTACATAGTTTCTGATTAATCTATCATCTTTCGTGATACAATAAATAGCGCTCTTATTGGTTAGTTTTATTTCTTCCTTTCATTTCTTTTCATTGTGATTTGTAGTTAATAATCGTAATACTCAATAAGGGTATTTTTCAGTAACGATAAATAAGATAAAGTTATATTAAATAAAGTACAAGTATTATAAAAAAATACTTTTAATTGTAGTAACAGCGTTCATGAGGCTAAATATTATAGAAGTGTGTTAAAATAACCCCTTAATAAACAATTATAAATCATACATTTATCATTTCAAATGGTATTCGACACTGGAAAGAACCGTCAAAGAAAACCAGATAACATTTTTTTTATATTATTATTTTCAAAATGCATTTTTCTAATCCGTAGGAACACATGAAACAGAAATAATATATTTTAAAAAGAACAGACAAATAACAAAGTTAAAAAAAAACATTACTTTGAGTAGTACCAAAAACTTTATCATTGAAACAAATAGTCGTTAATCTTATAGTGTGCTTATTACAAAGTTTAGAGATCATATGAGCTTTTTACAGATCATACGATGCTTGAATTGTTTACTAGTAACTTAGAAATTTCTCGAGTTATTCTATTCGCTATGCCTCTAAGACAGGGATAACCAACCTTTTTTGCATGGTGCCCCCCCCCCCCGGATTATATAAAAAAAAACACGCCCCCCTATATTTTTCTTCATTGCTTCAATAAAAAACACAAATTATTTTTACGATATTTATATCACACGATGTATTATTTATTAATGGGATGTTTGCGTCTGCATTTTTTGTACCAGTTGGTCGACATCAGGTTCTGTTTTTGCCAGAGCTATCATCAAATCATTATCGACTGCAAGACGATTTCGCTGCTTAGTCTTAATTTACACTAATGCTGAAAATCCGGTTACACATAAGTAAGTCGAAGAAAATGGCAGAAGTATTCGCAAGGGAAGAGTGGCAACTTTTGGATTAAGGAGAAAGCGTTTTATCCTAAATTTCTCCAAAGTCAAGAGGTGAAAGTCATCTTTCATTGTCGAATCTGCCTTCATTTCCAAAAATTCTTCTTGAACATCTTCTGGTAATTGCAGAACATTGACGATTGGAACTAGGTGGCGCGACTAAATCTGTGTGTGTTTAAAATAATAAACAATGACAAGTAATTAGATTAAAATATCCGAACACTTCATGCTCCCCTTAAGATCTCTCTACGCCCCCCGGGGGGGCACGCCCCACCGGTTGGGAAGTCCTGCTCTAAGATGTTCTAACATTAAAACTGAAACTGAGACAAAAATCCATGAGACAAAAACAATTTGCAATGATTTTGGCGACGACTGCAAAAGTTTCTTTAATTCGAACATCATTGCATCAGTTGTCACTAAATCTCGGATTAACTTGCAAATGGTTAGTCTATATACTTTTGTTTTTTTTTATATTGGCGCCCTATCGTACGAGGCCAGAGCTACTGGCAATTATTCATCCAACCGGCCATCATCGTTTCGTATTGCATCCCTGATATGTACAGTCAATATCAACATTAGCACAAATAAAATACACTTTCTTTATCTGTTGTCTAATAATATCGCAAAGATAGCGCAAAGATATGGCACAAAGTCAATTATAAAGATTCTCTATAATGTTTTGAATACTAGGTAATTATATTTAAAAGCACGCTAATATATACTAAGTTCAATCAGGAAAATAATTACTCCGAAAATACTATACCGACAAGGTTTTCCAAAGACAATAAATTATTGGCTTTAAAATAATCCTCAAAGTAGTTTTTTTTTCGTTGCATGTCACTTAAAGGTATTTTCGAATATGCTCGTTGTGCGTGAAATTAAATGTATTGGCATTCGAAATAAATATTTATAGCTATGTTATTGCTATGTAATTCTAAAGCAGAGGGTTCATCTAGTATTGGGTTTTGTGGCACCCCGATATTTGTAGTGTTAAGGATTAGGCCCTATGGACCTAATCACATTAATTTTGGATTGAATCGCGAGTGCCACGCCCTGTGATTGTCGGTGAAAACGTAGTGTGTGCTCCGTAAGAAGGTTTTATTAGAACTGAATGAGCGAACCGTCTGTCCGCTCTGTCTGCGTGTACTTGGGGAGCTAACGGGCCCATGATGAGGTGGCCACGATGACCCATGTGTTCAGGGTCGGTCACACTCACGAATCAACACCCATCCGATGGCCTCCACGCATGGGGTGCGAACCCGGGTAGGACACTGGGTCAACCAGTCTCCCCTGGGAATCAAACCTCTGGCGCTCCTGGACGGTCTGCGCACCGAGCGGCGCAAGCCAATCGACTGTGCTCTCCCACTAACAGTCGGGGGAGTCTGGGAACTGTATTGTTTCCTATAGAGCGGGGGTGGTCGCCTACCTTACGGCGACTGTTCTTGAAATGACCATTGGCCATCCGATCCCGGTTCAGAGTCGGGCAAAGGACGCCTTGGTCCGCGACAGATTCGGCGTACACCGTTTCACCGCTTCGTAAGGGAGAGGACCGCGCAAGCGACCTCGAACTCGGAACCAATCAAGAGACCGGAGAAATCTGGTCACAATTGGAAGCAAGGGCGCGAGTGTCGGCCCGCCAGGTAACATACTGGCTATCTAGCGGTAAGGCGTTGGCTTCTTGCGGGTTGTGACGTAGCTGGACGTTGGATTGTTCTGTCCAAAGTCTTCTACGTTCACTGCAGGGCGACAGAACGAAAAATCGTTAAAACGTCCTGTGGTGACGGGCTCGCCCGTTGTAGTTGACACCGCAAGTTGTCTGCGTGTACTTACGCTGGCAACATTATCTGCCGTTGCAAATGGCAACATTTTCTGCCTCTGCGAATGGTAACATTATTTACCGGGCCAGTCTCTGGGGTTTACAAACTGTTATGGTGAAGACACCACAGTAGTTTTAGTTTTGAATGACTTTTCCCATACTTTATTAATATTTTTTCTGTTATATGTCGCGTCGCTGCCTCGTTCGGCAACCTACCAACTCGTCATAAGTACAAACTGAAGTCCTTATTCTGCTGCCAAATTATTAAAGCCACTCTATATTTCCAGTACTTATTTTCATTTTCAATATTCTCAAATACTTAAATAGGAATTTTGCCCAGGTATCAATATTATTTATTTGAAAAAGATAATATTATATGATATTTTTTAATAATATAGTATTTATTATCATATCTAGAAATACAGTGACTGACGCCATTAATCAATTGAATATTAATGTCAAAATCATATTTTTTTGCATTTTTAAAGAAAGTGTAAAATAATATTAATCAACTTTATTGTTTAATAATAATAATAGTATACTCTATCCTAACAATCCCACATATTTTTTTAAAATGAAAGTTACTAATTATTCCATATAAGATTTTTCAAAATTAGTACTGAAATATTTAGTGGTCTAATAATTTGGCAACCCACTGTAGGTCGATGCACAATTGCAGCATATGTGGCACTGCTAATAGTACTACTACTATATAACTTTATTTTTTATAGTTGCTTGTTTATAGTATTATAGATTGTACAAGGTTTGCTTATCCCACAGACGCATACTCAATTTTAATTATGCTCAGTTTATTCTGTCATGAGAAGGAAAATAATATGGCATAGAAAAGCAAGTCATAAAGTACTCATTAATGTCACATTTTGACATTTAAAACCAATCAGATCGAAATTATAGATACGAAATTAAATAAATAAAACTTGAATGTCCTAAACTAAGAGCAACAAAAAATAACCCCTTCTATAGAGATAGATATGAATTAATATTACAGAACACAAAATTTCTTTATATGTGATCCAACATTATCCAGTTGACCACAATAAAAAAACTTGCCGATAAAATTAATAAATAGTTTACGTATTCAACTGTATCTCAACTAACAGGACAGGATGTCTTTTATTTCCACTTTTGACGTAGCAATGTGGAAATGGGAAAATGGAACATTCCTCTTTTCAAACGAGCTGGGGGTTCTCTTTTCTATTATGATGTCATTGGGTGGCGTTCGTTTTCACTCCCTCTTGATTTGTGTAAGGAAAACTACGACTTGCATGTATAACTTGGCTTGACAGAATTCCATGGTATTTTTAGAATATGCTTATGATTCTTGATTATTCTATCTACATATATACTTCTATTAATGTCCGATACATTTTTATAGGGATTATACCCTATTAGGTAGTTTTGTTTAAACAAGTTTGATTTAGGATCAACCAAAATGGACTTCAGAGATGTTCTCAGATGTGTTTAAAAACATAATTTTCTAAATATGTTTTTATATAGTAGGGCGGTGTCGGCTACAACGGGCGAACCCGTCACCCCAAGGTGGTGGGATGAGCGTAGAAGAGTTAGAGACAAAGACAATCTACTGTCTAGCTCGCCAGCAGCCCGTTAGACGCCGACGCCGTATGGCGAGGCACCGGGATAGGTAACAGCGGGCAGCCTCGCCCCATAACTACCAGTTTTTGTAGGATATCTTCGCGGATAGGATAGGATGTATCTCTTACAGCGGTAATTCAATTAGAATTTATCGCGGACCTGGGGGTTCTTTGTCCGTAGTGCTACACGGGATCAAGTGGCCTAAGGTCACCACCCCCGCTGCTTAGGAGACAGTGTATTTCCATAGTCTCCAGACTCCTTCAGCAATTAGTCAGAATGCACAACCGATAGGCACGGTGCGCGAACCATCCAGTTCATCCGGCGGGTTTGCATCCCGGCGGAGGAAACCGGTCCACCAGCTTTGAGGCCTGAGACACGAGAGTCTTACCTGGAGTAACCTTCCACACGAGGATGCTTCTGAATAGGAGCTGAATCGTTAGTTGAGCCGATCCGAGAACAAAGTGGATCTTGTGGACCAAGCTGCACGAAACCGTTCACCACCATGTTTCATAAATTTTGACGTTTTTGACGATTTAATAATATGATGGTTACCATATTTTGACATTTCTCTTATGACATCTACAGGCCGGCCTTACTGAACCGAGTTCTAAAAGCAAATAACCGTATATACATTACCGATCAAAAGTGTTTGTGCACCCACTTTGTAGATGTCCTAAGAGGGCCTGTAGATGTGATAAGAGAAACGTCAAAATATGTTAACCATCATATTATGAAATCGTCAAGAAACTTCAAAATTTATTATATAGGAAAATAACTTGTATTAACAACTACGTTACACCAGAGCCAAACAAGGGGATAAGCCATTTTCGAATTTCTATCTTAACTTAGCAAAGTGTCAGCATCGTCAATTTTCCACACATCAGCAGAAACGACTTTTCACAAGAAGTCTCACTTTTTTCTTATTTTTTACTTTCCAGGCCACTCAACGGTTAGGGAAAGTATTGTGAACGCGCAAATTTAATTGTTTTTTTTTTTGAAAACGGAGATATGGAATTTTAACCCCCTATTCTTTTTAACCCCCCAATTTTAAGACCATTTCCAGATTGAAGTCTGTTTGTGTGCTGCGTGTTTATGTATGTACATATGTGTGTTACTCCACGATAGCGCCCAAAGGCTTCATCGAACTGAGCTGAAATTATGCATGCATGCAACATTTGATCATATTTTCCATATGTTTTTTTTTTAATTTAGGCAAATGTACTCGTTTATAATTAAATTACCGAACTGCCAATATTTTAACGACTGACTTTCCCTCCGTAATTTCACAATTCTCACATGTGAAATTTCCTTTATCGGTCTAGACTTAAAAGTTTGCAATTTTTACCGGTGTGCTTTAACTTTTCGCGGCTAGGGAACAAAGGGGGCGAATTCAAGATTACGCCGGCTTCGCTCTTCGCCCGAATTCATTTCGAAATGTCACTTGGGGCCCTCCCAAAATTTGCAGAACTTTCCGCAACGGGTTTCTGTTTTTGTAATGAGCAAGACGGGAGCAGTCCTGAATTTTTCATATGTTTGACGACAAAGAAATAATAATTCTGCACGTCGCCCAATGCAGACATTGAGTTACAGCATTTATTATATAGGGTATTAGATTGCTCAATGCTATCAATACTACGTTTTGGCAGCTAGGATTTTACTGCGAAACGCAGCGTGTAGATGGCACTAATAGTTCCAACCATTCATTAATCTTCTCTTATATTAAACTAAAATAATCTATTATGTCAACAATAAATACTGCTATGAGGCGTTCGTATCAGTATTGCGATACACTATTGAAGGCGCTTTAAACACACCTATACGGTATCCTATCTCTAAAATAATAATATGTAAGAAACGCGTTTTTAAATCATAGCTCTTATTATTTTAATATCATTAACATAAAGATGTCAATTTTTTATTTGGTATACAGATTTAAATAAGTACCTACTAATTACGCGCTTTAATTCTATGTCTATCTCTCCTATTTCTGTGATATATTGGTAATTATATTCGATATATTAATAATTATATTCCTAATATTATTATAATATTCCTATTGTCAGTAAATATATTGTTAAAAATAGCAAAAACAAAAATTGTTAGGATTCTGTCACATGTATAGTAATAGAAATTCGATATTTGTAGATAGTCACGAGGCAATCCGCGTTTCATTCACGCATCGAGGCAATTCACGCAAATGTAACTTTTTTTTGTGTATGTCGCACTAACAATCTGTACAAATGTGGGAATAAACTCACAAAATATATTTTGTCTCTTCTATTTATTTCTGTGGAAGGGTACGACAGGATCGACAGTCTTTACTGACGATGATATAGTTGTAACATAGATTAATTAGTAGTAATTTAACGGAGTGACTGAATAAATAAATTAATTAATTGAGAAATTCTCAATTTTAATCCAAATATCCTGTACATTTTCATTTCAGTGCTGCATGGCTTACATCTGCGATGGAACACCTAATTTACATTTTAATCGCATTCAAAGTGCGTTACATACGATTGTATGTAAATATAATTAGGCTCCGCACTAAATATATTAATCCCTTTAGATTTTACTGTTTCGACAATTTTACTAATACCGATGATTTTAAAGGGTATAAGATTGCTCAATTCCATACTACGTTTCGGCAACTTTGATTTTACTACGAAACGCAACGTGTAGATAGCACTTATAGTTCCAAACATTGATTAATCTTCCCTTGTGTTCAGTAACCCAATAGATCACGCTCTAAGCACACAGTTACGGTATACTATCTCAATATAAAATAATAATATAATCACAAGCGAACTTTTAAATCATAGCTATTATTATTTTATTATTATTTACAATAAAGTGTTTTTTTATAATTTGGTATACAGGTTTGAATACATAATCAAATAGACTAATAGACAGCAGTATAATCTCTCCGTATTATTTCTGTGGTGTAATCAGCTTATTAAAAATACGATAAATGGCAAAAATCATCGAATATTATTGTTGTTATCGGTCCTTTATAAAAATCATTAATTTTCAATGTAGGGCTTGACAGAAGCGTTCTAACATACTAGATTGCAAGGACTAAAACTATAGTTCAGTGATTAAATATGGAGCCGGCGGAGGATTTGTTCTCTGTGGCTTGGAAGGCTTTGTGGAATATACATAAGCACTACCTACTGATTCAGGTCGATTATCATAAACTGAACTGGTTGGATGTTTTAGTACACACAAATGGAATAAAAGATAGGTGTTATAGAGGTTGCGTACTTTGAAAAAGAAATTTTGTCTACTACTACGTTCGAACCCGCCACCCCAGGAAGCTATAACAATTTCATATATATTGTTCTTCCATCGAACGCAGAGACTTAGTATTATTTTAGAAAGGCTTTAAGGCGACATGAGACCTCAGAAAAATATCTGAAATGGGCGGACACGCGAAGAAATAGGCGGGGTCAATTTTGTAGCGTTTGACCTATAAAAAGCCAGCGTTGACAAAGCGTCAGGCATAGATTCTACGTTCGCTCGCGCCGGCGACCGTGCGCATACTAAACTTTCTTTCGCTACGCTAGCACAGAATAACTTTTTTTTGCGCGTTGGTGGTATAAGACAAAGCATATTTAGCGCAACTCTCAGAGCGCTCTCACGTTTTAACTAATTATAATTAATTAAGGGCCTGAATAAAAAATATGGCTAAGCGCGGCGCTAAAGAATTAACCAGTCAATATAATGAAATTAAAATAAAACACACTCACCGCTTACATTGTAGGGGTATCGCGCCTGAAAGTTTTCGAAATCAGTTGAAAGCTTAAAGAAACTTTTTTGAGTCCAATTTGTAAATTGGTTCCTTATCGAGGGATTCGCTTAGAAACTTTTTTAAATAAATGCGTACAGAGGAATCTCCTTTTTCTCTGGTCGTAAAAGAATTACTCGTATATTGAGAGCTACTATTTGCCGACATGGAAGAGGAAGAATATTAGTGTTCGCGATTCACAATTGATGAAATGCAGAAATCTAATATTTATGGATTCACATCAAGACGATTTAGTTAAAACATATAAGGTATTTATACCTTTAGCGATAGATTTAAAAAGGTCCCGAAGATCTAATGGCAAATACGCTAGCTTATATTTTGTCTACTGTACTTATCCAGACGGTGGTGTAGACTTAGTATTACCCCGATCATAAAGTAGCTCGATCACGCAGGCATATAATGATCTATTTACCGTCGATTTATTCGCATCACGCGCGCGCATTGTCCGTGCCGAGAAAGTAATTTCCCGTCCGTCACACCACTACAGAATAAAGGAAAAGGTACTTGTATTCACAACAGATATGACATAGGCGGATATTTCTCGGGTACTGTTTTCAAATTAAGTTAATTAATCAGCATCAGAATACTTATTATTCGCTCTCGATATATTTAATCTAAAAGCAAGATATATTCACTCTAAAAATAAGTTCATAAATCATAAAGCATATCGCATATTAGATTTCATCAGTTACATTAGAAATTTGATTAATCTTTACACGACTGTCAAACAAAAAAGAAGTGTAATGTGTTCAGGGTTTTCCGTTTTTTTTATTGTATACATTCTAAACGCTTCAATCGATTTAGAAGTGTGTGGTACTGTTAGAATCATTGTGTCATCGCGAGTGTCACAGGGTAAGTGCGACGACCCATTGAGGTACATATACATCTACCGTCACAGTAGGGCAGTATCGACTACAGCGGGCGAACCCGTCACCGCAGGCTGGTACAAGGATATGTGATCGTTCTTTCAGCCGTGGGATGAACGTATAAAACTTAGAGACAAGACAATCTACCGTCTAGCTCTGCCAACAAGCCCGTTAGAGGCCAACGCCTTACGGCGAGGCACCGGGAAAGGTATCCAGCTGTCAGCCTCGCCCACTAACTACCAGTTTTGGTAGGATATCTCCGTCTAGAGGTAACCTTCAGGATACCTCCCTCCTCCCGACTGGTAACGGGCCCGAAGTCTCTTACGCGGCCTCTACCTGCTGTATTACAGCGGTAATTCATTTTGAATTTATCACGGACCTGGGCGTCCTTTGCCCGAAGTGCCACACGGGATCGGGGGGCTCAAGGTCATTTCAAGAGTGGCATGACAGCAGGTCAACATCCACCCCCGCTGCTTAGGAGACAGTGTATATTTTCATAGTCTCCAGACCACTTCAGCAATTAGTCAAAGTGCACAACCGATTGGCGTCGCCGAACGGTGCGCAACCCGTCCAATAGCGCCGGGATGCAATTCCACCACGAGAAATACAATAGCTCACTGTCTGTAACGACAGTCGTGTTTCTTATTAATTTTAATTTATGTACTTGTTTTTATTTATTTAGGAATCCATTTCTATATAACATTGATTTTGCATATACAAATAACGGAAACCAAATGGCAAAACCTTAACATCATGCTTATTCGATTATATCACCCAACTGGGACTAACCCGTTCTAGGGTGGACAGCTCTCCAACAATACTAATAAACTAAATTGCTAAGCTAAATTATTAAAACTAAATTGCCTTAAAGTGTGGTCCTAATAAAAACCAATTCCATAAGCATCTTAATTGAGCTTAACCAATATTTAAAAATTATGTAAATATAAAATGAAATTAAATTAATTAAACAAAATATTAGTTTTTTTCTGGACAATATATTAAACATCATTTAAAACAAAATTTCTGATGGAATTTACCTACAAAACAGAAGACCTTAACCTACAAATATAGCCTACAAAACAAAACATAATCCACAAAATAGAAGAAAGTAAAGATGAATTGCTACGTACAGTGATAAAAAAGCGACTATGGTGTCGACTTAAGTCGGCTGTACATATAAACGATAGGTACATTAAACATTAATATATTACTACTTCCATGTACGACGACAAGGCATTCCAATCGTGGTACATACCAGAGATATTCTATCACTTTTTAAACTGGAAAACCGTAGACCTCATAAACCCTTGCCTGTCTGAAGTGTTAAAAACGTTTCCTAAACAAAACACTGCGTAAGCAACGATACTTTCACACGGACCGCTATACAGATTTCTTTCACTTTCGCTTGCCATAGTGATTAGATAAAATGTCTAATAAATTTACCCAACAGGGCACGGCAATGTTGCCATCTTTCCTGCCTACAGAAAAAAACTCGTTTTTTTTGGGTAGACATATTTAATAAAAATAATAAACAGATAAATATTATCATTCAATAAAAATAGGGACTTTGTACACAAGGAATTTTAAGTAGGTACCATATAAAATAGGTATTAAACTAAAAAAAACATATACTATATAAATGGTTAAATATGTAGGTTAAACATGGCAATCTATCTACATATTTTACGTTGCCATAAAATTCTAATTCATATTAATAAAATAATTTAGGTAACATAATGTTATAAGTTGAATTGGCATGCTCAAAACAATGAATCAGCTTATAGAAATTATGTTATGATTGCTGTTTAATGAGACTTTCAAACGCCCTGGTTTTCGTCTGATTTGTGGATAGTGGTAGGTGATCAATGAGTGAAAGCCCATATATCAAAAAGACAAATAATTCCGAATGAGGCGCATTTTTGGGAGGACAAAATCATCACTTCTGCTTGTATTGAGAGAGTTCCAATTTACGCTTAGATCTTGCTCGTTAATGTTAGATTTAGCTTATAGCAGAAATTTTAACATATTCGGCAGTATCAGTCAGTAATGTATTGCAATCCATAAAGTATGGATCGCAGTGTGTATCATGGGATACTTCTTCAATTACTTAAGGCTATATTTTTTTTTGCAAAATGATACCCTAGAGCTGTTTGTAGCATTCACCCATATTACTATACTGTAGACCACCATATCACGTCGGGGTTAGCAAATGTCGACCGCCATATCACATCAGGGTTGCCATATGTAGACCACCGTATCACGTCGGGGTTAGCAATTGTCGACCGCCATATCACATCAGTGATCAGGGTCGCCATATGTAGACCACCGTATCACTTCGGGATTACCAAATGTTTTGGCACCAAATCGCTGCGCTACTGATGCCTAGTTCCAGCTTGTTAATTAATATTTCTTGATGTGCTGTGTAGACGCAATCACATTCGCAATGCTATTTAAATTTCAAGCATTCAATCACAGACGCAATACATATTATTTGTGGCGATCTGGCAACGCTGCTGCTCTTTAAACGTCAAATTGTCGCTCCTTCCTTTTAAATACAAAAAAGTAGTGAAGTTACAATATCTTTACATCTAACGAAATCGTCAACTTATTCAAGAAATAGGCTTCATTTTGCATCATTCGCCATTGAAATTAGTGGACATTTGGGTGAGAAACATTGTTTTAAACTTCTGAAACAGTGCACAAATTTAAATATCGTCCTGCGAGCGGTACCTACCCACCAAACAACGCCGCCTGCGCCGCCTGTACGCCCATAAAACGGCGTTGCCAGACAACTAATAATAAGACAACTAATAATAAGTACTAAAATATAATTTTAGATTTAATATAATTTGTAAAATTTATAAGTCGGCGAATAATCGGCGACTATACACGAATTAATCATTTCTGGATGTTCTGTTTTTTTTTAAATTTTTTTATTGACTTATCGTATTACTGAATATTGTCAGCATTTTCCTAATCTGCACTAATTTGAAGTAATTAAACATGATGACTAGAAGAGCAGTCGCAGAGGCATGCTATGAGGAGTTGAAAGATAAATACGTAACAGTTTTAAAAGACCTAGAAGCTGCAGAAGTTCGCTATAAAGACTTAAACAGTAATTTTTTATTAACTTTAAAACAATTAAAAATATATAAAACTGAGAGTGAGAAATTGCAAAAGGAACGAGCTGACAATGAGTTGGAAGTATTAACAATGATTAAAAAGAACTCCAATCTCAAAAAAGAGATGGCAGAAATGAGTTTACAACTTGAAAATATCATTCAGGAGAGGGGTAACCTTCAATCAATAGTATCTAACTTTGACCAGTGCCGCGTTGAGTTCGAGACGACTCTCCAAAACAAAGCTGAGCTGAATAATAAGCTGAGAGAGGCACATAATACGATAGAACAGATGGAGCGCACGAAGCAGAATTCCACGGCTGCACATTCACAGTCGCTGTTTGAGGAACTGATCGTTAGCGCTCCAGACATTGCGTCAGTTTCTGCCTGCTCACATATGAGCGGCCTTCCTGTCATGACAATTGACTTGTCCTACGAAGATTATGGAAAATCAACTAAACAGGTTGTAAATAAAGTAAATAACCAGAGTGTTAAAGATGGAACTACAATATCTCAATTGCACACCCAGGGTGTGGAGTTAAATGATAGTCTTAGTAATTTTACTTTCCAAAAAACATTACATAAAGATAGCAAAGAAAATCACACCAAAGTAATTATGTACAGTGAGGAAATAGGTAAAAATATGGGCCAATTAATGTTACAAACATCCGGAGAACTGGTAGCTAATAATTGCTTTCCCGGTGCCAGTTTTACTCAAATATTAGAAAAAATAGTTAATAGTTGTTATTGTCCTGACACTACTTTAATTATTTTTATTGGGAGAAGGGGAAACGCAAATATACATGTATTAATAAAATATTTTGAATTATTGGCACAGTTAAATGTGAAAAAAATTGTCCTATTTGCTTTTCCTTATAGTAAATTGTTGCCCGAAATGGAAAATATGTCTAGATATAAACTAAATAATAAATTACATACGTTGACATTGTATGATGACAAATTCCAATTGTTTGACATAAATACTTTTAATAAGTATTTTTACTCTTTCACAATAGATAATGTTTATCTTTCAAATTTTTGCAAAAAACAGTTAGCAAATGGGCTATCATATTGTTTGAATTACTCAGGCAAAACATCGGCAAACACCACTGCTACTAATGAGCAGTTAAACGATTTGACATTAAGTAATGACAATTCAGAATATGTTGCATATTCTTTAAATTAGACTTTAAGACAATAGAGCGAAACTCTGGCTATGTAATTAATGAAAATGAAAACTTAAGTAGCAATAATGGTAATTTAATACAACTGTCTTCAGAGAAAATTGATAATATAAATAATCTGATATCCCCATCAATGGTTGTTACTCAAGAAAATATGCCAAAAAATTGTATAAATCTGGTGCATCAGAATATTCAGGGGATAATAGGCAAAGAGCTAGAATTAGAATTGTTCTTGAACTGTAATCATATCGACATTCTATGTATATCAGAATCATGGCTCAAAAGCCATCAGATCATTTTCAGTTCCAATAACCATCAGATTGCCAGCTCATTTAACAGAGTTCGGTTGATACGTGGTGGCTCTTTAATTATTACAAAGAAATGCTTGAAATTTAAAGAAAGACGTGATATTGTGAGCCTCTCTGTCGAACGAGTTTTAGAGATTGCATGTATAGAATTGGAGGAAACCATTGTTATGAGTGTATACAAACCACCATGTGCGCCTTATGAAGCTTTTTATAAAATTATGGAAGATGCCTTATTCAAAATAACCAATAGTCCTAAAACAATTGTTATTTGTGGAGACTTTAACATCAATATATAAGAAAAAAAATCCTTGACATGTAACTTTTTAAATTTATTTAGATCATTTAACTTATATAATGTTTTTCATGAGCCTACGAGGATAACTGCATCAAGTGCTACTTGTATAGATAATATATTCACAAACATAAAACCCAATTATAAATCACTAATTAATATTTTGCACTCTGATCACTGAGGTCAGTTAGTATCATTTCCTAAGAAAAGCACTAGGGTTCTAAGAAAAAATATTAGTTTTATTCCAATTACTGAGTGCCGTCTAGGGGAATTTAAATCTAGCTTAATTAGCAAATTACAAAGGTTGCCAATTCATGACAATCCTGACCAACTTTATGACTCATTCTTTGAATTAATTAGAGTTGAATTTAATAGAATCTTCATACCTAAAACGAAATCGATCAGTGATCGCTTATGCTTTAGTGATTGGGCAACTGTTGGTATTTACAAAAGTCGTAATAAATTGTATGAACTGTATAACGAAAAAACTTATAACCATAGTGCGACTTTTAAGAACTATGTGAATAACTATTCCAAAATATTCAAACGAGCCTGTTCCACTGCTAAGTCAATTTATTTGAAGAATAAGATCAAAAACTCTACAAACAAAATTAAAGCTACATGGAATATTATTAATAATGAAACAAATAGGGTTATACCTCGCACAAGGGACTTTCATTTAAAGATAAATAATTTAGACATTAAAGCTGATATGGAAGTTGCGACTGAGTTTGAGCGATTTTTTACGAATATACCGTTAATAACGACTAACGCCCTCAAGTCGTCTTCCATTTCAGCTGAGATGCTACTTAAAGAAAGCGTTTCCGCATGTGTTACCGACTTCGCTTTCACTATTGTTAACTGCAATGATATAATAAATGCCTTTAAAACAATTGAGATAAAGAAAACTATGGACCTTTGGGGATATTCTGTAAAAACTATTTCATACATCATAGAAATAATCGCACCTTATCTAGCATATATATTCAATTGTTGTGTTACTTCTGGAGTGTTTCCTGATCTGATGAAACATAGTAAAGTTATACCATTATTTAAATCTGGCGATACTTCTGATCCCTCGAATTTTCGACCAGTTTCCGTACTTCCCACTTTGAGTAAAATTTTCGAAAAATTAATTCTTAGACAATTGCACACTCATTTTAACAAATATAATTTACTTCATAAGAAACAGTTTGGATTTACGAAGGGTTGCTCAACCATAGATGCGGGAACCGAACTATTGACAGGTATATTAAATGCCTGGGAAGAGTCACAAGACGCATTAGGCATCTTCTGTGACTTATCTAAGGCATTTGATTGTGTACACCATGATACACTAGTTAGGAAATTACATCACTATGGCATTAGGAACAAGGCTCTTGATCTTCTTACTTCTTACTTGGGAAATAGAATTCAGAAGGTTGATGTAAACGGTAAAAGATCACCAGGATCAATGGTCACCATGGGTGTCCCACAAGGCTCCATTCTTGGTCCATTTCTCTTCTTAATATACATCAATGATTTACCCTTTCACATAAGGAATAATCACGAAATTGTATTGTTTGCTGATGATACTTCTTTGACGTTTAAAATTAGTCGACAATTGTACAATTATGACGAAGTTAACAATGCACTCTCAAAAGTTGTCCATTGGTTTAATGTAAATAACCTACTATTAAATGAAAAAAAAACCAAAGTGATTAAATTTTCTGCACCTAATGTTAAGCAGGTACAAACCAATGTAGAAATAAATGGAACTAGACTGGAGCCTGTTGCTTCAACTGTGTTTCTAGGGATAACAATTGACTCCAAATTACAATGGGGCCCACAAATTGAGAAAATGTCAGGAAAACTTAGCTCTGCGGCATACGCAGTTAAAACAATAAGGCGGCTGACTGATGTAGATACATCAAGAATAGTATACTTTAGTTACTTTCATAGCATTATGTCCTATGGGATTCTTCTCTGGGGAAGCTGTGCGGACATCAATAACATCTTTATACTACAGAAACGTGCTGTAAGAGCTATATATAAACTTGGTCCTCGAGTTTCACTTAGAGAAAAATTCAAAGAGATAAATATTCTTACTGTTGCATCACAATATATATACGAAAATCTGTTGTATGTCCACAAGAATATTGACAAGTTTAAAAAAAAAAGCGACACTCATAATGTTAATACTAGACATAAGCATAACCTTGTTGTACGTGCTACTCGTCTCCACAAAATAAGCAATTCTTTTTTGGGACAATGTATACGCTTCTATAACAAACTTCCTCATACTATTAGAGAACTATCTGTAAATAAGTTTAAAGCTACCGTCAAAGCAAAATTGTATAAAAAAGCATACTATACAATATCTGATTATGTAAATGACAAAACGGCTTGGGAGTAAGGCTTGGACGCATCATAAGAACATAAATTAAAAATTATATTTAATTGTGTGTATATGAATAAAGAACATTTTGATTTTTGTTTTTTTTTTTTGATTCAGTCATTTAGGTTTTGTACGTAATAACTTTTGCAGTATATATTAGTGTTATTTTAAAATTGTGGTACTTATCGTTTAAGTTAATTTGTTTAGATTATACAGCATTTTACAATAAGGGCGGCTCGATGTTGACAGTCTGCAATAAGACAAACTGTATGTGAGGTAATAAATAAATACCTTTTTTATTTAAAAAATATTCCAGTGAATAGAGATTAAAAGAGCCCCCTTCTTACAAACGGTTCGGTAGTTCTGAATTTTTGATATGTTGTCTAGGATGGTTAATAAGTGTTTAAAATGCAAAATTCACAATTCCCCCCCCCCCCTCCGCGCCCGCCGCCATATTGGAAAAACTGAAAAAAATCGGCATTTTCTTCAGATTTTCGCTTATATTTTCGTTTAGGTGCATTTTAGCTAGAAAAGAGTCATATACAATGTTGTAGAGAATTAAATTTGCTATAATTTTCGATTTAAATTTTGTTTCTAGGACATATAGTTACGGAGATATGTTCTTCTTTAAAAATGAGAAAAATCTAATTTTCTGGAAATTTCTCAAAGATAACTTTAGAACGCTGTAATTCAGTTATGACTTATTTTAGGAAAACAAGTATCAGAATAAAATTTGTTGGGAATTTAACTCAGCTTTCTCACCACTTCCACTACGCAGCTTTCTCACCACTTCCACAAGACTTCAAACTCCCTCATCGTTCCATGATGGCATTTGTTTTCAAAAATTCAGAACTACCGGACCGTTTTTAAGGTAACCCCCCTCTATTCACTGGATTAAAACCCATATCAGCCATTATGTATGGAACCCATACATAAGGAACCCATACGCCACCCGCGGCTTCGCACGGTGGCATGGATCCGAGAGGTCCCATTTTCAATATTTGTAAGAAATCGTACATGTAATCAAGTAAGCCACTTTCAATATTTATACATTTACATAATAAGCTAGTTCCACTGAAAAGGCACTTAGTGAGAAACGAATTTCTGTGTTTTTTATAATAAAAAAATAAAGAAAAAAGTACCAGTCGCCCGACCCCTTTATCTCGGACTACTAGTAATTATTGTTTGGCGGAATATTTTACCAAATGCATACCTTGAAACGCGTGTCTCATCTGATGTATCAGAATGCATTGTTTTCCTAATCTATGGCACTGTCACCTTCCAGCGATGCCATTCCAGACTCTCGACACTGCTCAGTTCAAACAGTGCCACCAGCTAAACCAATTTTCACGGACATTTCTCCCAGAGCGGGCGGCGCCCTAGCTGAAAATTCCCACCCCGGCATTCCGCCCAACAACTTTCGTCGGCTTTCAGTGCATTGTTTGCTGTAACTGAATTTATTATGACTCGTTGATGGTATGTCGTCGCCTTGGCAATCGAGGGTGGGCGGCTCTGCGACTTTTATATGATTTTCAGAACTGGAGCTGTTTTACAACTGACATAACAAAGTCTTTGTCATGTCTTTTACGTTTGCTGCTTTTTAGCCATTGTTGATGAATATATATATATATATATATATATATATATATATATATATATATATATATATATATATATATATATATATATATATATATATATATATATATATATATATATATATATATATATATATATATATATATATATATATATATATATATATATATATATATATATATATACATATATATATATATATATATATATATATATATATATATATATATATATATATATTATATATATTTAATTGTAAGGTTAGTGAAGGTTGTACCTTTGCCGGACGTTTCGGAGCCCGTGGCTCCTTCTTCAGCGGCAAGAAGAATACTGCAATGAGTATTCTTCTTGCCGCTGAAGAAGGAGCCACGGGCTCCGAAACGTCCGGCAAAGGTACAACCTTCACTAACCTTACAATTAAATAAAAATGTTTTAAAAGTTTTCATTTAAAAATTATATATATATATATATATATATATATATATATATATATATATATATATATATATATATATATATATATATATATATATATATATATATATATATATATATATATGTGTGTGTATATATACGTTTCGGAGCCTGTGGCTCCTTCCTCAGCGCGAGAAGAATACTGGCATCCGCTGCCGTCACCAACTGCTACCCGCTGTTCTTCCGTCGTACTAGGAGAATGGTGATTAGGCGGGATAATATAGACATTATAAAAATAGAAAAAAGGAGAAGAAAAATAAAATAGAATAAAATAAAAAGATTTAGAACATGTGTGTAGCAGGTTAAGGGTGTGTGTGTGTGTGAGTGATATGAATGTGATGATGTGGTTGTGATATAAATATCTATGTTAATATATGTTAATATAACACCGCTTTTAATGATTGATGTTTAGTCCGCACCCTTGGCATGAACCCAGCACCCATATATGACCTAGTTCCCACGTTTTGAGTTTTATTTCGGGAGTGTTTTCCGGAGAGGCCCTAATTATCTCTACCGTGAAGCACTCATCAAACTGAACTGAAACTAAATTAATTAACCTTATTGAAATAACGGCCGGGACGGATAGGGATACATAACAAAATGACGTTTTAAAACTAAAATTACTCTAAAAAATATATGGTAACGAGGCTATATTTAAGTACCTAGAAATATCGGTAATTGAGACAAGTTTTGAAAAAATATTTATTTGTCGTTTAGGTGCTTCCCTGAAGTAATAGAATTCAGATATATATTTTTGAAGAACCGAATCTAACACAAAAAAAAATACTTTGAAAACTTTGTTTACTCTAAGAGCATCGAGATAAGATACGTACACTACGAGCGAACGTTATAATTTCTACTCAATTTAGCCGCTCTTCCGCGCAATACAAGGTATGGTAGGGGGTAGGTATTATTCCTGAAACTGTGCTAGGGCAGGCAATGACATGTTTTACTTCCAATATTATTTGAAATTGACTTATGGCAGCCTAAATCGATCAAATCGACCCATGTGCGACGTAGTACAGGCACCCTAACCAAATTATCCCGGGAACTTATAAATCCTGGAGTAGTGCCATGTAAAACCATTCTCAAATATTATAAAAACAGTTTACAATTTCCGGTGAAAAAAAAATCAACTCACAGTCGTCATTAATAACCATCAAAAATAATTCTCGGCAATCATCAATACTTATCTTATAATAAATGTCCTTTCGTTAGGTGGCACTTATTTTTTCAGTCTTCAGACGTGGGAGGAGCCTTCCTACTCTTCGAGCCGTTTGCGCCCTCCAAATGAAAGCGGTCCGGAAGATTTTAATAAATTCTCCCTCAGGACGTCGCTCAACAGGAGGAAAAATTAAATTTATAGATGGAAACGCGTTAATTAGGTCACGCCGGCGCGGATCCCGTAGCATTTTGATCCCCTCCCGATTGGAAATGGCCAAATTGGAAAACTGCTCCGCCGGAAATAAGCGAGACGCTTAGAAGCATACCGGATATTCGGTTTCAATTCGGCTAAAATGAAGTAACGCTCTAAAGGAAATGAAAAGTTACGTTTCGCCCTAATACTATTGAATATATATAGTATTAGATTGTTCAACGTCATACTATATATGGCAACACTTCTTGCGCCGGAAACATGTAGGTAAGTGGCGCTGATGATATTCTATGGCGAAACTAGTAGCAATTTATTTAGTTTGCCATCTAAAAAAAACGATAATAAGTGTTTTTTTAAAAGGACTTAAAGGTTATAAAAAACCCAATAATTTAATTAATTCAAACAATAATACCATTGAAATATTACAGGCATATCGCATATATGTATAGGCTGATTATGTCACAGAAATTATACGAAGAGATGGAATGCCATCTATTCGTCAATCTGAATGTTAAAGTGCGTAATTATTACGTATTGAAACCTGTATATCAAATAAACAATTAAATATATTAAAAATAATAAAAAAAGCATGAAAAAGTAATCTATTGTATTTATCATTATTTTCTTCACAGTTTTTTTAACGAAATATTTGTTTTTTATGTATTTATTTATTTTATTTTATTTTTCTTAAAAACATACAGCATAAAAAATAACGTATAAGCATATGTAATATATAACAGTAGTAAAGCCAATGATGTTTTAAATTATTTGCTATATAAAGATTACAAAATGTGTTAAGCAATACAATACAAAGAAAACCAAAAAGAATTTAAAACTAACAGTTAAAATCGCTATGTGCGATTGTATGGATTTTGGTGTGTGTTTGTGTGATGGAGAGCGTGTATGTGTGGGTGTGTGGGTGGTGTGTTTGTATGTGTGTGTGCGTGTATGTATGTGTGTGTCGGCGTGTGTATCTGTAGTGCGAATGTGCTTGTGAGTGCTTGTATGTGCATGCTAATTCAATCCGATCTGATAATCAGCTTTTCACGTACCTCCTTAACAAAGGATCGACTATTTTGATGGTAAAATATGTCAATATCGTTAAAGCATACATTGTATGCATGCATAACGCGGCAATAACGATTTATCCATATAGATACATATATGTATATTTCCGGGATATACTTATTCAGACCATTCATTTGAAACTAAACACCATATATTTATGTTTATTGACCTTTGGACATTTAGACAACTACTTTCTTAATATTTGGAAAGTTAAGGTACCCTATGCTACTCGGTATGACATAACAATTCTAACAGTACCACACAGGTTCAAGCGTTTAGAAGTTATGGTGGAATAAAGAAATGGAAAACATACATATATGAAACCTGAACACATTACATTCCTTTCTTGTCGGGCAGTCGTGTAATGAAATGAAAAGTACGTTTCTCACGTATACCATTGCTCACATATGGCAATTAGATTGCTAAACATATGTTTGGCAAACCTTCTGCGCCGGTAACATGCAGGTGGCGCTGATAGCATTCTACGGCCAAATTAATAGCAATGTATTTATTCGTAGTAGCAACTTCAAACACATAATAGATAAGATAAGATAAAAAGATAAAAAGTATTTATTTCCAGTACATCCATACAATTGTGTAGGAATGACAGTAATTAATCTTAAACTAGTTACTCAATTTAGCCAAGAGATGATATATATACAATATATAACTAAACTTACCAATTAACAAAAACAAAGACTATATGATAACAGTTTGCAACGAAACAATTACCGGTAAATAATATGTATTAGATTAATGGGTAGATACAATGCTATGTATTTTCAAAATAATTTAAGAAGTCGTTATGAGCATACATGTTGATTTTAAGCAGATAGACTCGGATGGATCTCTTGAAAATATCGCTTTTAATCTTTCGGGCAATTTATTAAAAAGTTTGAGGGCTTAGTATCGTCTAGTCGCCTGGAACTTGGCAGTACGTGCTACGAACGGTTGGAGATACAGGGTTTTATTCCTAGTGTCATGCCGATGTACTTCCTCGTGGGATATGGCCGAGCTCTTATTGCAATAGAATTCGCAAAGAGCTTTTTGAGCAAACATCGCATATACTTTAATCAATGAGAATAATAATCATATTCAATTATTAGCGTTATCAATCGTATTTATTTATAGGCTGATTACATTACAGAAACTAAATGGAGAGATGGAATGCCATCTATTCGTCAATTTGTTCATTAAAGTGCGCAATTATCCCGCATTGAATCCTGATATCCAAATTTATAAAAACGTCTTTGTGTAAATGACATTAAAATAATAAGATATATTATTAAAAATTTTGTTTGTTTTTATATTATATTACTATTATGTTATTTCGATATATAATACAGTATAGACTTGTTTAGAGCGCCATTTATAGTGCGACGCCATTCTGCTTTACCACAAACGACGTCATATGAACATCATAAAAGAATAATAAACATTTGGAACTATGAGTGACATCTACATGTTGTGTTTCGTATTAAAATCCTAGCTGCCAAATCGTAGTAGTGCATTGAGCAAAGTAATACGCTATATAATCAATGCTAAGATCCACTCTATACCCTACCGAAATATTCCAGATATAGTCATAATTTGTTCACAGTGCATGCAACCACCAATAACAAAAAAAGAGGATGCGAATTATAATACCATGTAAGTTTGAATTGTATGTACCAGTAAATTACACAGCGAGGAGATCGCATCTATTGTTTAATCTGCCGTACCACCGTACAAATATTGTTGTAGACAGGCCAGTGGAAAGGGTTATAGCTCTTCTTATTTCCTTATCCACAGAAATAGATATCTTTTGTATATCCCTTTAGCAGCGAAAAAGGCAACTCCCTGCTATCTCATGTTTATCATAATCTGTCTTTTATTTTATTTTATATTTTTATATTTTTTTCGTGTTCAATATTAGCATTAATTTAGTTATGTAAATCATTTATTTTTAGACTTACACTCTAGATTTAATATTCAAGGGCGAATTGGATTCATCTGTAATGTTCTTGAATATTATTTGAAACTAATAAATAATAAACAAATAAATAAATACATAGTAAGATAACATAAAATGGTATTGTCTATATAAAACTTTATAATTTGTTCTTCCGGCGCTCATAATATTAGGTACTAAACTATGAAATTGCCGTTCCATAAAGGAAACTTAAGGCTAGATATTTTCTATGAACAATATAAATTTAATTAATCGAAATTTTACCTCCCGTTATCTATGCAGTTTTGCCATTTTAATGGGAGTTGCTTAATGCCTTTGTTATAAAACTCGCATAGACAGAAATTAATGAACGCTTCGAAGGCGTTCTTCACTGCCTCTTCGCAGTTTCCTGTAAAAAGTTATCGGCATTTCAAAAGAAATTTTAAGTCTGTTGGAAGAAGGTCGGGCGAGTATGATAGAGGACGAAGAGTGTGTAATCGCAACTCCTGCAATTTTGAGACTGCTTACTGTGAATTGTGTCGTCCGCCGACTGCCGTGTAAAAGTAAACGGTTTCGTGCAGCTTGGGCCACAAGATCCATTTTGTTCTCGGATCGGACAAATCATGATTCAGATCCTATTTAGAAGCCTCCTCGTGCGGAATGCTACCCCCGGGCAAGACTCCCGCGTCTCAGGCCTCACAAGCTGGTAGACCGGTTTCTCCTGGTGGAATTGCATCCCGGCGCTACTGGACGGTTTTGGCAATCGATTGTGCGCTCCGACTTACTTATTGCTGAAGGAGTCCGGAGACTATGGAAATATATTATCTCCTAAGCAGCGGGGGTGACCTGTTGTCACGCCACTCTTGAAATGACCTTGGGACACTCGATCCCGTGTGACACGTAAAAACCGCCCGGTTATAACCTAAAATGGCGACAATCACTATAATATAACTTCTGAAAATAAGGATATTATGAAGTTAATGTACGGCGATAGCTCCAGAACGGTAGATTTCAACATCGAGTATAGGGTAAAAGTAGGATAGTTGCCTTAGGAGGATAGACGCTCCATACTACAAAATTAAGACTTGTAAACATGATACAGTCGCAGTTATTACTTATAAGCAAAGTACAACCCCCTGCCCCTCAAGTGTTTGAGCGGCAACCGCTATGATTGCACTTGTCGCCTGTGTAAAAATAAAGTTCAAAGACGGCTCCTGGGGCAACTACCCCACTTTTACTGTAAAGGCACCCGTCAGGAAGCAGCAGAACTACTTGAAACAACACTTGTTTCGGGAAAACTGTGTGCCGTTCATCGCCTTCGAGACAATATCGTCTTATTATTTTTGATAACATATCGACCTTTCGTAGGCAAATTGATTAGCTCTCCATTAGAGGATGTCGGGATGTTCAAATACTTTATCACTCTTTCGTGTACTTCATTCAAACGTGCTTTCTTATTTGTATTATCTCTTCTCTCCGCTTTCATCCCATGGCCTTACATTACGACCTCAGGAAAATCAATTACTGGTTATACCTAAGAATTCGTCAACTTTCATGTCCGAGTCATTTGCAGTGCAGGCGGTCCGAATATGGAAATCTGTGCATTTGCCGTTGAGAAAAGTTGAAAACCTGATCAGGTTTTTAAAATATTAAGACATTTTTTTAAGTTTGAGTAAACCCCCCCCCCCCCCCCCCCCCCACCACCACCACCCCACCTGTCTCCTATCTTGTCCTTGCATCCTATTCCTTCCTTCGATATTGAGTTGACATATTTTTTTCATTTCTGATGTGTTTTCTTGTTTAAGACATGATATTTCTTTTTAACGATTATTTCAAATTTATGGACCAGATTACTTGGGTAATCTGGTCTATGAATTTGAAATAATCGTTTTTTTTCCTTTGCATATTTTCAAAGTTTAGGCCTTTAAGTATACGTCCTCAAAAAGATTTTTCAAGCATGGAATTATTTTCGGAGTTACAGCGACTTTTGTAACGTGGCAAATAAACCGATCGCGCCGGAACGAATTGATCAATAGTCCCCCGTACTATAATGTAACCCCCGACTACATGATTATGAAGCTAGAACAGTTCGTTTAGCTGTAAGAATTTCAGAACATGCGTGACATCAGCCGGGTTAATTTTGAAGTAGAACCAAATGTGAGAATCAAGTACCATTATCTGAGTTACGCTCCCGAAACTTTGTCTCAAACTTTAAACGCTTTTTTCTCGAAACTACTTTTTTCGAACTAGTTGACATGATATCTCAAGTTCTACTTAAACGATTTATTTGAAAATCGGCGGAAATCATGTTTCCTTATTTTTCTGTATCCGGGACCATGGATTTTAAAAACAACTCGTCACAGTTTAAAAAAAAAATTTTAAAAAAAATCAGTTTCAAAAGGTTTTTTTTTTAATCGTCCCCATTTTGCGGAAAAATAGAATATCTTTCTTTCCAAGGTTCGGGTCATAGCGACGCGTTTACTAATCAAGATTTTTCTATTTTTCTTTGTATCATAACCCCCCGTTTGTTTCTTTGTTTCATAACAAGGGTTGGAAACATTTCGACCAGGGCGCACCTTCTTTAAGCCCCCTCTTCACTAGCCTTTAACTCTCCGTTTTTTTGTGTGTTTTTTTTTGTATTCTTGAAAAGTCAATTTTGTAAAAAAAATGGATTGTAAAACTGTTTTATTTTTTTTTATCCTTCTCGGGAAAACGCCTAAAACTTAGGGCTCTAGACCATAATACCCCCTTAATTGTACTCATTTATTATGACCACTACTTCACAAAAGTTACACCTTTTATATAATTTGCCAACATGAAGTTTTAGTCACAGTAATCCTGGCGGAATGGTCGTAAGATATTGACACTTGGCAATAGGCCGACCATATTGTACTCTATTATTTTGTATGCCATAAAGTTTTTCAAACAAACGAACAACTACGCTTCGGAACAGTGATTCCGTTTTTAATTTTGTACATAAGCTGTGATGTTGATATTATTCTTGTCGACCATAGAAAACCTGAAGTCGGCAATCCTCTACGAGAAAGATAGCGATTACCATGAATCGCTTTGATTATGAGGCGAATTCCGGAATAAACGATTCGAGCGCGAATTGGAATAAAGAAAATGAAATTTAGAAAGGCATATAAAGGCGGCGCAGATAAAGGGTTGAGATATTAGGATAATTCAGCTTCGCTCTATTCTTGAGGTAAATGTCAAAATGATTATCTACTTTTTGCTTGATTCCCATATCTGCTTTGAGGACGAGAGATGTGTTAGGATAATTCCGCATATATTGGGCTCGATTGCGTTTCTTCGTGAACTAAAATCAGAAATTAGTCCGTGTGAACGAGACAGGGCAATACGCTAGAGCGAAGTGTGAGATGACCGGTTGTCACTTTTTCGCATTAAAACTGCGCGCCAAGGTCAAATCTTACACCGCACGAAATATGCTCGAATTTATTCGGACGAGTTTAAGTTCGGCAGGTAGTATTTATCGACTGTCGTTCGTTTCATATACCGCTCTAACGTATTGCTCTGTCTCGTTCGCTTGGACTAATTTTAGTTTTAGTTCACAAAGAAACGCAATCGGGCCCACTGTCAGTATCCCCGAAACTCACTCCGATAAATCGACCCGCGGCGGTTGGTTGTGCATTTTGACAGATTATAAACCAGCGGGCGCCTAGTCCAAGGGAAATTGTGTGAACACGCTAAAAAATCATCGAAATGAAAACGGAAATATCCATGTTGACCCCCCCCCCCCCCCTGAGACTATTAGGACCATTTTCAGACTAAAGTCTTTCTGTGAGTCTGTGTGTGTGTGCGTGTGTGTGTATTCTTCTATGATAGCGCCTAAACGCTTCATCCGATTAAGCTAAAATTTCGCAAGCAGGCATCATTCGGTCATGGCGTGAGTTGAAAATATTGTACTTAAAATAAGTCCACCGGAGGGCGCGCTAGTCATTCACTTCAGTCTCGAAGTATTGGACTTAGAGATTTTAAATACTTTACACAAATGCCTTATTGGACCGAAATGACGTTGTAAAATTTGGTTGGTTTATCTCGTTTACAAGAGACGCAAATATTTAAAATCCGCCATATTTAAGAAAAAACTACATCATTTTAAAACTACAAATATACTACGAATTGGCGAGCGGGGAGAGGTTGGATTGACGAGGGGTAGGGAAGTGGGAGGTTGGCGGGGGGTTTACTTGCCGGGAAAGTTTTGGGGTGACAACCGATTTTTTTGTACTGTGGGCGGTTCATGACTTTTTCTTTATTAGACTAATTTTGTGTTCCAGATTGTAGCATTGATACTAAAAAATAAATCATTACCTAATTTATTCATTTTAGGCCAATATGTTTCATTAATAATATGCATTTTTTTACTTTTTTTAAATAACGTCCAATTAATAAAATTACTGGCTATTATACTGGCTAGGTATTTGGATAGGAAGGGTCCATTCACTTTTACTAAAATAGTCGTCTATAAAAGTGGGAAATGCTCCCGTGATATTTTTAATTTGCCTATTAAGGTATAAAACTTTTATATTGTGTTACCTTTCGTATTTTTAAAAGTTTTTTTAATGGTTTAATAAAAGAAGAGGATTTTTACGTAGTTATATCCTCCATTTGTATTTTTATAGTGCAATAAAGGTTGGCATTATATCTTTTATTCAGCGTATACTGAAAGATAATTACATATCCTTTCCAATGGGTGATTCTGTGCATCAAATTAAACAATGGAAAAAAAACAAAACATGAGTTTTTTTTATACATTTTTTTTTGTTTATAAAAGATTATCCTGGACAAACGAGATGAAAACTAGTTGAGTTGAAAGGGTTGAAAATTGTAGAGGTACACAACCGTTTTATAAACAATTCTTTTGTTTAGTTTAATTTGCAAACATTTTTGTTTTAATTTTTAATTTTTTGTTTTAATTTGTGTTAAAACACATTGTTAGACTAAATCCTGTGTTAGATTTAAAAAGTCTCTGAAAATTGGAATCAAATGCGTCAGTTCGCGCGCCAACAAACAAATGTTACTTAGCACAGCCAGATACAGACCTTATAGCATATTTATATGCATAGAGCTATGTTTTTTCTCTATACTAATGTTTATTTTAAACGATTTTGCATACCTATATAACAGTATGTATGTCCATATCTTTTTTGTACATTACTTTATAAAATAAACATAAAAATAAAAAAAAATAATAAACCTAATTTTAATTTTTTTATGGCATGTTTTCAAGATAAATCACACATGCAAACGAAAAATCCGACATTCGGTTTTCGAGGTTAGAAAGAAATGGCAAATTCCATTATCGATAGAAAAATCGCGCGAAAATATATTATACCACAAGAAACGAATAAAAAATGACATGTGTTGTCAGTTGTGGGACTTGATACCGTGATTATTAATATCATGAATAAAGACGAATCTGAATAGAGTATGGAGGAGTAGGGATATAAGAAGTTGTTCAGTAATTTGTTAGTAGGGGTTTAGTAGCATTATTTAGGTCAGACTCTGAATAAAACCATTGGAATTTGGCAATAAAAAATTAATATAAAAGAATGGAAATAAAAAATCAAATATGTTCGTTATTATATTGGTAGATAAGATTGGAAGGCGGCGCTTCGAAAATAAAATTTAAATGTACACATGCCTAACTAAATATTTTTGAAAAAATGTTTTTTTTGACAAATTTGTAGTTTGCTTTTAAAAACTGTAAAAAACACGTTATCATGGACCATTTTAACATGTTTAGTAATGTCACAAAGTCTTTCTGAAGAATAAAGGAGGAGGCAGGGGAGGGAGGGGGGGGGGGGGGAGGGGTGTTGCGAGTGTTGCGACTACCCTTGTAGAATCGGCGAATTTAATACGACTTTGTTTTTATTAATTTCTACCATGCATTAACCGGTCGGACGCCAAAAATGCTAGTAGTCATTTTGCATCGTTTGACAGATCCGCGCGAAGCCCTTCCGTCCGGGCCCCGTATATTTTATATACCATAAATATCAAGATTATGTCATATAAATACTCATGCTTAACAAGATTAATTATTAGGTAACAATATAGAATTCATGAAAAAATGATATTGTTAGTATTTATTTACAAAATCAACCAGAGTAGATACTAATATTTTATCATTAATATTATTTTTTAATTATATTCGTTGAATTATTCGTTTATACTTATATTTTAATATTATCGCCTATATGCAATTGAAATGAAGCACATACGTATTGCTTCACTAATGTTTATATCTAGTAAGTGTTTTAAAATATGTATATAAAACCAATGATAGTTTAAATTATCTTTTCACTTGACTTGGATTTTATATTTTTTTATTTACTTATTATTAATTTCTAAAAAATATACACACATTGTTATACGTTACGATTGTCATTGTATTGTCGTTGTCACACGTTATGAGAAAAATCAATACTGGCACCCATGGCCCAGTGGTTATTATTTCCTGAGGTGGCAACCCGTCCCCCTAACTGTTGAGACAAAGTCGGTAAGGCTGCTATAAAAACTCCGACCGATGCCCTTTTTCTCCCTATCTCGTCTCTCTCTTTCTCTTTTGACTTGGCTTAGGCTACAAAATCAACGAGGACTGTATTATTTAACTTTAAATAATACAAAGTCGATTGTCGGATGCCTTGGCGAAGTAGACTGTTCAAAGCCATTTGTGCGATTCGAGACGCGTTCGATGATTGTCGAGGTCGAATACACTCTCTAAAATATTACCTGCAGGCAATAAGCTCGCCTTTTTTTAAGAATAAAGAGTTTTATTATTATTATTATTATTATTGTTATATTTGGCTTTAAGCTGGCGGTAATCTAGTTTCATGACTAGATGTTCAATCAAAGACTACCGCGGTTGTTTGACATTATAAACGAGATAAAACTGATTTACCGCGCTAAGTTGGTAGCACCCGATATTTCGGCGACGTTGCAACCGCCGTTGTCCAGGGTAGACTGAAGTGCTGTCGATCGTCATCCGTTGCACTGCGGGTAGGTGACAAACTGTTGCTCTACTACCCAGATTATAATGGTGGTGGGGCGGCAGGTTCGACCAAAGTGAATTTTGAAAATCCGTCTTATCTTGTGTCGAGTCCTTGCGCTTGGCGGTAAGCATTGAGAACATTTTACGAAGAGGGTTTTACTTATGTAGTAGAGAGTTTAAAACCGTCGTCTCTATTGAAGTTCGAGGTGCTTCTGATTTCATGCCAATGGGCCCTTGCTGAGTTGGCCACGAATACCTATTGGTTCAGGGTCGGTCACACTCATGGGTAACACCCATCCGGCGGCCTCCATGCATGAAGCGAGAGCCCGGGTAGGACTCCGGCCTTAGGGCTAGTTTTCCCTAGGAGTCAATCTTCTGGTGCCCCTGGACGGTCTGCGCACCGTGTGGCGTAAGCCAATCGATTGTGCATTCTGACTAACAGTCGGGGAAGCTGTACTGTCTCCTATAGAGCGAGGGTGGTTTCTGACCTTACGGCGACTGCTCTTGAAACGACCATCGGCTACCCGATTTCGGGCGAAGACCCGGGATAGATTCGGGTGTCATCGATTCACCGCTACGTATGGGAGAGGACCGCGCAAGCGACCTCGAATTCGTAACCAGTCGAGAGACCGGAGTAATATGGTTGCAACTGGAAGTAAGGGCCTGAGTGTATATGCCCGCTGGGTAATATTCCTGGCTCTCTCGCGAATAAGGCGTTGGCCTCTCACGGGCATGTGACGGAGCTTGACGGTGGATAGAAGAGGCAAACGTTATCGTTTTGTTTCGTAATCTCGTTCGCTGGTGCTACACAGAGAATCCATAATGCAACTTGTTGTTTTCTACTTTTTATTGCGAAATTTCACAGACGGGTTTATGTTATGTTATGATCAATGTTATGACAATCTCTAGCAACCAGCCCTACTATGTCCTGTTTATATGTATGTATGTGTGAGTGTAACATGTGTCTAAGTTGTGTGTTGTTATTACATTCAATCGACAGAATTGAAATGCAATGCGGTACTTTGATCGCAAAGGAAAATGGCGACCCAGCCGGGAATCGAACCCGGGACCTTATAGTGTAAGATCAGGCGACCTAACCACTATACCACCGAGCCGTGCAACTGAGAAACTGTCAACCTCCATCACGCACCAGGACCTACAAGAGGAAAACGTTATCGTTCCGTTTCGTAATCTCGTTCGCTGTTGCTACACAGAGTCCAATATGCAATTGTGGAACGCTGCAGGATGAAGACCTCCTCCGTTGCTGCACGCAACTGTCAAAGTTCATCACACACCAGGACCTACAAGAGGAAAGCGTTATCGTTTCGTTTCGCAATCTCGTTCGCTGGTGCTACACAAAGAAACCAATATGCAACTGTGAAACGCTGCAGAATAAAAACCACCCTGCCCGCAACTGTCAACTTCCATCACACACCAGGACCTACAAGAGGCCAACAAGAAGGCCACACAGGCCGCATATTTTTAGAGACGCGTCCTAACCTGGCCCGGACACGTTAACGAACGAACCTTTAAATGCCGTTGACCAGCGACAAAATCACGGTCATTTCACTGTCGACCGCTGGGAAGTAAATTCATTAAAGTTTAACCTGAGCATCCTAATATTTAGTATTCCGGTTGGGATTTTGCGATAAAAATTCATCGTGCAGAGCCCCTCCCACCCCCCCCCCCTCCCCCTTCCCCCCACCCCTCTCTCCCCGTACAATTATTACAATAAGCCGGCAATTCGCATTTCCTATTATGCAGTCAATTAAGCCCTTTCATCCGCCAATTTCTGGCGTTTATTTAACATGCTAAGTGCATTATATGTGAGTAGCACAGAATCAACATTTAAAGCATTTAATTTTCTTCGTATTAATTCGACCTTGCAAAAGGTCATGTAATTCTAATATGATTTATATATTATTACGACCTGTGACAGGAATAACAAAACAAGTTTGCAGTTTCGAAAGACCTGTGCAGTTTCGAATGGACAAAAAAGTGCAAACTTTTACACTTGTTTCGGTTTTTGTTCTATGTCTTCTAAAATATTCGCCCTGCAGAAAATGTTATTCTTTTTTTTGTTTTAAGTAAATTAAATTTGCTACAATTAAAGCTTAAATTAATCACCATATATCTAGAATTTTCGGAAATACAGATCTTCTAATATTACCAATGTTTAGTAATCTTGCTAACGCGACATCCCTCAGATCACCAAGTGACTCTGCGATTCTCCAAAGAAGTTGTTTTTGTTTCTTGCGAATTCCCACTTTTTTAAAACCGAAAAAATTTCGAAGATCTATAGCTCGGAAACTTATCTTAGTTTTTAGCCGTATTGATGTGGCAAGGACGGCCCATAACCACTCGACTAATAGCATACACATTACATTTAAAAAAACATTGGCTACAGGGTTGGATTAAGCCTCTACTCCTGAAGAATGTGGTGCATGTTAGTGTATACGGTAAATATTGTACATAGCCTTAAAAGCTGTTGACCAGTACAGAATCACGTTCATTTCACTGTCGACCGCTGGGAAGTAAATTCATTAAAGTTTAACCGCAGCATCATAATATTTAGTATTCCGGTTGGGGTTTTGCTATAAAAATTCATGGTGCAGAACTCCCCCACTCGTACAATTAGTACGGTAAGCCGGAATTTGCATTTCCTATTATGCAGTATCCACCGGTCTCTGGCGTTTATTTACCATGCTAAGTGCATTATGTTTGAGTAGCAAAGTATTAAGATTTAAATCATTTAATTTCCATGTATTATCCCTAGCCTAGTCAATGTAAGATTCAACCTTATGAAAAGTCTATTAATTCTATTATGTTTTATATGTTACTAGCTGACCCGGCGAACTTCGTAACGCCTATCAGTCAATGAATATCGTGTTACATATTAGCTGAACTTAATTTATGATTTTGTGAAAGTAATACAATGAATATAAAAAAATATGAAGCTCACTACTTTATTAACCCTTCAGGCCTCGGCCCCTCAGCCGATTGACAAGTTCATGTCCCAAATTTTTTTTGTAAAAATTAGTAAAAAAAATGAATTATGACACTGTCTCACCAAAACATAAATTACTGCCAAACTACTGTACCCATAATTAAAATAAAACATATTATAACAATAAAATAAAACTAAAATAAAATTAAAGCTGAATCGTGTTGTGGCCGATATCGGCTAATTGGGGCTCTAGGGGTGATAATAACACAAAAAGAAATATAAAAGTACAAAAATAAATTATATCAATCGCGTGTCAGCAAGACATGATTTAATTAAACTGTTTACATATTGTGCAGCATGGGATGCACTCGGTTTAATTCTCTTCATTGAAGCACCTTGTCATATACGTCATTTTTTTTTTATCAGGCGCAAGAACAAATAAAGCGGATGATTTGCCGACACTCGAACATGCCACGTACAGCTGACCATGAGAAAACACGAATTTACATTTTGTATGGGAAAATGTTTTGTCTTTTATTTTAATTTTTCGACAATTTTCCA
>OX155952.1:6008519-6090662 GCA_944548615.1 Micropterix aruncella
TGGTATTATTTGCTGAGCCTGTAGCCTTGCCTGCTGTCCTTCTTCCGTCTTAAAAACAATACGTAATATAATTTAGCATAATATAATATAAATAATATAATATAACATATTACAATATAATATAATATCATATGTTATAACATATAAAATAATGTAGCATATTTATATATAATATAGTATAACATAATGTATGTGTATACATAATTTATGTGTATATTGCATATCAACGGATTGGTAGAAACTGTAACGTTAATTTGTTATGAAATAAATAAATAAATAAATAAATAAATAAATAAATGATAGTTTAAATTATCTTTTCACTTGACTTGGATTTTATATTTTTTTATTTACTTATTATTAATTTCTAAAAAATATACACACATTGTTATACGTTACGATTGTCATTGTTATTGTCGTTGTCACACGTTATGAGAAAAATCAATACTGGCACCCATGGCCCAGTGGTTATTATTTCCTGAGGTGGCAACCCGTCCCCCTAACTGTTGAGACAAAGTCGGTAAGGCTGCTATAAAAACTCCGACCGATGCCTTTTTCTCCCTATCTCGTCTCTCTCTTTCTCTTTTGACCTGGCTTAGGCTACAAAATCAACGAGGACTGTATTATTTAACTTTAAATAATACAAAGTCGATTGTCGGATGCCTTGGCGAAGTAGACTGTTCAAAGCCATTTGTGCGATTCGAGACGCGTTCGATGATTGTCGAGGTCGAATACACTCTCTAAAATATTACCTGCAGGCAATAAGCTCGCCTTTTTTTAAGAATAAAGAGTTTTATTATTATTATTATTATTATTATTATTGTTATATTTGGCTTTAAGCTGGCGGTAATCTAGTTTCATGACTAGATGTGCAATCAAAGACTACCGCGGTTGTTTGACATTATAAACGAGATAAAACTGATTTACCGCGCTAAGTTGCTAGCACCCGATATTTCGGCGACGTTGCAACCGCCGTTGTTCAGGGTAGACTGAAGTGCTGTCGATCGTCATCCGTTGCACTACGAGTAGGTGACAAACTGTTGCTCTACTATGCAGATTATAATGGTGGTGGGGCGGCAGGTTCGACCAAAGTGAATTTTGAAAATCCGTCTTATCTTGTGTCGAGTCCTTGCGCTTGGCGGGAACCATTGAGAACATTTTACGAAGAGGGCTTTACTTATGTAGTAGAGAGTTTAAAACCGTCGTCTCTATTGAAGTTCGAGGTGCTTCTGATTTCATGCCAATGGGCCCTTGCTGAGTTGGCCACGAATACCTATTGGTTCAGGGTCGGTCACACTCACGGGTCAACACCCATCCGGCGGCCTCCACGCAGGAAGCGAGAGCCTGGGTAGGACTCCGGCCTTAGGGCTAGTTTTCCCTAGGAGTCAATCTTCTGGTGCCCCTGGACGGTCTGCGCACCGTGTGACGTAAGCCAATCGATTGTGCATTCTGACTAACAGTCGGGGGAGTCTGGAAGCTGTACTGTCTCCTATAGAGCGAGGGTGGTTGCTGACCTTACGGCGACTGCTCTTGAAACGACCATCGGCTACCCGATTTCGGGCGAAGACCCGGGATAGATTCGGGTGTCATCGTTTCACCGCTACGTAAGGGAGAGGACCGCGCAAGCGACCTCGAATTCGTAACCAGTCGAGAGACCGGAGTAATGTGGTTGCAACTGGAAGTAAGGGCCTGAGTGTATATGCCCACTGGGTAACATTCCTGGCTCTCTCGCGAATAAGGCGTTGGCCTCTCACGGGCATGTGACGGAGCTTGACGGTGGATAGAAGAGGCAAACGTTATCGTTTTGTTTCGTAATCTCGTTCGCTGGTGCTACACAGAGAATCCATAATGCAACTTGTTTTTTTCTACTTTTTATTGCGAAATTTCACAGACGGGTTTATGTTATGTTATTTATTTATTTATTTATTTATTTATTTATTTATTATAAAAGGTACACAAACAATACTCTAATATTACATGGCTATCGCTAACATTTTTACTTTGTTTCTAATTAGGGTATAATATTATATGCGTACTCCGCATGCTTAATTTATAATTGCGTTATGATATGACAATGTCTAGCAACCAGCCCCTACTATGTCCTGTTTATATGGATGTATGTGTGAGTGTAACATGTGTCTAAGTTGTGTGTTGTTATTACATTCAATCGACAGAATTGAAATGCAATGCGGTACTTTAATCGCAAAGGAAAATGGCGACCCAGCCGGGAATCGAACCCGGGACCTTATAACGTAAGATCAGGCGACCTAACTACTATACCACCGAGCCGTGCAACTGAGAAACTGTCAACCTCCATCACGCACCAGGACCTACAAGAGGAAAACGTTATCGTTCCGTTTCGTAATCTCGTTCGCTGTTGCTACACAGAGTCCAATATGCAATTGTGGAACGCTGCAGGATGAAGACCTCCTCCGTTGCTGCACGCAACTGTCAAAGTTCATCACACACCAGGACCTACAAGAGGCAAGCGTTATCGTTTCGTTTCGCAATCTCGTTCGCTGGTGCTACACAAAGAATCCAATATGCAACTGTGAAACGCTGCAGAATAAAAACCACCTTTGACCCTGCCCGCAACTGTCAACTTCCATCACACACCAGGACCTACAAGAGGCCAACAAGAAGGCCACACAGGCCGCATATTTTTAGAGACGCGTCCTAACCTGGCCCGGACACGTTAACGAACGAACCTTAAAGGATGATTCATGCTACACCGGGCCGGGGCCGGGCAGGGCCCCGGCCGAGTCGTTTCCAACGTGCTCCGGCCGGGCCAGTCATTCATGCTACACCGGGCGTGACCGGGCTGTCTCCGAGTTTATTTATCCCACGGCCGTATCCGCGATAACTAGTGTTGAGTCCATCTATTTTGGCGATAATAATATTTTTTAATTTCTATTTTCGCTTGATTGATAAGTGTGTTTATTAATGCAATTTTTACAACTTGAGTTGGCAGCTATTGCAATTGCCATTGAAGACGAAGTATTGGAAACACGAACTGAAACTAATAAAAGAAGATGGAGTGTACATCAACGACAATCGGAGGGAGAATTTGCCACGCTCTACAAGGAATTAATAGGTGATGAGAGCAAATTTTACGGTTATTTTAGGATGTCTAAAGAATGCTTTAGTATATTTCTTGGAAAAATAAAACGTGATTTAGCCAAACAAAATTTAATATTTCTGAAGCCTATCTCTCCCATTGAACGATTAGCAGACCGGAGCCGGGAAAACAATATCCACCGCCATTTCGACGCCGTGCTCCGGTCGTGGCACGGCCGGTCACGGCCGGAGCACGGCCAGGCATGAATTGCTTCATACAAAAGTATACTATAGATATCTGACCGTGTCCCGGCCCGGCCCCGGCCCGGTGTAGCATGAATCATCCTTTAAACGCCGTTGACCAGCGACAAAATCACGTTCATTTCACTGTCGACCGCTGGGAAGTAAATTCATTAAAGTTTAACCTGAGCATCCTAATACAGTAAAACCCCGCTTTAACGTCCTTCACTGTAACGTCCACCTCACTTTAACGTTCAATTCGACCTTAATTGGTTGGTTTCCATAAGAGTTCCCTCACTATAGCGTCCGGCTCCCTCACTATAAAGACGCTAAAATTGTCTGGTAAATTTTCTAAAAGCATGTCATAATACTCGCTTAAATGGGACAATTACCTCTTTTTCTTTCTACCTGAGTTTTTTTCTCTTTACCTGCGCCGAAAGGCTTTCCTCTTTACCTGCACCGAAAGGGTCTGGTCTGAAATGCAGCTGATTTTTAGCGGTCATTGATAGCTTAGCAATAAATAAATAAAAGGCGAAAGAGATAGTGAGAAGGCGATAGAAAGAGAGAGGAAGAGCAATATTGCAAATCACGCCGAAATATTTATTTTCATGCATTCTATTTCATTACCTGTTTGACTTTTATTCGGTAACCATGTCTTCGAAGCGAAAGGTTCTAAGTATTGAGGACAAAGTGTCGGTGATTCGGGCAATTGAAAGTGGAGGAAAAATGTGCGATGTGAGTCGACTACTTGGACTTCCTCGTACCACGGTAAGCACCATTTGGCAGTCTAAAGAAAAGATCTCAAAAGCCGCAGCACAAGGGAATTCATTAAAAAAACTTCGAGTGCCAACATTTGACCAAATAGACCGAGCGATGCTACAGTGGTTCCAGCATCAGCGGGCTAAACACGTGCCGCTAAGTGGGCCAATAGTCAAGGCCAAAGCTGAAGTCTTCGCACAACAGCTGGACATCAAAGACTTCAAGGCCTCCGAAGGATGGCTTTACCGGTTCAAACGAAGACACGGGATCACATATGGGCAGATAAGCGGAGAGGCCCGCGATGTGAACAGGTATGTAACAAACGGGTGGTTGGATAAGGTTTGGCCAGAGTTGCAAGCAAGATATCCACCAGAAAATATTTTTAATGCAGATGAAACTGGACTTTTCTTCAAAATGACGCCTGATAAAACGCTAAAGTTTAAAAATGAAAAGTGTGTTGGTGGTAAAATGTCGAAGGAGCGCATAACGGTTCTGGTGGCAGCTAATATGAGTGGAACAGTAAAAAGAAAACTGTTAGTCATCGGGAAGTCAAAAAATCCGCGTTGTTTTAAGCATATTAAGCGTCTCCCGGTTACTTATAAAGCTAACAAATCGGCGTGGATGACATCACAACTTTTTGAGGAAGAAGTGCGCAAGTGGGACGCCGATTTAAAAGATAGAAAAATTCTGTTGCTTTTAGACAATTGTCCAGCCCACCCCAGAATATGCAACCTGAAGAATATCGAACTCGCATTCTTCCCAGCCAATACAACCAGCGTCCTGCAGCCGATGGACCAGAGCGTCATCAAAAGTTTTAAAAGTCACTACCGGAAGAAAGTGCTGATGGAGATTATTGATTCCGACGGGAAGGTGTCCATCAACATGCTGACCGCAGTTGATCTCCTGAGCAAGGCTTGGGACGAGGTGACTCCGGCCACCATTCAGCATTCCTTTCGCCACGCAGGACTGACACACACCACTCAGGAATTGGTGCCCGAGTCTTCAGAAGAAGATTTGCCACTCAGTGAGTGGGTAAAACAATTCGTTATGCCCGTCTTTTTTGAACCTGAGGCCATCGAGAACTTCGTAGAGGTGGATGACAATCTTGTGACTTCATCAGAGATGAGTGATGAGGACATTCTCATCGCTGTACAAGGAGAACACGAGGAGAGGGAAGACGAAGAGGATGAAGAGATGGTCGAGTCAGAGCCACCTACCATCCAACAAGCTTGGAAGCGGCAAAATTGTTTTCAGGATTTTTTAAAACACATGACTTTACTGTAGCTGAAGTCAGGCAAGTTGATCAAATAGAGGATAAAGTACGGGGGGCATTGTGGAGAAGCAGAAAAGTGCAAACTAAACTAACAGATTATTTTAAGTAGGTAGATGTAGTTTCATTCATAAAGCATGATGTAGTAGGTATGTATTCATTGTATTGCTGCTGATTCTATACTGTAAATAAATTTACTTGTTTAAAATGTTGATTTTTTATTTCCCTCACTATTACGTCCCCTCACTATAACGTTCAAATTTGTTCGGTCCCTTGACAGACGTTATAACGGGGGAGGACTTTAGTATTCCGGTTGGGATTTTGCGATAAAAATTCATCGTGCAGAGCCCCTCCCACCCCCCCCCCCCTACCCCTCTCTCCCCGTACAATTAGTACGATAAGCCGGCAATTCGCATTTCCTATTATGCAGTCAATTAAGCCCTTTCATCCGCCAATTTCTGGCGTTTATTTAACATGCTAAGTGCATTATATGTGAGTAGCACAGAATCAACATTTAAAGCATTTAATTTTCTTCGTATTAATTCGACCTTGCAAAAGGTCATGTAATTCTAATATGATTTATATATTATTACGACCTGTGCCAGGAATAATAAAACAAGTTTGCAGTTTCGAAAGACCTGTGCAGTTTCGAATGGACAAAAAAGTGCAAACTTTTACACTTGTTTCGGTTTTTGTTCTATGTCTTCTAAAATATTCGCCCTGCAGAAAATGTTATTCTTTTTTTGTTTTAAGTAAATTAAATGTGCTACAATTAAAGCTTAAATTAATCACCATATATCTAGAAGTTTCGGAAATACAGATCTTCTAATATTACCAATGTTTAGTAATCTTGCTAACGCGACATCCCTCAGATCACCAAGTGACTCTGCGATTCTCCAAAGAAGTTGTTTTGTTGGGTTGGATTAAGCCTCTACTCCTGAAGAATGTGGTGCATGTTAGTGTATACGGTAAATATTGTACATAGCCTTAAAAGCTGTTGACCAGTTACAGAATCACGTTCATTTCACTGTCGACCGCTGGGAAGTAAATTCATTAAAGTTTAACCGCAGCATCATAATATTTAGTATTCCGGTTGGGATTTTGCAATAAAAATTCATCGTGCAGAACTCCCCCACTCGTACAATTAGTACGGTAAGCCGGAAATTTGCATTTCCTATTATGCAGTCAATTAAGCCCTTTTATCCACCGGTTTCTGGCGTTTATTTACCATGATAAGTGCATTATATTTGAGTAGCAAAGTATTAAAATTTAAATCATTTAATTTCCATGTATTATCCTAGCCTAGTCAATGTAAGATTCAACCTTATGAAAAGTCATTTAATTCTATTATGTTTTATATGTTACTAGCTGACCCGGCGAACTTGTCAGTCAATGAATATCGTGTTACATATTAGCTGAACTTAATTTATGATTTTGTGAAAGTAATACAATGAATATAAAAAAATATGAAGCTCACTACTTTATTAACCCTTCAGGCCTCGACCCCCCAGCCGATTGACAAGTTCATGTCCCAATTTTTTTTTGTAAAAATTAGTAAAAAAAATGAATTATGACACTGTCTCACCAAAACATTAATTACTGCCAAACTACTGTACCCATAATTAAAATAAAACATATTAAAATAATAAAATAAAACTAAAATAAAATTAAAGCTGAATCGTGTTGTGGCCGATATCGGCTAATTGGGGCTCTAGGGGTGATAATAACACAAAAAGAAATATAAAAGTACAAAAATAAATTATATCAATCGCGTGTCAGCAAGACATGATTTAATTAAACTATTTACATATTGTGCAGCATGGGATGCACTTGGTTTAATTCTCTTCATTGAAGCACCTTGTCATATACGTCATTTTTTTTATTTTATCAGGCGCAAGAACAAATAAAGCGGATGATTTGCCGACACGTGAACATGCCACGTACAGCTGACCATGAGAAAAACACGGATTTACATTTTGTATGGGAAAATGTTTTGTCTTTTATTTGAATTTTTCGACAATTTTCCAATTTTCTTTTTTAATAGTTATTCTGCTATTCGGAACGGAGACAAATACTACAAATTAAAAACCATGAAATTCGGTCTAGCCGTTCTCGAGTTGTGAGTGTTCGAACAAACCCGACTTTGTTTTATATATATATAGATTACGTTATGTGCCAATAGTAACAAAACAAGTTTGCAGTTTCGATAGACATGTCCAAGATTCGGGCGAAAAGGCAATGGGCAAAAAAGAGAAAAGTTTTGCACACGGTTTTTGCTCTATAGCTTCTGCAGAAAAAGTTGTCAGTCCTTGTTTTAAGTATATTCAATTTTCTACAATTTGAGCATAAATTCAGCGCAATACGTTCAGTAGTTGACGAAATACAGCTCTTCTAATATTGCCAATGTTTGGGAATCATATTAACGCGACATCCCTCAGATCACAGGCGGCTCCTCAAACCTACAAAGAATTTATTATTGTATTACTCCAAGAAGCTGTATCTTGTAAACTTCTGTACATACAGTCCTCAATTTTAAGCATTGATATAGAAAACATAACTTAGGAGAGATTGAGAGAATATCAAAAAAAATATATAATTTCACTTTTAAAGTTGCAAACTTAGTCGCCTACTAATAACACAGGTACTAATATTATTTGAAAAAAGAAGACAACCACGTCATCTTTTGCTGGTTTTGAATATTTTTTGAACCCTGTTGGGTTTCGTTCCATCTGTTGGACAGCCGGAAAACGAACCGTTAATATTTTATTAAAATGTATGGCGGAATTTGAAATATATATTTCAACCAATGTGATTTCGGTCCAGCAAGGCACATGATTACCGATTTTCAAGTCTATTAGTTCAATATTTCGAGATTTAAATATGACTACCACGGCCGCTGTTGAACCGATAAAAACAATCTTGCCATAACCAAACGATGCTTTCATGCCAGATTTCAGCCCAATCGGATGCAGCGTTTGGATGCTACGTGGAGGAATACACACACACAGACAGAGCTCAGTCTGGAAATTGTCCTAATCGTCTCGTGAAGGGGGGGGGGGGGGGACCAAAAAAATTATATAACCGTCTTTATTTCGAAAGAAATATTAGCCCGTTCACAATACTTTACCTGCTCTTCGGTTAGTAGAACGGTAAAATAAATAGAACTAGGTGACCTTTTGCAAGATCGAGATCTTTTTCGTTTATAAATCGACTACCCTACGCTACTCACATCCTTTTTGAAAACTCATCTTGTAGAAACATGCGTTGTTACTGTTTCGAACAAGAGAGCTACCTTAAGCTTCTCCTTTTGAATCGTGCGATCGATACGATGTTCCGCTGTCGTGCGCACAACGTTACTAGCTGCGACCCATCATATTTGTGTAAAGAAATAAAGAAATATTGTACTTACAGTGTGTAAAAATATAGGAAGTAACTATGTATCACAATATATTTTGGCTGGTCCTATGTTCTGGCTGGTTCTGTTGAAGGGTACGACGGACACGACGGTAATAATATCGATGCTACATAATTGTGCAATGTAACGTATCAGCGATGGAATCCCTAATTAACATTTTAATCGCTTTCATTAAAATTAAGTGCAGTAAAATACGCTGGTATGTAATTATAATTAAGCTCCACACTAAATATAATAATCTCTTTAGATTGCACTGTTTCAACAATTTTAGTAATACGTAGAATGTAACAATATATCTTTATCGTATTAAATATATCAAATGAGTAACGTTGCTGACATAGCTATATTTACAATGCGGAAACTTGGAACTTGTCTGTGTTGCTCGTTTATAAATTTAGAATTGGTCAGCAGGCTATTGAAAAAACTGTGCCCGGAATCTATATACGATTATACATAAAGCAAGCTGAAATGGCAGTATGCTGGTCAGATACTGAGGGTGTCCAACACAACGGGCAACCCGTCACCCAAGGGAGTTATATAGGTATCAATCGTTCTGGCTACCATGGAGTAAAAGTGAACCACTTGGCGGTCAAAAACAACCCACAGCTTAACTATGCCGCCAAGCCCGTAAGAGTCCGACGCCTTACGCGAGGCACTGGGAACCAGTGAGCTGACCTCGCCCCCTTACTACCAGATTTAGACGGATTTCTCCATCCAGTCTGGTCCTAGACTCGAAGTCACTTTCACGGCCTCTACCTGATGTTAGCGGTAATTCAGACCGAATTTATCGCGATCCGAGGCGCCCTTTGTCGATCAATATCACACAGGATCGGGTAGTTTGGCTAATATGAGGTCAATCACAATACCCGCTGCATAAGAAACCGGAGTTAATCGCCTGAGTGCACAATCGATTGGCTAACACCGCACGATGCGCAAACCGCTTAGCTCCGCCCGAGGTTTTCCCCTAGATTGAAACTCTCAATACCTTCTGTCCACGAATGGGCTTACAGCAGCAGGCAGTAAGTACAATGAGTCCTTTCCAGGTTAGTCCCCCTCCGAGGAGGCTACCGGATGAAAGCTGGACCGTGAGTTGAGCCGACAAAAGGTAGCAAACAGGGCATCAGGCCCAAGCTGCACGAAACCGTTAGGAACCAGTCACCCCACAACAATTGGGTACCAACAGTCCTCATATGTAAACATCGCACCGGGAAATGTAGTGTAGCACTCCCTCCAGCCCAGTGGTCTACTTGAATAAATCGATTGTGCCACCCCAAGACTTTCTCGGCTAGATGACAACCCCCCCCCACCCCCCTCCCCGCCAAACCTCAACCCCCACAACCTTTTTAACCCCAACCGTCCTCCGCCCCTTTCACCCCTCACCACCCCCGACAACTCCCCCCCCCCCCCCTCCAGATCCTCCCGCCACACCAAGTAGTATATTTTAGTATTTTGTAGTATTTCCGTAGTATTACAATGGCTTTTCCAATATGATGTAGTATTTTTTAAAATACGGCGGTATTTAAAAAAATGTGTCGTTTGTAAAGGACATTATTTCAACCAAAATTTCACAATGTGGTTTCACAAAAGGTCGTTGTTTAAATATGCCCACCAGGGGAAGGGGCACACTAGTCATATTTCAATTTTGACATATTGGACTGATATACCTAAAATTTGGTACACTGATACCTTGTTGGGCCGAAATCATATTGATTTTTTGCCAGTCAGTATAATTGCCTAAACCGTTGAATCGTACGTGTTTAATGCGTTGCATATATACTCATTATCCGCGCTAATTGTCGACTATCCTTTTCAATCTCCTTCCCGACTATCAGGCCAATATTCTTCCCGAAGGGACATCACGATCAAAATCCTTCCATAAGTCCTTGGCTACTTGCCGGGAAAGTTTTGTTGTGACATAAACGATTTTTTATATTCTAACAGACAATTCTCTCCATAAGATCTCCATATTGTTTTTAGAATATTATATTGTCGTTTTGGCGATAATCTTATTTATTTATTTATTTATTAGTTTATTCTTTTATTACTAATCAACATTACAGAAAAACAATGCTTTGAAAAGTAATGTAATAACTATATTAACTAGAAACTCTACTAATAAAATGACGTCGAAAACCATACAAGAATAAATATTTTTTCCCTATAGTTTAAATAGATGAGGGTTGGCGATAAAAATATAGAAATCTGGTGCCATCGAGCTGATGCCATTTAAGCGCCGCAAAGCACGCGTCAAGAAGTTCCGCCTGGTAGGGTTAGTGCGCTAGAGCGCCCTTGCATAATATGGTACGATCGAGCATAAATATAGTTATAACGCACGAAAAGATTCACCTTAGCTATAATCTATGGTTATCAGATACCAAAAAAAACACATTTGTACATTTCCCAGCATGATGGTATAAGTACAACTTCTAATAATTGAGTTGTACCACGTGCACATACCTCGAATATTTTTGAAGTGTTCGGATTGCCGTATCACAAACCCTAGGAGCGAGAAGTTACAGTTTACTAGGTGTGGCAATTAAATTCCGAGAATTTGTAAATAAAATACAGGCAAATCAAGTTAGCAACCAAACTTTATTTCCGGCCTCCACAGTAGTCCCCTCCTAACACAGAACAACGTTTCAAACGTTTTTCCCACTATTGGAAGCAGCCTTGATTGTCCTCTAAATTAAGGCCTTTCAAGACGAACGGTCGCAGCCTCCTGGACGGTCTCTACGGTGCCATGGTGGGTTCCTTTGAGGTGACTCTTCATTTTAGGGTACAAGAAGAAATCAAAGGGGGGCCAAGTCGGGGCTGTAGGGTGGATTCGGTAACGTTGTGATACTTTTTTTCGCCAAATATTGTTGTTGGCTGGCAAAAGTACAGAAAAGCTACTTGTACATTAGCATTAAATTCTATAATCTACTCCCTACAAACTTTAAACAGCTGGAGGACATAAAATTAAAAAAAAACATCAAGGAGATGCTGATAGGCCACCCTTTCTATAATCTGGCCGAATTTGAGGGCCATGATTTTTCAAAATTGTGCCCATTTAAATTACTTAAAAAGTAGAGCCTTATTGTCTGATTATTTTATATGGTCTTATATCTGTACTTTTAGTTCAAAATGCATAACGTAGATTTAATTTTATTATTTAACATTTTACTGACAATTTGAATATTACGATGAATAATTTTACTATGTATCTTTTCGAATTACTAACTACTTCAAATATTAGGCTTCTATTTTGATTATTTATATTTATAGTTTAATAATCTAGTAGTTAATTCTTGACTACATGTATGTTCAGTAAAGAGTAGTAACGAGACTTACTACCTAACCCAATTATTTTGAAACGTCCAAGAGCGGTCTTTAGCAGTCAATTGGACACGACGAAAATGTAAATGTAAAAATGTAAATGTTGGATTGAGAGAATTTTGGGCACCATCTTCGAACAGAGCTTTCGCATATTCAACTTTTTCTGTAACATCTTCCCAATTGTTTCCTTATTTATATTTAACTCGTATAATAACCCACGAAGTGTTCGGCGACGGTCAGACAGGACCAGCGCTTGAAGATGGTCGACATTTCCGTCTGTGCGTGTGAGAATTGGCGCTCCTGACCGCGGATCGTCATCCAACGATTCACGATTTTTTTGTCCATTCAAACACACGTGATTGTGAAAGACACTTACTCCATACACATTACATCTTCATTCACCAGTTTTGACAAAAAATTCGATCACATCATGTTCCTTGAAAACTGAGTCAGTCATTTCTTCGACCGAGTTAAAAAAGTCGTCTCCGAAGAACACCCGTATAAAACGAACTAGACGTGCGATTACCATGAAATCTTCACTGCGACTGAGTGGAAGGACCCATTTAACCAGGCGCATGCGCGCCAGTCATGCAGTGTCGCGGGTGCGCATGCAGTAACTAAACTCTCGGAATTTAATTGGCACACCTCGTATAAGCCTAATATGTTTCTTAACTGGTCGGAAGCCAGCCTTTGAGCGCAAAAAACTGCACTGCAACCATTTTGGCCGAATTTGTAAGTAAATACTAATAACATCGTTTTTTATGATTTCCCTCCTCTTACTTAATAATTAACCTTGCTAGTCATGTATATTATTTATTTATATAATATAGATATATGGAGCCGACCGAAAGCGCCACGCTCGGACTTGTCAAATAACGCAAAATGCATATAGGCATTGTTGGCTATCGACCGGTTAAAGCTTGTATATGCCAGTTTAATGGATATGCGATACATAGTTTTTGATTTGCTTTGATTTGATGTGTGCGTCTCTGCAAACTTTACAATAAATCATCGCGATGTTCGCCACCCTCCAGGTTATTTATTCTTAGAGTAATATTAAAATTTGTCAGCGCACACTCTGACGTGAAATATGGTTGTAATGCAATGTAATGTAATACCCGCCGCTACGAACGTCGCACCTCGTCACACGATAAAAGCTATTAAATGTTTACATTTCGCCTGCAGCAAATGCAATATCGCGGCACAGGCGACGCTGACGTTTTAACGAGTACTCCGTCTATCACTATGTTGGGAAAAATCTAAAATGTTTCATACGTTTTGCATATTTTAACCAATACGGATAATGGCTTACGTTTTTAAGCTGATCTGGAACAGGGTTGATAATTCTAGCATGCTAGCGAGGATTCGTCTCTTTGTTCCTGGTCAATAATCGAGCTCGTTCACATACTATATTTGAGGAGTCGTCCTCGCAAACCAATCTAAATCACTACTCTTAATTGTGAAATTTCACAATGGGCAGGTTTATTATCATACGACAATTTTCTACAGCCAACCCTACTATGAGGTATTTATATGCATATGCCCGTGTAACATGCGTGTAAGTGTGTGACTTGTTATTGCGTTAAGTTCATTCCAACAAAAAATGGTGACCCAGCCGGGAATCGAACCCGGAACTTTACTACGTAAGATCAAACGACCTAACCACTATACCACCGTTCCGTCGATGGAGTCTACTTTTAAGCGTGCCTTGCGCCGTAAATGCGCTATTTTTGTCAGCGTTCAGACCTGGATATTTTTACAGCGAACCCACGTCACTTCATTTCGCTACTTGTTAATGCCAGAATGAGAACGATTGTTTTTATTATAAATTTATTCTGTTTATAAAAATATATTATCAATACTGTTGGGTACTTGCATATTTGATGCTTATTTAAACAGTTACGTTGGTACTTGCATTAATATTATTAATTATATGTATGTTTATCTCAACGAATTGGTCTTTACTGTACTGTTCATTTATGTATGAAATGAAATATATAAATCAGTAATATATAAACATATTGTTTATAATATTATCCAAATAAAATCGCTTACGGCGCGAACGAGGAAATTACTGTACGTGTTCCGCGAACTTAGGAATGTACTGAGTAAAGAAACACTGCGAATGGTGTATATGGCTCTTGGTCAAAGTATATGGGTGCATGGAATTATAGCGTGGGGCTCAATTCCAACACAAAAACAACAATGGACCGACTATTAAAAGCACAAAAGTTACTAATAAGAGTCATAAACAAAAAGCCTCCTCGGTACAGTTCAAACCAGCTCTTTGCGGAGTTTAAGGTTTTGGATATCTGCCAGCTATTTATTAAGCAGTGCCTTGTAAGCTTTCACAAAACTAAAGAGTACAGAGCAAGAAGTCAACAATACTTAACGAGAAATGCTGGTAAGGAATTTTTCACAATTCCAAAGGTTAAAAGCACATTTGCCCGAAGACAATGTTTTTTTATCGCCCCGAAAGTTTATAACTCACTATGTAAAACCACGAAAAACGTGAAAAATTATGTAACTTTTAAAGGTAAAGTAAAAAACTGGCTTCTAGATATTGGGCGTTCAAAAACTAAAGACCTTATTAATACTGTAGGGTGAATATTTAAAAAAATATGTATTTGTAAAATTGTGCAATATTACATATCATTTTCTTAAACATATCATTTCTTAAGCACGTAATAAGTGGCTGTAGTGATTCAAATGAACTACAAGCCCGCGTAGACTTCCACAAAAGGTTCCTTACTGGAATCAGCCAGAATGGCACTGGTCTGGGGTATGGCAGTACAACCACGAGCGACGTGGACTTGAAGAAGTCTCTTTTGCGGGGAGATTACGACAGCAAGAGTATGGCTCATGCTATTGGCCTTCAATGCCAGAATGATTGGACAACAATTGGTGACTTTTGCATTCCGCCTCCAATGCACTGGAAGGTAATGCTCTATGACTGGACGCCAGAGATGCTGAAATTTTATTTGAATGCCTTTCAGCATACACTTCCAGACCCCAGTAACCTCGCTCGTTGGAGCTTTGCCGAGGATAGTTCTTGTCCCCTCTGTAGCAATACCCCTTGCACAGCTAGACACATTCTAGCTGGCTGCAAGGTGGCCTTAGATCAAGGACGGTACACTTACCGCCATGACAAAGTTCTCGCTGTTATTCGCGAGGTAATTAGTCTCTCAGTGGCTCGTGCCAACAAGGGTTTGACAGTATCCTCCAAACCCCCAATACAGTTTGTGCGGGATGGCTCTAAAGGCAAAAAACATTTAACTACAAAACCTTTCTCAATAATCGAGAAAGCTACAGATTGGATTCTGGAGGTTGATTCGGTCTCTAAGCAGTATAAATTCCCTGAAAGTCTCGGATGCACAGCCCTCCGTCCAGATATAACTCTTTACTCTCTATCTCGGAAGGTGGCTCTTATTGTAGAATTAACTGTTCCATGGGAATCAAATATCCCAAAAGACCACGAGTACAAATTAAATAAATACCATGATCTTGCAAATGCCGTAACCCGGAACGGCTTCACTGTTCACCTTCACGCGGTGGAAGTTGGCGCTCGTGGCCTGCCAGCTAAATCTCTATTTCACCTCTTTAAAGATCTTGGCCTTTCCAGAAAAATAATCAACTCTTTCTTAGAAAAATTATCTAAAACTGCGATTTGCGCATCTCAAATTCTATGGCTTCGAAGGGGGAGTGAATGGGTGGCAAGGTGAACGCTCACATGTGGCAAGACAGCTGTCCTAAACCTACCACAGCCGGTTCGTAAGTCCGGAATCCACTGCTCACCCCCCAGAAGTGTAAAAAAAATAGTATTATGATGGGCCCGACTCCGGTCGGTGAATTCCATGGCAGCTCCGTTTGTATTTATTTATAGAATGTAGTGTTTATTCATATATTTGTATATATTATTACTTATTTTCCACTTAAATTTATTGTATATAATGTAAAGTTTACTTTATTTTTAGCCCTTAATTGCATACATATATATTTATTTTTTTTCTACTTTAAATTTTACTTTAATTTGTGTAAACAACACATTTGTTAGATTTAGAAATATTTAAAATTGATCACCTTCGTCAGTTCGCGAGTTACAAAAATACAGTTGGTATAACACAGCACAGCCAGAGACAGACCTTCTAGGTCTAGTTGGTTGTGCGATTTCGCCTCATTCGGATATGCTAGCATATTTATATCCATAGAGCTATGTTTTTCGCTATTATAATGTTTGTTCTTAATTATTCCTCATGTACAACAGTATGCATGTCCTTGTATTTTTTTGTTCTTGTACGTTATAAATAAATAAATAAATAAATAAATTGTGAAACAAGTGTGACCGAAATACGAGAAATGTTATTTTCCATTGTTTATAAGAAAAGCGAATATCGACCGCAGATCGCTTTTCTCGAAGTCAGCATTAATCCACCGTAAAGTCGAATCAATTCCGAAGGCTATAAATATCCATTTTAGATACATTCCTTCCTCCAGTGGCGATACAAAATAAATCGCAGAGGAGAAACAATCCAGTTTTATCCGCTTTCTTATCTGTAGTTCCATTTCTCTAGGGACAGCGTGAGTTTGCCTATTATATAGATATACCTTATCTCGACGCATATGTTATTGTAGGACGTATATTTTTTCACAGTCGGGTCTAGAAAGGAGATCCTATATATCATTGTTTCAGGGTTGGTGCCTTAGATAAACCGAATAGGAGACCTGAAAAATTAAATAATCCACTGCTGGGTATCAAATTTACTTTACTACACTATGACATTAATATCTCTTTTTCCATGTGTTTCTATCCTGAATTAGTTTTATTTTTTTAATTCGCTTTAGCAGTTGGCCTATCAAGCTGTCATAACGATTTCAGTAGCAGGTGACTCAGGCAACTGAAACATCCACGGAGCCGGAAACTTGATTCGAGCACATTCAATGCATTTACATGTCAAACGGGTGGACTATCCACGCACCATGTGACTTTCCCGAAAATGAAATATCCACTTTTCAAACGACACAGCTGTTTCAGGGTACCGTATTGTTTACGTTGTTCTGGCTCGTAACGGTTCCGTGCAGTTTGGGTCTGATATTCAGTCTGTTTTTTTCGTAGATTGGCTCAACTCACGGTTTAACTCCAATCCGGCTACCTTTCGAGGAGGGACTAACCCGGAAGGGCCCCTTAGATTTTGCCAGAGGCTGTAACCTAGAGTCGTTGATAGTTGGGATCGAAGGTTCCGATTCGGGGGAATATCTTGGCAAAATTGGGCGGTTTGCGCACTGTGTGGTGTTAGCCTGTGCGACCTACTGTGCACTCCGGCGAATAACTGGGGGAGTCTGAAAACGTACTTTTCCTAAACATCGAGGTGTTTGTCGACCTGACGTCTTATATTCTTAAAACGACTCTGATCCTTATATTTTCGGGAGCTAACGGGCCCTTGCTGAGTTGGCCACGAAGACCCATTCTATTCAGGGTTGGTCAGACTCACGGGTCGACACCCATCCGACGGCCTCCACGCATGAAGTGCGAGCCTGGGTAAGACTCTGGCCTTAGGGCTAGTTTCTCCTAGGAATCAACCTTCTTGCACTCCTGGACGATCTGCGCACCGTGCGGCGTAAGCCAATCGATTGTGCACTCTGACTAACAGTCGGGGGAGTCTGGAAGCAGTACTGTTTCCTATAGAGCGGGGGTAGCTGCGGACCTTACGGCGACTGCTTTTGAAAAGACCATCGGCTACCCGATCCTGGGTGAACAGCCGGGCAAAGGATGCCGTGGTCCTTGATAGATTCGGTACACACAGTTTCACTGCTTCGTAAGGGAGAGGACCGCGCAAGCGACCTCGAACTCGGAACCAATCGAGAGACTGGAGTAATCTGGTCGTAATTGTCTAAATGTCTAAATTGTCATTTCATTTTCTGTTGTGCTCGTGAATTTAAATGTATATGTATATGTAAATAAATAAAAAAAAGTAAATAAATTGGAAGTTAGGGCGTGAGTGTAAGCCCGCTGGGTAACACTCCTGGCTATCTCGCGGTAAAGGCGTTGGCCTGTTATGGGCTTGTGGTGGAGATTGACGGTGGACTGTTTTTGTCTAAGTCTTCTGAGCTCACTTCAAAGAGACAGAACGACTAATCGTTAAAACTTCCTGAGGTGACGGGCTCGCCCGCTGTAGTTGACAACTCTAGTTGGCCCTTATATTTTCTTCTGATCTTGTGTGACTTGACGGGTAAGGAGCGTCACGGTCCGAGATAAATTCGAATAGAATTACCGTTAACATCAGTTAGAGGCTTCGCAAGTCACCTCGAACCTGTGACCAGATTGGAAGTTAGAGAAATCCGTCCAAATATGGCAGTAAAGGTACGAGGTTTGCTCGCTATGTTCACTTCCCAGTGTGTCGCGTTAAGGCGTTTGAATTGTACAGACAGTTGGCGTGGATTGTATGACCACTGTTTTACGTTCACTCCATGCGATACAGAATAGCACGATGTTGTTATAACTCTTTAGGGTGACGGGGTTGCCCGTTGTAATTGAAAACCCTCGATGGTGATGCGCATTCATATCTTACAAGAGCACTTAGTCTTCTTTCCATCGTTTTCAAGCACTCGAAGTCTAGCTTCCAGAGTAAGTTCTCTTACTGGTCAGCAATAGCGTGGATTGAGTGGCTTTACGTACACTATATTTCGCTTTTAAAATATCCTTTAAGAAATCTGTTCTACGTTATAACTGGTTAACATAAATCTCCTTTCCTTCTTCAATTGTTTATTTATTTGTGTACCTAATATTTAATTTATTTTTAAATTATTATAATATTATTATTTGGTTATTTTTCTACATTTAACCGATGACGTGATTATAATATCATGCTATCGGTCTGAAGATTCACTCTATTTGCTGTATTTTCGCGTTAAGGCGTTTGAATTGTACGGAAAGTTGGCGTGGATTTTCTTTTCCACTGTCTTTTACGTTCACTTAATGCGAGACAGAATAGCACGATGTTGTTATAACTTTTTAGGATGACGGGGTTGCCCGTTGTAATTGACAACCCTCGATGATGATGCGCATTCATATCTTACAAGAGCACTTAGTCTTCTTTCCATCGTTTTCAAGCACTCGAAGTCTAGCTTCCAGAGTAAGTTCTCTTACTGGTCAGCGATAGCGTGGAAAAGAGTGGCTTTACGTACACTATATTTCGCTCTTAAAAAATCCTTTAAGAAATATGTTCTACATTGTAACTGGTTAACATAAATCTCCATTCCTTATTCAATTGTCTATTTATTTGTGTATTATATAATTTATTTTTTAATTATTATAATATTATTATTTGTTTATTTTTCTACATCTTACCGATGACGTGATTATAATATCATGATATCGGTCTGAAGATTCACTTTATTTGCTGAGTTTTTAGTAAGATTTTCAACCTTTGTTTTTCAAATCAATTAGTGAGGTTTTTCCTTCCCGGTCCATCAGCCGACGAGAAGAGAAAGTATTGTGAATTCGCAATTATTTTTTCGAGATGAATACGAAAATATCCATTTAAAGCCCCCCTGAGGCGATTAAGACCAGTTCCAGATTGTAGTCTATATGTGGGTCTGTCTGTCTGTCCGCGAGTCTGTCTGTCTGTCTGAGCACTGATACGAAATTTTGTAATTAAACCTTGTTTTCAAAAACGTTTTTTTTTTCTATTAATTTATTTTTCTTTAAATATAAATCGTTATTATATATTATTGACAATTAAAGTGCGATGCATCCGAGAGCTTATATTCATAAGGACAAGCATACGAAGTATGTTTGTCCGTGATATTTGTCTTGATTTCAAATAGAAAAAAACATAACCATCTTACCGAAAAAGTCGATACTACTCGATATCATATCATAAATATCCCTCGAGATATATTTATAGATAGATCGAAACAAAGGGTAATTTTCCACTTTTAGGCAAATCCTTTGATCCCCAATGCGATGTTTCGGCCACTCTCTCTCTCTCGAAAGCAATTCCGTGTCGTGAATATGAGAAAGGTTGCCGTTAACATCATGCTTGACCCGCAAATACAACCCCTTTATGGTTCGCATAACATCAAGGGCCATACATATATTCAGAATATAAGTGAAATATTGGACGCGTCAATCTACCCTTCGCACCATCCGGGATTTTTATTGTATGTTTATTTCAAGTTCTCTATTTTTATACTGATTTTAATGTCCAGGCCTACCAACCTACTAAGAGGGTAAGTATTGTGAACACGCATTTTTTATTCGATATGAATACAAAATATATTTTTTTACCTGCCCCTCTCCTCCACCCTCTCCTCCCGAGACGGTTAAGACCACTTCCAGACTGAAGTCTCTTTAAGTGTCTGTATGTATTGCTCCACGGTAGCGCCCAAATGCTTAATCCGATTAAGCTAAAAGTTGGTATTCGGGCATCATTTGGTAATGGCAAGAGTTTAAAAGAATGTAGTTAACATCGGTCCACCAGAGGTCGCGCCAAACCCTCAACCCCTCACCCCTTCACACTAACCTCACCCCCAACTCCCCGCAGTAACATATTTCTCAGTAATGCTTTACGTACAACCATTTATTATATACATAGGGTATTATGCTAAAAGCCATAGTTGGGATGTGCCGACTACAGGAGACGAATCCGTAACCCCAGGAAGGTGTAACTATATATGATTTTTCTTACGAGCGTAGAGATATAGAGACATATACAGTCGACTATCAAGCTCCGCCAGCTAGCATGTCAGAGTCCGACGCCTTACGCGAGACACTGAGAAGCACGCAGCGGGCCGCCTCGCCCTTGACTACCAGCTACGACCGAATTTCTCTGGCCTCCCGACCGGTTACGGGTTCGAGGTTACTTGCGCGGTTTTCTCCCTAATATAAGCAGCGATTCGCTAGAACCATTGCGGACCAAGACGTCCTTTGCCCGTCGCCTATCACTCAGGATCGGTTGGCCAATTGGTCGTTTCAAGAGCGCCAGTCATTAGGTAACCAGCCACCCCCGATCTATAGGAAACAAAGTCGTTTCCAGACTCGCCCGGTTATCTGTCGGAATGCAGAGTCGATTAGCTGACGGCGCACGGTGCGCAAACCGTCCAGGAGCGCCTGAAGAACGATTCCCAAGGAAAACCGGCCGCAGGCATAGAGTAATACCCAGGCTCGAACTTCTACTTGGAGGCTACCGGATGGGTGAATTTATTCGACCGTATTTATTCGATCTGTCACACATTGTCATATGGTAAGAACGATCGTGATCTCCTTGGTTTCTGAGTTTCGTCTGTATTGGTTCGTGTGCTTGCCCGTGATATTTTCCGTGACCATTTTTCCGAAGAACGTCATTGAGATGTTTTATCTCCTGTGGAAAATGCTCAGCGTCGCATAGATCGTCTGCTTATTTCACGAGTGATGTTTGCACCGATCGTTGATGGTAGGGATGGTGGTGTGAGCTGGCATGCAAATATCTGTCCGGACGTAAATACGTCGTAAATTCTCGGAAATTTGTCATCGTCGTAAATTCATTCAAAATTCATAGCTATCTCTTTTATTCGTTTTGTTCGTTTTATCGTTTTAAAATTCGTTTTGTCTTATTTACAAGTATATACAACCGCGATAGTCTTCGATTTCATATTTTAATGCTTGGTCCAAAATAACCATTTCGCTATTTTATTTTATTCAATATTTCATCAAGTTATTTTATTCATCTCAATTTATTCATCTCAATATTTTTCGTCTCATTCATCTCATTTTATTCATCTCAATATTTTTCGTACCATATTAGCGTCGTGAAAAAAACAGCGTATTTTTTTCTTAATGCAAAAGTAATCACAAATATCTATTGACGACATGTTATCCGGGCCTTTAAAGTAGGTACCCTAATAACCTTGATTCATTGACTTTAAATTATTGGTTTCGCCGTAGCTGGAATCTAAACGAAATTTTTGTCGATGTAAATTTTCAAAAGTGGATATCACAGATGTGTGTCTTGGGACATTAGTTGTTTTGGCATGACACTGAAGATGTTAACATCGTGGGATAAAAATTCGAAAAGCTATTTCTACATATTTAGAAATATAGTCTTGGTAATAGGACTATTAAAATATATCCTTATTCTTTGAAACAGACGATTTGGAAAACGTCCGTTCCACTAAAGTCCTAGGTTTACAGATCGAGCAAAAAATATGTAAAAATATGTGCTGTGTCATTTACGCAATAAGACGTTTATAGTCGAGGAGCTAGTGATTTTTTCCGGTATTGATTTTCCCACTCACCAAACATCGATAGCAGTATCAGTGACTAATTCTAAGTAAAGGACATGTATTTTGGAATGAGCTGGAAAATACTTTTGAAAACAAAATCGTTTTACTGTCAGGTCGCATGCAAATATGGTACCTGAAAAACCGAACCAAATGGTGGCCCTTTTTTTGCAGACCTGAAAATTGGTCTAATGATAACGTAACATTAATCGATAGCTTAGGTTAACTCCGGTTGTGATGTGAGATCGCCAAAGCCTTGCCATACTCGTTTAATGTGGGTAAAAGTTCCTTAAACGCGTCTATCGCGCATTAAACGAGTAATACGCATTAAACACAGTGTGCTACCACAAACTTCAGGAGAGTTTGGCGAGGCTATTATGAATTTTAGCCAGATGTGCTTTTTTTCGTAGAATTCTAGGATCAATTATCATGTACGAAAATTTTAAGTCTGTGAAAAGGAGAGCAAAGTGTTTTTATTGCATTCCGCTTTTTTTTTAATATAGCTATACTTCTTTGAAATGATAATCTGTGATAATATCAATTTGTATTATTATAGGTTTTAAACGTGTAAAAGTATAGGTGATGTATTCAAAACACATCGATTTTTCCAGTTTTTGTAGTTGTGGAAACATTCCCGCCAGACTAGCTTCGTTCAACTTATAAATAAGCAAGATTTCTCTTTAGTGCATTTAATGAACGACTCTAATGAATGTAAAAGATCTTTAACAAAGAAATTAAGCAAATTTTTTTGGCGCCTGACAGATATGTCGAGGATATGAGATGCTGTCATAAATAAAAATAAAATAAAATATAAACGGAGCTGCCATGGAATTCACCGACTGGAGTCGGGCCCATCATAATACTAATTTTTACACTTCTGGGGGGTGAGCAGAGGATTCTGGACCAACTACCGGCTGTGATAGGTTTAGGATAGCTGTCTTGCCACATGTGAGCATTTACCTTACCACCCATTCACTCCCCTTTGAAGCGATAGAATTTGAGATGCGCAAATCGCGGTTTTAGATAAATTTTCTAGGAAAGAGTTGGTTATTTTTCTTTGAAGACGCGAAATAGAGATTTAGCTGGCAGGCCACGAGCGCCAACTTCCACCGCGTGAAGGTGAACAGTGAAGCCGTTCCGGGTTACGGCATTTGCGAGATCACTATATAATATAATAATGATCAAATTCAGTAAAAGTGTATCCGAAACCTTCAAATACGTTTCGACGGATTAACGCAATACTCCCGTTTATTTTCAGGAGGCAGACTCCCGTTTCGCTGAAATATTACACTTTGCTGCACTTTCATAATTAATTTTCAAGCTCCGAGGAAAAATTCATTTGCCTTTAAATAGTTACTTAACATAGCTTCTGAAGCTGCGTCGTTTAAATAAAATTACAGGAATTCTTTCGAGGGTTAATGAATAACACGTTTTCGCCCGAGTTTCCGATGTTTTGTTTTTATTGAAATAATACTCAATCAAAGAATACAGTCGATAATAAATTTCATAATAATTATAATTAAAAAAATTAAACGCTTTTTTGTTCACAAAAATCGGCAAGCTTATTGCATTGAAGCAATATCCTACAGTTAACCTAATAGGAAAACATGTTTTGCAGTAAAAAAAAATTTTTTTGCCTTTATAATCTACGGGGATGGCCTAAATTAACTAAAATTATCTCACAGGCTGCCGACTTTTTATAACATCACATGGCAGTCGTCAGTCGGTCACCCATCCAAGTACTGATCACGCCGGACTCTAAAATCACTAATATAGGCAGCTCGAATCAAACGTATCCAACATTTAAATCCAGCAGAAATAAAACATCATAAATAAATATTTTACAAAACAATAAACCTATAATAACGCAGGAAAGGAGGAGGGTAGAGGACGAGAGAAATGTATGAGCGCGTGTTATAGTATTCTTTAAACCTGCATTGAAAGCAATAGGAATTCGTTGCTGTTCCTACATGTATGTATAAAGCATTCCAAAGACGCGCTATATGTACGTAAAAGGAGTACGAGTAGAAAGCACTACTGTGACCAGGGATCGAGAGTAGTAGAGTGTGTTCAGATCTCAGAGGGGCGCCCATGATCTGACAGAGCGTTAAACCTGCTTATGAGATAGTTCGGAGTGCCCCCCCCCCCCCAAGATTCTATAGAGCAAACCAAGGGCCTTTCTCAAGCCATCAGCCAGTGAAGTCTCCTTTTGTACCCCGTAATATGGTCATAATTTCTTAGGTCAGAAATAAAGTCATTTTGCAGCTTTTAAACCCTGGTGGCTAGATCATCCGTGATATTCAGTAAATAACATGTTAATAATTCAGGAGAGAAAGGAGAACATATTCATAGATTGTGATTTTACAAAGCCACGAACGCGCCAGAGTCCCAACGCCTTACGGCGATGTACTAGGAAGGTAACCCAGCGGAGCACCTCGCCCCCTGGCTACCAGTTTCGGTAGGATATCTCCATCTGGAATGAACCTTCAGGATAGGAGGTATCCTGAAGGTTCATTCCAGATGGAGATATTCCCCGACTGGTTACAGATCGAAGTCGCTTGCTCGGCCTCTACCTGTAGTATTGCAGCGGTAATTCAATATGAATTTATCGCAGACCTGGGCGTCGTTTGCCCGTTATGCCATTCGCGATCGGGTGGCCGACAGGCGGTTCCAAGAGTGGCATTGCAACAGGTCAACATTCACCCCCGTTGCTTAGGAAACAGTATATTTCTATAGTCTCCGACTCCTTCAATAATTAATCAGAGTGTACAGCCGATTGGATGCGCAAACCGTCCAATATCGCCGGAAGGCAATCCCCCAGAGGAAACCGATCCACCAGCCGTGAGGCCTGGAACGCGAGAGTCCTACCCAGGATAGTCTTCCACACGAGGAGGCTAGGTACTGACTAGGAGCTGAATCGTAAGTTGGACCGACCCAAAAACACAGGGGATCTTATGGCCCAAGCTGCACGAAACCGTTCGCTACCGTACATGATCTATAAATGTATAGAAAAACGAATTGTAAATTACCTTAAATATCTAATGATAATCATTGTAGCAGTTTGTATAATATACAAAAAAAAACAGGGATTAATATATTAATGTCTCTTTGTGTAGTGTAAATTCAATTCATTTTATGGTGTCCAGTTAGCGACGTTCCGCTCTTAGTCGTGTCAAAATTACATATACTATTAGCTATCTTATATAGCAATATAGTTATATTATCATTATTTCTATTATCATCTCAATTAAGTAACTCCCTACTCATATAATTGTATCTGACTCCTTAAATAAAAGCATTCATTGTATATAATTATAAGGTTACTCACCGTCATAGTAAGTTTTGACAACCTTTCTGCGTCGGCGACATGCAAGTGGCGCTGGTAGAATTGTACGACGCAAATAATATCAATTTATTATATTTGACCATCTATAAAATGATTGATTATAAAAACCTTATAAAATTCAATTTCTATTGCCATCTAACGCATTTGCAATAGGCTGATTACATCACAGAAATAATACGGAGAGATAGAATGCCGTCTATATGACCGTTAAAGTGCGTAATTATTACATATTGAAACCTGCATACCAAATTATAAATTGACTTCTTTATGTAAGTAATATTAAAATAATAACAAATATGATTTTAAAATGCGTTTTGTTATTGTATTATTATTTTATTTCGATATAGCATAAGTTTATTAATAGCGCCATCTATGTATAGTGTGCCGCAATACTGCTATGCCACAAACGTCGCCATGCTGAACATACGACAAGATTAATGAATGGTTGGAACTATAATTACCATCTACACGTTGCGTTTTGTAGTAAACTCATAGCTGCCAAATCGTAATCTGCTCAAAGGCATTTTCTTCAATTTCATTTACGCTATGAAATGGGTAGCTAATCAGTAGCTTCTAATCTCATTTTTATACCGTACATCGTGCAACATCTTGGCAGGAAGAATAATATACAAGTGCTTAGGTAAATAAAGCTACTTAGGACTTTAGCCAACTTTACACGAGGCAAGGATAGCTGGGGCCAACTGGGTATTGTGCGAATAAATATCCGCATTTATTGATGCATCTGCTAAATACCGCCAAGCATGCATTAAACACTAAAAAATTAAGCAGCCTGCATAGTCATTATTTTCGCTTCAGTAATCTTTATGTGAAGTTATGTTCGCTACTTAAAACATGCTGGGAAGTAGTCTTATTTGGAAAAGAAAAATTCTTTTTAGGGTGTGGCGTTACCCCAAAATAAGACTCCGTAAGTCATGAGTGAATTGAAATATGCGAGATATGCCAATTGTGGAGCCGCGAAACCAAAAAGGTATTTTATTTTTTAATTAGATAATATGGCGCTACAAAGCCTACCAGCTAGTTCTTCGATATGCATAATCCACTTGAGTTTAATCTCGATAGAATTTTTTGTGTTCAGCATTGTCAATTTTTAATTAGTCATGTAGATGGTGAAGGTAGTCAGGGTTCTTCTCGTCGTAAGTCTAAGTTTATAGTTTAATTTTGCCAGTATTTAGTTTCGTTCGTTCGCCTGATTTTAATTTTAATTTTATTTTTGTTTTTGTTAAAAACATACAGCATAAAAAATAACATATAGGCATAATATATAACAGTAGTAAAGCCAATGATGTTTTAAATTATTTGCTGTATAAGGATTACAAAATATGCTAAACAATGCAATACAAAGAAAACCAAAAAGAATTTAAAACTAACAGTTAAAATCGCTATGTGGGAGTGTATGGGTGTTGGTGTGTGTTTGTGTGATGGAGAGCGTGTATGTGTGCGTGTGTGTGTGTTTGTATGTGTGTGTGTGTGTGTGTATGTATGTGTGTGGGGGTGTGTGTATCTGTAATGCGAATGTGCTTGTGAGTGCTTGTATGTGCATGCTAATTCAATCCGATCTGATAATCAGCTATTCACGTACCTTCTTAACAAAGGATCGACTATTTTGATGGTTAAATATGTCAATATCGTTAAAGCATACATTGTATACATGCATAACGCGCAGCAATAACGAATCGGAACCATAGTTAATGTTGAACCATGGTACGTAAAAAGTTGAGTGAGCGCGTGCGAGTCGGGAAGGCGCTCGTATGCTCAACCTACTCAGGAGGTATGGACTGTCCAACCCAGTATGAACAATTTTATGTAGAAACGACATATCTGATACTACTCGCCGGTCCTCTAATGTCTCTAACCATAGCGTTGCAGACCTCCAGCGTACAAGCCGTTGGAAGATAAGCGGAAATTTAGATGACGTATAAATCGTTATAAAACGACATATGTATATTGGAAAATAAGCGGAAATTTAGATGACGTATAAATCGTTATAAAACGACATATGTATGTCAAAGTGTGTTGTACAACATGATGCACGTCACTTGACGAAAACAATCTCGCAGTAATGTGTTTGCCGGCTATGTTACGACCGCAGTAATAAAGATAGACTTTATTGCCCAGATTCACATATCGCTTTAGCCCATAGTCACATTGTAACCGTGTTTGGATGATTTTTAGGGTTCCGTTCCGTACCATAGCTTATAAACTGTCTCCTATTGATTGATTGACATGGCTCTCTCTATCTCTGTCTGTCTGTCTGTAACAGTCGATTATAGAGGAGTGCTCAGGGAAAACGGGAATAACTGCGAAAGCCAGCGATAACTGCTAAATATAGGCCCTATTTATAATTTCAAACAACCGCAATAGTCTTCGATTTTATAAGGTTAAAATAGTAGTTTTTGGATAATCTCGACCTTGCAAGTAAGCATAATTTAAAAGAAAAAAACACACATGATTTTGAAATACAACGCACCCACGTCGTAATCGCATAAGCAGATGGGACACGTCCGTGACGTCCTAGCTGGTGACGCTGTCGAAATACCCTTCTAACGGTCATACTATCACCCTGGTTGTAAATTACCCTCACAGCGATAGCAAGTTCCGCACCACTCCAACCCTCCATGCTTACTAAATGGCCAAGTTTTCACAACAACCACACATCGGTCCCAAACAACTTCGGCAATACAGTGTTGCCAACGCTATCGTTCTAAATTTACTGTTTCCTGCGCATCCCTGTATAAGTAGACCATTTGTAAAGAGGACATACAATTTTGAGTAACGGGCAGTCGGCATTACTCCAAGGTTTAATATTGAGGCTTTATAGAAATGTGCTGGTAGCATGCCTTCTATAGTTTCCATCAAACTGTATTCGGTAGAAAGCCGCATCTTTCATTAATTTTGTATTTAAATCAGAATATATATGTAGTTTAACCGTGGTTATAATTTACCAATACGGTTTCACAGTGACTGTGGCCGCAGGCTTAAGGACTGTCTAGACAACGCAATATTCATGAAAACGCAGGTGCCGTATGATATATCGATTTGAAAATAAATCTGTGCAGCTTAACGATTTCCAACAAAAGACATCCACCTAATAAATGGATTTAAAAAATGATCGCTTTTCGTAGCATCCAGTAGTTGTTGAAAAAAATATTACTATGTTCAACGGTTCTGATTAGCATTTGCCACTTCTGCAAGGTTTACCAATACAATACAATGAACTACTCCAGTAGATTATGTATCCCTACACTTGAATGGGTTACAAAATTAAATGCCAAAATTTTAATTCCTATAATCATGATAGTTGTGAGAGCTGTAATATTATATACAATATAACCTACATGCTTACGTATATACCTTACGTGTCTCTATCGTAGCTCTATTAAAAACGCTCTACTACGCTTATATCTGTAGAATTCGTAGAAATGCTTACAAAGTGTCTACAATACGATAAACGTAACTCGCATTGAAATATTACAAGAAATATTTCTTATTCATTTAGGTTTGCGAAATTTCTATGAAATCGAAAACTGTAGCGGTTGTTAGAAATGATGAATAAATCGTTTTTTTCGCATACAGTTGGAAGCACCCGACGTTTCGTCAATGTTACGACCGCTGTTGGCCAGGATAAACTAAAATGGCCAGTTATTCGCTTTTGCTTTGCAGGTAGACTGCATACTGCTACTGCTATAGATGTGTCCAGGATTCATCTATGCATGTTTTCCGTTTCTTTATTCCACCATGACTTCTAAACGCTTGAACCGATTTAAAAGTGTGTCGTATTGTTAGATTCGTTTTGTGCTCCCGAGTGTCGATTTCATATAAGGAGAACGAAGCGTCTTTAATATAAATGTTACGTACTGTGTGTTGACATTTATTATTAGACAGTTTAATTTTTTTTCGTTTATTATCTTCACGGCCGTCAGAAATAGACCCGGTAGGACTAGTGACAAAGAGAAATATTTGGAATATTAATTTAGCAAAATAAATAATACAAAGTGTTTAATTTTATATAACCACAAAATATTACCGATTTTTTAATTTATTCTAATCCAACATTTTTGGAAAATTATAAACGCTTCAGCCAATGCTAGAGTTAGAACTTGTTGAATGATTCCGAAATTATAGGAAATGATTTCACAATTCTTGGCTGTAATCAAGGATGCATCATTTTATTGTAATGTATATCTGTAATCAAGGATTTAGTTTTTTTATTTTCGCAGCTTCTTTATATCACACCTTTAGAAAATAAAAAAACTAAATTCGAAATTTTAAATTCTTCCATCTGTCAAGTAGCTCGTCTTGTCTTGTTATTTCCCTTGAAATAATAGGAAATTGAGTGAGTTTACGTATAAAGAAGGATTGTAGCTTAATTTTTGAGATAATTGGATGAAGGGTGAGCGTTACTAGTTGTAAAATGGGCCCAACTTAAACCTACTCCTCTTTCCGCAAGTGAGAGGCATTCATCATTCTCGTTAACACCTAAAGCATTCCCGAATCCGATCAAGGGAATCCTTCGTCACGATGTAAGTGGCTTTTATAATTATTTACTTTATAATCATCTTATTGATCAATTCTAAAAAGAATATATACACAAAACTATCAAATATTTCTATATATATATATATATATATATATATATATATATATATATATATATATATATATATATATATATATATATATATATATATATATATATATATATATATATATATATATATATATATATATATATATATATATATATATATATATATATATATATATATATATATATATATATATATATATATATATATATATATATATATATATATATATATATATATATATATATATATATATATATATATATATATATATATATATATTTATATATATATATATATATATAAATATATATATATATATAGGAATTGATAGGCTAGATTTTGCTTTGATAGAGGCATTTTTAAAATTAGTCATCTTTTTGCAAAACGACGGATTTAACTATTTACTCTGGGATAGAAATACTGTCAAATTGAAAGAAACTGTCACGCGGAAGTATTTTAAAAGTTCATTACAAATTAACCTACGGATTACCGATTGGATAAACTGAAGATTAATGAGTTTCGCGTGTTAGCGGCAACGCTTAGGTAATTTATTGGTTTAATAATGTACTTAGATACTGATGATACTAATTGCCACCTGAAATAAAAAGTCATTGTTTGCGTAAAGTTCATGGTTAATCATTATTTTTATTTTATCGATTTTATACGAAAGTTCCATACTTATCTCAAACCCACACATATTATTTGTTAAGCGAGTGATACTAAATAATAAAAGTGTGTAATAATATAATACAAGCAAATATATTAAATGGAACAAAAACACGGCTGCCATTACGACTACTGTATTTATAATTATATTTTAACGGTTTTTTTAATGAAATATGTGTGGTTTATGTTTTTATCCATATAGATAGATACATATACATTTTCAGAATGTACTCAAATAGAACTTTCATTTGACACTACACACGATATATTTATGTTAATTTATTGACATTTGGAGATTTAGATATTCAGACCACTATTTACTTGATATTTTGACAGTTAAGGTACCCTATGACACTCGGGATGACATAACGGTTCTAACAATACCACATACTTCTAAGTCAAGTCGAGCGTTTACGTTAGACTTTATAGTGGAATAAAGAAATGGAAAACATACCTAGATGAACCCTGAACCCATTACACTCCCCTTTTTGTTGGGCGGTTGTGTTATAATCAGTGTGCAACGCCTGATAAAAGCGTATGTATGTATGTAGTATCAAAGCTTTGGAATGTGAAAAAAAATCTTATTTTCGACTTCTCCGCCAAAAAGAAATACCGACAACCATAAGTTAAATGTTTTATTTTCCGCAAAAATGAAAAAAAATGTTTTTAGGAATAAAATATCAATATGTTTCATGTGTTTTATTCCCAATGGTGGCGATTAGCGACCAATTTGAGATAACGACCAATTTGGCATTAGCGCCAAACATTTTTTTTTATTAACCGATCTCCTACAAAGGCGGTGCTTTTAATTGCTTTAATTTTGTGCGATTTATTTTGAAAACGTAAATAATACGACCAAAAAATTGTGGTTGAAATCGATCTACCAGGGGGCGCGCTAGTCATACTTTAAACTCAAATTATTGGACTAGAGACTCGAAACTCGGTACACAGATGCGTCTTAGGGTCGAAACCACATTGTTAAATTTTGGTTTCAATATCTCTTATACAAGCGACACAAAAAAAAGGACATACATTTTAATCAAATAATAAAGTCGAGCCTCCCGAGTCTAGCCGAGAAACGAACCACATTGTAAAATATCCATTTTTATGCCACGGAAATACTACAAAATCTACTAGATTTGCTGTTGGTGGCAGTGGGGGTGGTTGGGGAGGGGAGGGACTACCGCATTATCTAGAATGCTTTAACTTCGAAGAAAATAGACCTTGAAGTACTAGACCTGAAGGAAGTAATCTGTAGACGGAATGAGTAGGGTAAGTCGGAGCAAGTTTGGGCGGAGGTGCGTAATGAGTAGGGTAAGTCGGGGCGGAGTCCGGTTGAAATCGGTCCACCGGGGGGGGGGGGGGGGCACTAGTCATATTTCAATCTCTAAATATTGAACTTAGAAACTTGAAATTTGGTACGCACATGCCTTGTTGTACCAAAATCGTATTGTGATTTTTTGTTGAAATATCTCATTCACTAATAATATTTAAATTCCGTTCACTTCACTAATAATTAACTTCACTTAGCTTTAATTAGCATCACTAATAATATTTAAATTCGGCCAAATATTTCGATTAAATATTACCATAGGTTGGTGCTTAGCCCAAACCTGCCCTTATCCGGGAAACGAACTGCGCTGCCTTAGGCATCGTAATGGAATACAACTGGCTTTGTCTGCCGGCCGAGAGAGGGTGCTCATTGATTTTATTTATGAAAATAATATTCAGACGAAATTAGTCCTCGACTACTTGCCGCGAAAGTCTTGGGGCGACACAAACAAATATTTCTATTTATTTAGAGCCGTGAGTTTTATTCACAAAATGACCAATGCGATATTCGCCTTTTCAATTTAATTTCGAGACTTTACCAAGGGGCTATCAATATGGGTCAGCTTCATGAATCAATAAGGCATAAATATATCTGATCGCGTGGGCAGCGACTGCGTCTATATCGTACGTTTCATCTCATCCCTCTTAGTGCTGTCAGTCACCAATACCCACCGGTAAGGGGTTAGTATTATTTATAGAGTCGTGGTAAAAATAATCGATTTGAAACCCGTTCAGTGCTTAGAATGTCGTCGTCTCCCGTTTTCCAAAATTACCAGGGATATCGTAGCACAGCCTTATTTTTACAAGGAACAAAAAAATATTAACCGCCCTACCTATACGAACATACGTGATACGTCCGTTATATTATCGCTCGGACTCAACAACCCGTATCACGTACGTTCGAGTACAAAAACAAATAAAAATAAAAATAAAAAAATCCTGAAACCCACAAAGCCTACGTGATACGTCAAATCCAACGATTCTAAATACAAAAAAGGGTAATAAATTGGTCTATCCAATAAAAAAAATGTCTGGTATATTGTAAAAGTATTGCTATTACGAAAACTAAAAAAAACAACGATTGTTTACCCACTTTTTAATTTTTTTACATACTTTTTGATTTTTTACCCAAAGGTAAGGACGGACGTTTATTAAAAAAATATTTACTTCCTGACATATATTAGGGTTACTTTAAGACTCCGCGATAGATATTGGGTAATTAGGTTTGAGTTGGAATTTCAAATTCAAATAAATTTTAATTCAAGGCCATGTTATTCTTTTTAAGGAATGAGCTGTTTATTTGTCTTTCTGTCGTTTGTTTTTGCTCAAAACTTTTAGTTTGTGTAACCATGGTAAAGTAGAAATTTTGCATTATTTTCAAATAAGAGATCCCGTGCCGTTGTTTTCTATTACAGCTTCTTGCTGTCTGGCTATACAGTTACCGTAAATGTGTACTGTTAAGAACTGCAAACAATGGTGATAAAGCTCGTGCTTAAATAACCGAGTCTGGTTAATCGCTCATCGCCACTGTTTCTGCATGACAACTTATAACTACAAATTTCACTGTAAACAGTCGCAAACTAGCAGAAGTTGCGACTAAAGACTCTTGGTCAATCACCGTACTTGGCAGACCTTGCTCCAATAGAGTTTTTTTTTCAGATTTTAGGTAACTTTTTACAAGGGAAAAAATCAACTTTGAAGAGTCGGTGAAAATCGCCTTCAAATCGTGCATTGATTCCTGTCCACGAGAATTTTACAACAGAGGAATCAAGCAACTCCAATTAAAATGACAAAGCTTCATAGATAGTAGGGGTCAATATTTCTACGAATGTATACTTTCATACAAAGTTTGGCCCTTAATTTTCTTTATAGATTAGTAACTTCATAGATAAGGACCCAATAGAAGGCACTTAATGGACCCAATAGATGGTTCTGTTACCAATTATATAAAAGTGATAATATTACTTTTTATTTTTTTTTAACAATATTATTTTTACATTATATTTTTTCGTAGGATTTTACTTAAGGTTTTTTTTACTATTTTGACTGTTTATATAAACTGATCCTAATAAATCGCTATTATTTTTATGATACTGAACTGATTAGATTATCTTTTTATCTATAGAATATGTAAGATACTTGAACGAGTGTTATGCAAAAAGCTTGTAATAACAATCTGTTCCTTACAATAGCTCGTATATTACTCTCCTATAGTATATTGTGACACGTCTAAGAGAGGTAAATACACCAAATGTGACTTGCCTGAGAGTGTTAAATATGAACTCGTGGCCAATTAGGAGTGATAAGCTACAATACGCTTGAAATAAGTAGGCCTATTGCACTAATCATCTTCTCCTATGACATTATTATGGTTAGGGAAAACTCAGCTATCTATAGAAAGTTGCTATTAGAATATTAGGAATGTTCTACTGTTTGCGCGCGTTAACTATACAGCGATACGATCGTCTGCTGTTTAGAGAACATCATCTCCTGTTTAGAGAACCAGAATCTTACAAATATTATAATTGGCAAACCTGCCGCCAGAGATTGACATGAGATTGACAACCTGCCGCCAGAGGTAAGTATGAAGACAAAGCTACCTCTTCAGCTTAAAATATAATAGGAAATACATATTTTTACACGACTGCCCAAAAGGAGTGTTACGTGTTCAGGATTCATCTATGTATGTTTTCCGTTTCTTTATAAAATATATACCATAACTTCTAAACGCTTGAACCGACTTAGAAATGTGGCGTATTGTTAGAATCTTTCTGTCCTCCCGAGTATCGTAGGGTACGTGTAGCGACCCTTTGCTCTTATATAAGGAGAAAGCAGCGCCTATAATATAAATTGCCGTGATACACTGTGCGTGTTACATTCATCATTAGACGGTGTAGTTTCTTTTTCGTTCTTCTTCTTCGCGGCCATCAGGAATAGATCCGGTAGGCCTAGTAACGAAGAGAAATATTTGGAGTATTCATTTAGCAAAATAACAAAGCAAAATACGTACAAATACAAACAGTTTAATTATTACACTCCATAAAATATTATCGATTTTTATATAATAGTTTTTGATTCTTTGATTGACGAATTTGTTTCAATCCAACATTTTCAAAAATTATAAAATGACGCAAAATCCGGTATATATTAATGATGAAACCCTGATTTTTTATTCCAACATAATTTCTAAACGCTTGAACCGATTTATAAATGTGTGTGTGGGTACCTAAACTGTCCAAATGTCCAAAAAATGCTTGTCTGCATGTCCAAATGTCAATAAATTAACATAAATATATCGTGTTTAGTGTCGAATGGAAGGTCTGATTGAGTACATTACGGAAATATGGTACCTATATATCTATCTTTATCTATAAAAACGTAAGCCAAAAATATTTCATATTTCAACCGTTTTAAAAATAATTCTAAATACAATAGTTTACTTTCTGTACAGTTCCTGTTTTTATTTTTTTTCTAATATATTTACTTGTTAGTATTTCACATTATTTGTTTTTTATAGTTGCATTAATAAGTAGCGCAGTTGTATTGCTATTAAGCATACACTGTACTACAGTTTATTAGAAATGTTAATATAAATAAAATACATAAAAAAATAATGAGAAATCAATAGACAAAACTAGTAAAAATGCTCGAAAGGAGAGTTGGAAAGGAGGTTCCTCTATAGAGATCCTAATAATCACTATTGGGATACAAAATTATTTTGTCTTCCTTAATCCTAAGGTAAATAGAAAACACTGTAAACTTCCTACTTTTGATTAAAAATTGCTAAATTAGACTGTAAACAAATGGGTTTTGGAAGATTTTCTAGCCTTTTAAAGGATTTATCAATTATTGGCATTTAACGCGATACTGGCATTTTAAACATCGGAATGTGAGCATCATTACAAGACATACAAGATTAATGAAAAAAACTTTGGTTACATGAAATTATAGACTTTTATGTAACAATTTATACATAATTTCTCGTCAAAATATTTTATTTTATTTTTATTTTATTTTTCTTAAAAACATACAGCATAAAAAAATACGTATAAGCATAATATATATACCAGAAACAAAGCCAATGATGTTTTAAATTATTTGCTATATAAGGATTAAATATGCTAAACAATACAAAATAAATAAAACCAAAAAGAATTTAAAAGTAACAGTTAAAATCGCTAGGTGCGAGTGTATGGATGTTAGTGTGTGTTTGTGTGATGGATAGCGAGGGTGTGTGAGTGTGTGTATGTGTGTATTTGTATATGTGTGAGGGTGTATATATGTGTGTGTGGGTGTGTGTATCTGTAGTGCGAATGTGCATGTGAGTGCTTGTGCATGCTAATTCAATCCGATCTGATAATCAGCTTTTCACGTACCTACCTCCTTAACAAAGGATCGACTATTCTGATGGTTAAATATGTCAATATCGTTAAAGCATACATTGTATGCATGCATAACGCGCGGCAATAACGAATTGGAACCATAGTTAGTGTTGAACTTTGGTACGTAAAAAGTTGAGTGAGCACGTGCGAGTCGGGAAGGCGCTCGTATGCTCACCCTACTCAGGAGGTATGAACTGTCCAACCCAGTATGAACAATTTTATGTAGAAACGATATATCTGATACTACTATTTATAATTATACCTTTTATTTTCATTATGTGATAGCATGTTTATAGTGGTATCCCTTCTGAGTGGCAAAGTCAATATTTCACATCGTACTCACTTTTTTTTTATTTCAATTATTTCATAAATCTGATACTTTTGTCTAATATATTCCTTCTCTATTTATAATATTAGCTCTTTGATCTCATCCCTCTTTGGCCTGTCAATTACTGTATGTATGCCTTTTGGGCTTTTATTCACTTTGACTTTTTCCGTTTCATCTACTCAAGCATTTCTTTTTTATATTTAATACCATTACTTCCAATACCCCACTAAGACGGGTTTCTTGTTCGTGTGTAATTTACGTTCTATTATAATAATACATAATTAAGTATAGTTAGGTTGTTGTTTTTTACTTAAATTACGCTGCGAATGCTGGTTAAATCAAGTAGTAGTCGTAGGTACTTATTATTATTAACGTATGTGAAATCTCGGAAGATCGCTCCCTGAAACTTCTTTTTCCTGCATTTTTAATTTATTTTGCATGTACACTGTACAGTCCCAAATTAATTACCAAATACATCATTTATCAATTGTTGCTAACTCGCATACTGCCGATATAAGTACAGGTTTTCCACAAGAAGAAATATTGCCACCTATAACTTTTTCCCTATTCATCAACTCAAGGGTCTAACTACACCTCTGTGCGAATGACCTGCAGCTGTATAAACATTTAACACCCTAGGAGGTTAACTTTGCTATTCCTATTATGAAGACAATCTAGACCACTTTAAAATTAGAATAAAGGGCTAAAGAAAATAGTACTATAATTAACCTGTCTACTTCCTAATCTAATATAATTAACAGCCAGAGATTGTCATCGTATCTTAATATTGCATCTGTTACACCAATCAGTATCGATAATAATGGTATACCATATTCAAAGACGAGGAAAATTTTGTGTATTATTACTTTCTTAGCAATCGCAGATCCAAGAAGACATCAAATGCATCTTTGCAGGTTTTCATAGTCTTCGGCGGTTGCAAAGATTTTTACCAGTAGATGTTATGAATACCATAATAAAACGCTGTTATTGCCTATACTATACTCTGATGAAGTTTACTACCCCGCGAGTATGCCTATAATGCGAGAAAATTTGATCACTTCCCTGACTTTATACTTCATTGACTTCGAATACGAGAACGCAGAAAAGTACATATCCTTTCCCTTCAATATAATATCTTAAACAATCCCACCACTCCCACCTATCTAACCGAAAAGTTCATTCACTCCGTTTCAGTCAGTGTACGAAAATTGCGATTCAAAGTAATATATCTCCTTTTTCACATATATCTTCCCCGCTAATGCAGCTAGACTATGGAACCAACTCCCGCCAATTTCAGAAATGTACTAACGGTTTCTACTTTTCAAGCGTCTCTAAAAAAGCATATCACGTTCCTAAATTCCTAGATATCCTACGTCTCATATCATCCTTGCCTGATCTCCGTCTCTTATGACTTATAATCTAAATTCTAATTGATTATTTTTTGTTCCGTATCATGGTATTTGTTGATTTTATTCTACTGGCACCTAAATCCTTCCACTTCCACGAAGGTTGACTGTAAGAAATTGTAATGTAAACAATAACCGTTGCCACCGCGACTAACGAGGAGCTCTGAAACATTTTCGGTTGTCGCTTGCAATAACAACATCGGATCGAATAGACCTCTTGCCAGAATGTGTCGCGTTTTTGATAAATCGTGTAAAGGATTAGATGTATTTTATGATTGCATAAATATAATAAAAGATTCGATCATACCTAGCCTATCTCCTACTTTTTAAGATTTCACTAACTGCCATCCTAATGTACTGTATTATATGATTATCGTATTATAACATACTATTGTATTATATCATATTATATATAATAAATATTATTATCCAATTACACATACTTCTATTTTGCTCTATCCAAATAACCTTATCTCGGGGTAAAAATTTAGTCGTCACTTCTGCCCGGGACAGTTTTGCGCGTGAAGTCGATGGCCTTGAGGAAAACGACCATAACTTTCAAACTACTATACGGATCGTAAAAAGAATAATTGTATAATGATCGCATTGAAATTTGAAATATAAAATATTATAACCTTATCTCGTCAAACAATTAAGATAATAATGAATAAATATTAAAAACAGTTGGCATTTCACGCAGCGCGGAGCGCCCTAACCAATATTGGTTAGATACAAATTTAGCATTTGTAAGCGTCTAACCAAAAATGGTTAACTCACTTATGAAGAGTTAATAATTTATTTAATTATTTATTTTCTTACCCTTATATTATTATTAGTTTTATTATATTTTTTTACTATCCACGTGGTTATGTTATTTCTATGTTAAGGCGACGACTATTGTCAACGGCTTTGGGCGATTGGGCGGAGCCAACGCGTGATAAGAGAACTGGAAATGCCGCGCGCGCCGAGAGCGGCTTGTAGAGTGACCATACGTACGAAAATAGTGTACCTTCAAGATTCAAAGGTATTAAATAAATAAAAGTACGTATTGTGAAATAATAATCGGATTTGTATTGTAATCATATTATTATTGTTAGAAAATTTGGTAAACAAGAATTACGTAATTACGTAAACAAAAACGCCCGCAATTAGCAAAAAAACATAGCATAAAGGTAATAAAAAACATAGGATAATGAACTAGTCGATCCTAGGCATACGAGGAATATGATCATTAGAGACCCCTCTTATATAGTTAGTGCTATACAGGGGCGCAAATAGAAAAGGGATGAGGAAAAAAAAACAAGAAACGAAAAATGACGATTTTGAATGAAGTCAATAAAGACGAAGACACGCTTCGTAATCAAAGTCCTGGTATAGTTGCTGAATCGGCAAAAGGTGTTGTGGCGCTGCGTCTCTGGTCATCATTTTGGGACTGAGGCCTTGTGAGGTGGATATTCATCCCCAGTCGAGAGGGTCCTGTCCGGCTCCCAGCCATTTATGCACCTGGAACAGAATTGACAGTTGAAGAGAAAGTGACGAAAGACAATTTATATATTTAGAAATATAGAGTAGAGCTGTATACGAGCTGTATAAGAACGATTTAATTTGGTACCTGATAGCTGGTAGGTGCGGTAGAATTGACGGGTAGCCTCTCTTGTACTCAACCTGGCGAGATTGAAGCTCGTTTTGGCTGCAGCCCTCTCGAATAGATGATACCGCAGCTCATCAAGGCTCTGGATGTCGTATTCGGGGTTGCCACTGTACAGAGAAACTACCAAATCTGGTCCCCTGCTGCTGCTATCTCATCAGGTGTAGAGGTGGTGTCAAGCGAAATAGCAGCTTTCTTTCCGAGGTCCGAGTGTTTTTGGAGTATGAAAAACATTTTTATCTTCCCTTGTCCGAAGAAGCAAGATGCCGAGTCACACCCACTGAAGGTGTGGATGAAAAGAAAAATCTCCGGTTTTGATGTTACGTTGAAGAGGTGATTCTGGAATAGATCACATCTGCAGCATTGTGTATTACACGTTTCTTGAAATAAAACGTCACGATGGCGTGAAATCCCAGTGAGGATTATAAACAAGTCGATGTCCTCGCCAGCGTCTAACACTATATCATAGGAAGAGACAAAAGTGACAGCTGTAGTGATTATGAGCCTGTCAGCATCTTCCTTAACATGCAGTACCCGAATGTTATGCTTTTCCATTCTCGTTTTCAGCAGGTCGGTGAAACGAATTTTACTTTGTCGTTTGATAAGAAATTCTCTTGTGAAACCTGAGCCTTAGTATTTTTATCAAATATTATTTCCGGAGATTTCAGAGCTCTTCGTGCCTTTTTGTGTAGGATCTGTTGGGTATCCATCGAAAACTACTGCCACGATTGAACCGTAATAAGCAGTGGTGCATTGGGTGTATTTGTCAGCTATTGAAGCAAATGATGAGCTTCGACACACGTGTGTGGTGTGTGTGCGTGTGTGTGTTTGAGGGTGTGTTGGTGTGTGTGTGTGTGTGTGTGTGTGTGTGTGTGTGTGCGTGTGTGTGTTTGTGCATGTGTTGGTGTGTGTGTGTGTGTGTGTGTGTGTGTGTGTGTGTGTGTGTGTGTGTGTGTGTGTGTGTGCGGTGTTCGATTGGTAACTGAATTTAAAACTCATCAAAAATCAGTACTTTTTCAGCAGCTATACTAGGACTTTGATCATGAAGTGTGTCTTCGTCTTTATTGACTTCATTCAAAATCGTCATTCTTCGTTTTTTGTCTGTGTTTTTTTCTTTTCTTTTTCCTCTTCCTTTTTCCTTTTGCGCCCCTCTATAGTACTAACTATATAAGATGGGTCTCTAATTATCATATTCCTCGTATGTCTAGGATCTACCAGTTCAGGAAGCATGCAATCTGTGTAAAACTTAATCAACTTATTTTTCATTTTAGTTTCCCAAAAGGTGCAATCCTTGTAAATTAATTATATTTTTACAGGAAACTTATCCCCAGACCAAATACCAAGCATACACTTAGATCTTCTTGTTACATGCAATTGCCTCTGTATTTGATACCACCAACTATGTTCTTTGTTTATTATATATTTACCGTTCTGTATTTTTTTGTAGAACGATATCTTTTTTTCATGAATAGCTTTTTCTAATCCTAGTTTGTAAGCTGTGATTGGACATTTTATTTCAACAATTGTATTTTCATCAATGATACCGTCTGGTGACGCACCAAGAAATGGTACTTCCTCATCAAGAAAAAGTCCACTCGGGTCTATTTTCACATTCTCTTGTTTTGACAACTGTTTTTTTGCAATATTTTCATTGTCCGAAATTATCGAAATTTAACCGAAATTCCGAAATTCAAATGTCAAAATGTCAAGTGCGAAATTCGAAGTAGGATGTTAAATTCATAATTCGAAGTAGAATGTCAAGTTCGAAATTCGAAGTATAATGTCAAGTTCGAAATTCGAAGTAGAATTTGAAGTTCGAAATTCGTAGTAGAATGTCAAGTTCGAAATTCGAAGTAAAATGTCAAGTTCGAAATTCGAAGTAGAATTTCAAGTTTGAAATTCGTAGTAGAATGTCAAGTTCGAAATTCAAAGCACAATTTCAAGTTTGAAATTCGAAGTACAATCTCAAATTCGAAATTCGAAGTAGCATTTCAAGTTTAAAAACTGACAAATTTAAAAAAATACTGTCTTTACCTACAGCGTTACAAAGTCAGTCATTGAGTCAGGGATGCGCGTAACTATGTTATAAGTAGGTTTATTATTATTACTACAAAATTTTTGGCTAAAAACCACAATTATCTTTTTGCAACAAAAACAACCCCCTCCAACCAAAGCATAATTTACGTCATACTACGAAATCCCGAATTAAATTTTGTCGCTTTATGAATGAATTTAGTAAACCGATGTTTCAACTTATATTTGTACTTTTACTTGCAGGTTTCATATATAAATCGGCCCTAAATCGATTTTCAAATTCAATATTCAAGTTTGATATTTGATTTCAAAATAATATTCTGATTCCGACAGTTCTGATAAAACTTTAAAGTTCTGATAAAACATAATTATTGTTCGAATTACACTAATATCAAAATATTAAATTAGGTATGCATTTACCTGTGAGCATTACCTTTTGATGTAGTTTTGTTTACCTACACTGTTTACTCACCTCGTCTGTGAATTTACATCTTCAGAATTAGTGTTGTTTCGTATTCGCCTAAAATAAAAACAGTAATCACGTCAGTTTATAAAATAAAAGAAGTAATTTATTTTATGTGTTGATTAGTTAAATTGTTGCACTAATCCTATTCGTGTGGTCACCCCAATTTGACGTCAGGCAAAGAGCATCAGAGTAGACAAATGGTAATAATATACACGTAATAATACACTAATACACGTTACTTACCTTAATAATCTATTTTTCTCTAATATACTGCGATTAAGTTTTAAAATTTTTGAGTTTCTGGCCATTTTGTTTTTAATTAACGTAATTTTTTCGTTCGGAGCGCAGCGTCAGCATCCACCCGTGACAGTGGTCGCAGTCGTACTGAGTCTCGTCGCCGGCGAGGCCCGCTTTATAACTCGCGCACCAATTTTGTTCGAATAAGCAAAATCGGATATTATTCTTTGACTTTTCGAAAAAAATCACAGATAAGAAGATAGATAATTAAATTATCTTTAAAATGGTGCAGGTTACATAATAATACACTAGATAGTAGTTGCGTAATTATCGTTCTTGTGTTCGGTTAGACCTCATTTCCCAAATTAATTACACTATGTAATATAAACAAAATCTAAAATATTCACAGATTAGAATATTAGGTATATATTCTTGTTTAACATATATTTTTTTCGAATCGTAAGCAGCACTCGTTTAGACGTAATTATCAGTTTAAAATCATTAAAGTCGTATATCAGCGCCTTAATGTGTAATGTAAGCATTGCAAACTATTTATAGGATAGTAAATTTGTACCTATTAAATATGTTTTTAAGATACTAGTATCATATATTTACTATCTGTAAGTTTGCTATAAAATAAAATAAATTAATAAGTCGGCCTATTGTATATTTTGTTTTAAAATATGTAATAAAGAATTTCTATCTTTCTATCTATCTATGTATGTATAAGTGCAAAAAGGCTTTTCTTTGCTACAACGGTTGGGGAAATCTGCGATTTTCATTCGTCTATACCTGGCAACACTGATATAGATCCTACATGGACTATGTGCCTACATAAATCTGGGTACGGCACAATAAGTTTGACTTTTTTTAATGCGCCCCTCGAGCACTCTAAATAAAGTTGGAGAGCCCTGAATGGTAAAACCGCACGATGTTGAGAGTGGCCTGTCTATCGCGAGCGATGGCTTTTGTGGCAGAACCTTTCAGGTGTATCGAGTCGCTATGCCAATTATAATAGAAAACTGAGTGGCGTCGGTGTGGCAGTTTCTTCGAGGTAAGAGTAACATTATCTCAATAGTCGTCTCGAATTACAGCGCAAAGTGCGGCGGGGCGGAGGCCTCTCTTTCTCGAGACACCGGAGGCGAGATATCGAGCAGGTGGTGCTATTTATATATGTTGGGGATAATTTAATGCGCGGTCTCGCGTAATGGCAGTCGACGAAAGTTAAGGTTAAGTGAGATGGTTAGACGCCCTCTAACAAAAGACGCACAGTGTACAATTTAGCCAGAAATGAAATTTTGTAAAATTTGCTGCGATTTGTCTCGATCCTTTGTGGATATTAACGGCCAGTATTCGACTAGGCATGTCCCAAAAGTAAGGTCTCCATTATTATAATAACCGAATGAGACTATATTAAAAAAAAACATGGTTATACATATCCATACACAGGAAGTTTTAACGAAATTTGATCGTTCTGTCTCCCGTGAGGTGAGCGTAGAAGACATAGGACGGTACACCGTCTAACTCCGCGACAGGCCCGTAAGAGGCCAACGCCTTATCCGCGAGATAGTCAGGTATGTTAACCAGCGGGCCGACACTCGCGCCCTTACTACCAGTTGCAACCAAGTTACTCCGGTCTCCCGACTGGTTACAAGCTCGAGGTTGCGGTCCGCTCCCTTACGTAGCGGTTAAACGGTGTCTACCGAATCTATCGCGGACCACGGCATCCTTTGCCCGGCTGTTCGCCCGGAATCGGGTAGCCGATGGTCGATTCAAGAGCCGTCGCCGTAAGGTGAACAACTACCCCCGATCTATAGGGGACATTACTGTTGCCAGACTCTCCCGACTGTTAGTCAGAATGCTCATTCGATTGGCTTACGCCAGAAAGTTGACTTCTGGGGGAAACTAGCCCTCAGGGCAAACTCGTGCCTGGTCTCGCACTTCATACGTGGAGGCCGCCGGATGGGTGTTGACCCGTGAGTGTGACCGACCCTGAACAAATGGGTCTTCGTGGCCAACTCCAACAGGGCCAATCAGCTGCTGGGACTATATATACAGTAGGTATATCTGAGTTTCTTTTCAATATAGTTACCATTTACCTTTATGCACATTTCAAGGCGTATTGGGTGTTTGTGTATGCCAGCCTCACAGAGACTTGCCGTCATCTCTTTTCCAGATATGTCTCATTTCCTCAGTTCTTCATCAGAAAAACGCATTTCAAAAAATAATGGCGTGGATAAGAGCTTTCGCGTAATGTTTTCTACAAAGGGCAAACTGACACAAAAAAAATCGAAAAATGATTCAAATATTCACAACTTCTGCCCGATGTACGACGCCCTTTGTATAGTTCACTCTCATTCTGTATTCCTCATTAACTGTATTTTACCTAGAACCCGTCTTTTTCAACTACTTAATTTATTTATTTATTTATTTATTTATTTAAAAATTAATTACTATAAGACATTGATTTGTTTACAAAAATAACAGGAACCGAATGGCAAAACCTTAACCTTTCACTTATTTGATTCTGTCACCCAACTAGGACAAGCCCGTTCTAGGGTGGACAGGACTTTAATATTAAAGTTTGCTTGATTGCTTGATTGCTTACAAATGTACAAGTTTTAGTAAAAAGATAACAAGTGTTAGTAAATAGATATGTGGTCTTCAAAAATAAATAATAATAATAATAAAAATATTGAAAGATAATATAATAAATAAACGCAATTCCATTATATAATTGGCAATAATAAAATTCGATTAAATAATATAAATAAAGTTATATGTGAGACAAGAAAGAAACAGTCCTTAATATTTAACATATGTAAAGTAATAAAGGATTTAATTTAAAAATATCTAGTCAAAAAAAGTACAAATTATTGTCAAAATAAAATATAACAACCAAGTCATATATTTTTTGGTAGTTAGTTCAGTGTTAAAATATATTCAACAAACATGTTTAAAAATATGTATAAATTTGTGCACCTAAATTTTATTAAACTATTATTAGTCTGTCATGATTCGATAACCATTTCTTTAATTTATTTTTTCGTCTTTCCATTTCTTTAATTTAGTCTGTCATAATTCGATAACCATTTCTTTAATTCCCTGAATGTCAAATTCATTTTGATTTCCATATAGATCAGATTGAAAAATCTCGGCGCAATGAAAGAGTAATGTCTTTGTCCAAATGATGTTTTTATGCTAGGTATTGTAAGACCATTTTGTATAACTTGTCTCGTTGGTCTTCGGTTCTGAATTATTCTTAAATTTGAGTTATTGTCCAAAATTAGCCTCAAGAGGGAAGTTTTTCGAAAAAGTTGCCTACAATCAAGGACTTTAGCTTCTTTATAAAGTTCATCAGTGGGATGGCGATATGGTCTACGTAGAATAAAATCCGCATATTTTAACTACTATCCTGGACGACTGCATTCGTAAAAGAAAAAAAATCGTTAAATTTTGATATTTTCAAAAGGATCCACGCTTTATTTGTAAAAAAAACACTTTTTTGGCAGTGACAAAGAAGGACAATAACAGCGAACACACGGATCGTAGTGGCGAGTGGCACCGAGAGAGCACCGGTGGAAAATTTTCAACTTTTAATATGAATATTATTCATATAAAACTATCCCTTCCGCATAATGCCATACACGATTGCAACTATTTCAACAATATAATAATGTTAAACTACCCTAGGCGTTTGGGGCGATTCGAATAGTAGATTGTATCACAAGGGAGCAAAATAATATTTTTACGGCGAGGGCGCTTTTTTGAATCCAGAGCGAAGTGAGGGATTCTAGTGTAGAATCCCGAGCGTAGCGAGGGATTCTTTAGTAGATTCCTGAACGTAGCGAGGGTTTCAAAAATGCGCCCGAGCCAAAAATATTTTGCGCCCGAGTGATACACTCTACTTTCCATCACCCTCTATGAGAAAATAAAAGGCGCCTCATATTTAATTGTAATATTATTATTTAATAAAACATAGAGTATCAACTAAATTGAAATTAAGTACTATCTAATAATAAAACAACTAAACACTTATATTTACATTTGAGACATTTTCGCAATTATGAATATTTATTGTTACAGATTTATTAGGAATTGAGATTGTTGTAGATTTCATATTCTGCGTTTTTGAAATAATGTCCGAATCTGGCTCAGTTTGAGGAAAATGTGACGGTGAATCTCGTTGTTTGGATGTAGATAGGCGCGGCGATATGGCATTTGTTCGCGCTTTTTTAATTTCATTTGTTTTTTTTATTCAGCCGGCGGCGCGACTAGGGGCCGTCGTTATGCCAGCCAGTCTTTATTCAAACAATATTTGCGTTCGATTTCTTCGGCGCTGAAGACTAAGATGTTCCAAATTCAAAAAGTGCTCCGCAAAGTTAAACTGCGGCGCACTTATTCAAAAAGTGAGCCGCAAAGATAATTGCGGCGCACTTATAAAGTTTCTTATAGAAAACACCACTGTTGGGTGCACTTAAAGGCGAACCAAGTCGTCCTTTTCGAATAGATGAAATGAAAACCATATTTTGAACGCTATCCAAAATACATTACCCAGCGATTATTGTTTTAGATGAATAACATGTTTTTCGTTATTCATCTAAAACATCTAGAAAAACTGGTTTTACGATTTTTGAAATGACAGAGAATGTTGAGTAATTTAAGGTAGGATAGTTAAACCGACTTTAAAAAATTGGCGTTTTAGGACCGAAGAGACTGATATATATATATTTGTACAACATACGCTAACTAGAGATTATTGTTTTTGTGAAATAGTATTAAAAAAAAAAAATCTGAACTACACTATATGTTTGATATCCCAAAGAAGGCCCCGAAAATTGCAAAGGGGCCTTGAGATTTTTATGGCATAAGGGCCTGTTCATGAGTTAATCCGGCTTTGGAGGGAGATGCTAAGGAAGAGGGAGGGGGCTAGGGAGAGAGGACATACAGAAGAAATCTTTTCTGATAGATAGATTTTTTCAACGCGTGCAACGTTCAGCATTTCTCTCCACTGCAGCGCCGTACAAGCATCACCTCGGCTGTTGCATATCATATCAAATAGTACTATCTACATCGCTAAAACTAACACTGTGCTTCTTGCCGCCGGCACCGTTATGTGACGATATTTTCGCCGCGTTACAGGTGTTGCTATCGCTCCAGAGACATCGCCCCGGTAGACTCGATTAAACTGTGAGATTTTCAGGCGCTCCTGCAAATCAGGTAGACTTGGAGCTCACTTTGGTAAAGTAAACACATAAACATAAAATGAGGGTACCAACATGGAGGGTACAAATTCTAAGAAGTAACATGGGGTATATAACATGCGGTAAATATTGTGATCGTATGAGCTGTTTCGGAATTATTTTGGTTTTAGTTTTAAGGGAAGCGAGTAGGGTGTACCGCCGAAACTAGGTCGCGGTCATCGATATAGCGAATTGAAGGTTTATAAAAATACGCTTTGTAGAAATGTATATATTTTTACTGAAACTTAAGACCCGCTGGCAAGATTTCGATGCGGTTTTCACTGTTCGTTAGAACTGTGTTTTTCAGCCTTTTTTAGATCGCGACCCCTTTTTGGTATATAAAAAAAACACTTACGGGACCCCCCTTAGACTGCAAAATAGTTCTCTCCTCCTTAGTCTCTTTCACAAATGTAACTGTAAGCATCCAATAAATAAAGTTTTTATAAGACAATGCCGACCACCACATTAATTTTGACTGTTGTTTACTTTCTAAACTGTACCTAACTGTTTCCATCAGATCAACATAAAGTTTTATAAAACTAACACCAACAAACCATAATTAATATGTTTCTCTTCCGAAGCTGCAAATGTTGGCATATTAGATAAATAAAGATTCTGTAATATTTATTTTTATTTTTAGATAGCTTGCTACGCCCGGGAGTCTCTTCGCTACCCCCAGGGGGTCGCGACCGACCGGTTGAAAATCACTGCGTTGGTCGGAATTTGACCACGGAAATAGAGACGACCACAGGTCGGAAAGATAACTACGCAGCTTGATTTTTTGGCATATATATTCTAATGTGTTTGATATATCGAAATTTGGTGCTTGTGAGTGCGAGCGAATGGCGCACGTTGTACACCAGTTTTGCCAGGAAAGTTTAGATGAAATAGTAGAGCGGTTTGAAAAGTTGTAGGTACTTACATATTTTAACACCTTTCATGAATAAGAAAAATGCATAAATATTTTGTACTGTGTACGATGTAGTTGGCAGATCATCCGATCGACATCCGTCTTACAACTGAAACTGCTTTCTGAAGGTGTGGTTCAGCTTTTAAGAGACGTGTCTCTTCATATTATAATTAAGTGCTTAGGTGCGTGGAAGAGTCAATTTGATTCCATGTATACGCCGGCGTTAGTCTATCGACGGCCTAGTTAGTAAAATTGCTCAGCATACTACTAGCTCAGCCAATCAGTCAGGGAGCACAACGCGCCTATATAGTCGAACGAAAATGTCTCTCAGACCCATTTTTTACATGACTGCCAAACAATAAATGAGTGTAATATATTCAGGGTTCATATGTTTTTTGTTTCTTTATTTCAATGTAACTTATAAACCCTTAAACCGGTTTAGAAGTTTGTAGTATTGTTAGATTTGTTATGTCATCCTATAGGTCATAAAGTACCTGCACTGTCTGAATATCAAGGAAGTAGTTGTCTAGATGTACAAATATCAATAAATTAACATATATATATATCGTGTTTAGTGTCAAATATAAAGTCTGATTGATTGCATTCCAAAAATATACATGTATCTACATATATGAATAAATACAAAAACCCCAAATATTACATTAAAAAATCGTTGTAAAAATAGTTAACTTTCAGCAGTCGTAATTTATAGTCTTTTTAATATATTTATCTGTTACCTTCATTACCCAGTACAGCCAAAAGGTTTCGAAATTTTCATATTCATGGTCCGTTCTGAATGTGTGTGAATTTATTTATTTGCATACAATTTATTGATGACAACTATAACTGCTGTCAATATTCTTCAATATTGGCACCTTAAGCCTCAATACAGCGAGTAGGTATAACAACTTTTCCAATGTTCATCGCAGTCCTAAAAGTCCTTGACTGACACGTCCATTAATGCTGTTGACGTGGCGGATTTTTTCCACGCGAAAGGGGTCGTGCGGAAAGAGTTTGTACCTACTGGAACCAACATAATAATATATGCAGCACAGTGATTGAGCGTTTCCGACAGAGGGTCCAGCGCGTCCGTTCTGAGATCGCCGAGAGGTAGGTGCTTCACCACGACAACATACCGGCTCACACCGCGCGTATTTCTGACCAGGTACGCGTGGCAACGCTGCCTCATACCCCTTACAGCCCGTACTTGGCATCGGCCGACTTCTCCTTGTTTCCCAAGCTAAAAAGGGTGATCAAGGGGAAGATTTTTATGTCAATTCAAGAGGTCCAAGCCGCCATGACCGCAGCATTAAAGAGAATGTCAGTTAAGGATTTACAGGATTGAGAGAGATAGTGGTAAAGTCGGTATCCTCGCTGTATTGAGGCTCAAGGTGACTACATCAAAGAATATTGACAGCAGTTGTAATTGTCATCAGTAAATTGTTTGCAAATAAATAAGTTCGTATACTTTCAGAACGAATCCTGTATACCTTAGTGTGGGTGGGATTGTACGCGTAGCATAAAATTTGTTCTTTGTGAGGATGAATGTCTGTTTCATCGTATGCGATGAAACAGACATTGGTGATTGATGACCCTATATTATCAATGGATGTAGCAGTGGCAGATAAAAATAAAGATAAAAGCGCCTCCCCCTCCCACCCTCCCCCCTTTTTTCCCTATCACCGTGTTGGGAAGTGCGAGACGATTTGAATATGTCTATAAATCAGCATTATATTAAATATCTGTAAAATACTGCTGGAGGCACTACATTAGAAAGATTGACTAATCAACGTGACTTTCATATATATGACGGGAATCCAGACTAAATACTATGAATGTGCTCCATTTAACAAAGTGAAGTAGTTAACATTTGCTTCATATTATTTATAATAAATTACTTGTGTAAAAACTTTATTTATTGGCCTAGTGCCTATAAGAAAATGCTCCTTTCACTCCGGAATTTTAACAACTTTTTATTTTTCAATGTGAGTATAAATAAAATTTAATCTCTAGTAGAAAAATAAATATTCGTAAATATTAATTCATATTTGCAATTCAATCAGAGTAATGCCTAAAATACTCTACTCTTAGAAGTAGAGTATTTGAGACATTACTCATTTGAAGAATTAAAGTATGTATTTAGAGTATTTAAGGATAGTACTTAATTACTATCCTATAATGTAATTAGAATGCATATGTATATCATCATCTAAGAAATAAATTAATTTCTCAGAGCAAAGTTACAATGTAAGTAAGTAAAAATATTGTCTAATTCAGAAGCACAGAAATTAGGCAAATTTTACCCTCCCAGCCTCCCTCAAAAGTATTTACCGCTCGTAATTCGGATAAGACGTGAGCTCACAAACTTTTTGGTTTATTTCATAATTTCATGAATATTTCAGGAACAATCTACTCGCGATATTCTTGACGTGACAGAATCCTCAAAATCTAATTTACGACCGCATAAAACTTTACGGCGTCGTTGCGACGCGACAAAACGGAAAATTTAGATTGAATTCCCAGCAAAACGCGATATTACGCAAGATTCTATTCATTCTGAAGGAAAACTGTAGAAATTTTAGCGGTAAAGTTCTAAATTATTTTTATGCCCCATTGAAGTTTCCTCTGGGGCGGCAGGGTATTTGGAGCGGCATTGTACGGCCGCGTGGTATAGACCACTGCGGCATCGGTCGTAGTCCGTGCCCTTTATTACACTTATGCCCAACAAAAAAGGAGTGTAATGTGTTCAGGGCTCATCTATGTATGTTTTCCGTTTCTTTTTTCCTCCATAACTTCTAAACGGTGGAACCGATTCAGAAGTATGTGATTTCGTTAGAATTGTTGTTATCCTGAGTGTCACAGGGTTCCTCAATTGCCCAAATATCAAGGCGCTCTGTGACTATCAAACTAATTTAGAGACCGCAATAAGAACCCAGCAAACAATCTGCACGCGGCAATCTCGAACTATACATTTTGACGTCCCTCGAATGCAGACCACTTTTGGGCAGAGGCATTTTGTGTACATAGCCCCCAGGATCTTTAATATGCTAGATGAAGATTTAAACATGTATGTGCCGAAGTCTTCTTCTTCTTTTAAAGCCAAAATTGATTCCTGGCTAAAATATGACGCCCGGCAAAATATCCACAAATTAATATACCGAGACAATTATCCCTAATATTTCTTATTATTATTATTATTTTCTTTGACTTTTTTTATTTTTATTTATTACTATTACTTATTCATAAATTTTGGTGACTATTGTTTGATATCATTTGACATTTTATTTTATTTTTATTTTATTAACACGATCATTTATTTTTGTGTTTTATTTCCTATTGTGATCATTAGTTAGTGATTATTAGTTATAATTTGTAATGGTGTATATATATAATTATATAATTATAATAAATAATATATATATATATATATATATATATATATATATATATATATATATATATATATATATATATATATATATATATATATATATATTATTTTATATATATATATATATATATATATATATATATATATATATATATATATATATATATATATATATATATATATATATATATATATATATATATATATATATATATATATATATATATATATATATATATATATATATATATATATATATATATACATATATATATATTTCTTTTCCTTTTTATTTTTTTTTATTCATTGCCGAATATATGTGATATAAAAACTAGAGAGCTAGCTGCCCTGGAACAAGTCCTGGCACTTAGTTGGGCAGCAGCAGTACTTAAATGCTAATGCTCATATCGGCCGTGTTTAATTTTAATTTTAATTATATATATTTTTTTTTATTGATATGATTATTAGTGATACTTATGCACTTGTAAATGAATTGGTAAACTGAAAAAAAAAATAAAAAAAAAAATAAATAAATAAAATAAATTAGTTGTCAAATTGTCCAAATCTCCAAATGTCAATAAATGAACACAAATATATCGTATTTAGTATCAAATGAAATGTCTGATTGAGTACATTCTGGAGAGATACATGTATTTATCTGGCTAAACACATAAATCATAAATATTTCATAAACATTTGTTATAGTATTATTATTTTATAATAATATTAAGACTACTAATATTATTTATTTTTTGCTTCAAATGTCTTGACATTGAACATCACTTCAAAAAGTGATGTCAAATGTCTTTTTGTCCTAATTGTGTTTTTGTGACAAAGTTTATACCGCTACTGTGTAAAAAAAATTATAAAATATAAAAATATATTATAAACATGGGTAAATGTAAATGTTGGCTGTGGTACTATTATTTTACTAGCTATGCTTAAGCATATCTGCTATTCTTGCCCATGGTTATTTTATCGGGCCCAGGCTTTCTTCAAATTCTGCCTTCTTTATTATTCTTTATATCCATTACGGTAACAGCCCACCTTAATATCTAACTACAATTATCTTACACGCGGTCGGCTTTTATAGCATCAAGTGGTACTCTAAGTTCTGACCCATGCCTCTCTCTCCCCATCCCTCCATCTACTCAGGCCCATCCAAGTTCTGACCATGCCCGACGCTGCTTATCTTCAGAACTAGTGTTTCAAATGGGCTACGGACCAATTATTTTGAAGGACTTATCTGATATTTACCTTATTTTAAGAAAAATGCATATTTATAAAAATCGTGTACTTACTTTATTTTATAAAAATTAGTCCAAAATTCCTTCAAAAACTAGTTAATTTCCTAAAATAGGGGGGGATCACCCACTAAAACCTTTCATTTTCATCTATGGGCTTTGCTAACACTACGGCCCTTCCATTGATGACCATGGGACATATGTCTCCTACAACTTCAAAAATCATTTTATATCGAACACGAAAAATGCATAAATTTAATTTTTCTAATATTACTGAGACATCAGAATCTTATTATTAGCAAAACAAAATAAATATGCTTTAAAAATATACCTTGTTTTTAAATTCGCCATATGACCAACGAAATCTGGAGATTAAAAAAATAATAATATTTAAAGCATTTTTAAGCAGGATTTAAAGCAGGATTTTTTTCTTTTACGTATGATTTTTGAGTTAAATAATAAAACAATCAAAATTTTGGAAAAGTTGTAACTTCGCATATTTATGCATCTACAGGGACACATATGTCCCATCACTTAATATAAAATCTATTGAACCAATTTTCACAAAACTTGACATAATGTTATTTACATCGCCCTTTAACTGTTTTATATATGAAAAATGTATATACTCTACCGTAAAGCTTATGGTCCTTGAAGATTTAATAGTAGTTATACCACTCGCCATGAATAAAATAAACGCATAAACAGTTCAGCTAGCCTTAACCGAAGTATACGAAGCATGTGAGCGTGGCCATCCTTATCTTCATGCTCGCGCCTTCCCACATAGCACTGCCTCTACCCACGGTCACGTACTTCATTCTCCTCATTCCATTTCTGAAGGGTATACCTACATTTCCCTACCTGAAATCCGGTGCCTTATTGGAAAAGTGCCACCCGGGTTTTCCCGCCCGTAATAATTTACAGTGTGAAGTTTCCCGCTGAGGCCGGCGCGTCGAAGAAAAACAATTACCTGGTCGGGTCGGAAAAGTGCTCGATGGGCGCGGTCAAAGTTGCCGTATTAACAAAGTTTCATGGGAATTTGGCGGCCTTTTATCACCTCGTATACCTCATCTATACATGAAAGGGATTATGGAAGGATAGCCTTTTTTAAATTTTAAAAGAGACACAAAACTGCAGTGTACTTAGAAATGTTCGTTTGTAATTGTGTTAGTAAAAAATCCTAATGTTTATATATTCCTTATTTTTAAACCCAAAATTAACTCAGAGTTGGGAATTTATATTGGACCCCATTTCCAGGACACGACTGCGTCTGATTTTACTTTCCCGGCCCACCAACCGACGAGGAGGGAAAGTATTGTGAACGCGCTTTTCGAGATTTCGAGAGGAAGACGGAAATATCTATTTTGATCCCCCTGACACGATTAAAACCATTTTTAGATTTAAGTCTGACTGTGTGTCTGCCGGTGTGTGTGTATGTATGTATGTATGTATGTATGTATGTCTGTGTGTGTGTATGTATAGCGCCGAAACGCTTAATCCGATTGGGCTAAAATTTGGTGTGCAGGTATCATTTGGTCATGGCAAGGTTTATCAATTGTGGTTGAAATCGGCCCACCAGGGGGCGCAATAATCATTTATCAATCTCGAAATATTGGACTTAGACACTTGAAATTTCGTACATAAGAGTTGGCCGATTGGGCTGAAATCACATTGTAATAATATATTTGTTGGATTATCTCATATTCAAGCTTCACTAATAATACTTAAATTCCGTTAAACATTATAAATAAATATTAACGCTATCTGTTGACGCTTGGCCCAAATCCGTCCTTTCCCGGAAAACGAACCGCACCGCCTGAGGCGCAATGGAGCCCAACCGAGTTCGTCCGCCGGCCGAGAGAAGGCGCTCATCGATTAAATTTATGAAATTAATATTCAGATAAAATCAGTCCTTGGCTACGTGTCGGGAAAGTCTTGGGGCGACCAATCAATTTTTTACCGCAATATAACTGGTTTTTCGACATAATGACTATTTTTATTCATAAAGCCACTCATAGTTAGTTTGCTTATTTTTACACGACTCCCGAAAAGAAGTGCTGTGTGTTACGGATTCATGTAAGTATATTTTCCGTTTCTTTATTCCACCATAACTTCAAAACGCTTGAACTGATTTAGATGTGTGTCATATTGTTAGAATCGTTTTGTCCTTCCGAGTGTCATAGGGAGTATGCCGCGACCCCTTGCTCGCATATAAGGAAAAAGCAGCGACTTTAATATAAATCGCCGTGTTACGTGGTGGGTGTTGGGAAATCATCATTTATTTTTTTCGTTCTTTCTCTTCGCGGCCGTAAAGAATAGATTCGGTAGGCCTAGTAACGAAGAGAACTATTTAGAATATTAATTTAGCATAATAAATTATAGAAAATGGTAAATTATTACACTTCACAAAATATTACCGATTTTTAAATAACCGTTTTGGGTACTTACGAATTTATTCCAATCAAACATTTTGGAAAAAATTAAAACTACGAGATTGTTACTCAGAAAAGAACCGGTATATATTAATGATGAAACCCTAATATTTTATTCCACCTTAACTTCTAAACGCTTGAACCGATTTAGACGTGTGTTAATATTGTTAGAATCGTTATGTCACCCCGAGTGTCATAGGATACCTAAACTGTCCAAATGTCAAAAAATACTGAAATGAAAGGTCTGATTGATTGTATTTTGGAAATATACATCGATCTATGTGAATACATACATAATCCATAAACATTTTATAAAAAACTATAATTAAATATATCTAAATACAATAGTTCACTTTCTGTAACGGCAGTCGTGTTTTTATTCTTTTTAATATATTTACTTGTTACTTTCCTAGCAAGGAAAGTATTGTGGACGATGTTCTCTGTGTCTGTGTGTCTGTGTGTATTCCTTCACGATAACGCTCAAACGCTTTTAAGGTGTTTGGCGCAAGCGAGAATGGGGTTGTCTGCTTGCCGGGAAAGTCTTGGGGTAACACAACCGATTTTTTATTTTAGCATGCGGATTTTTTGTTTTAAGAAAAATTGGGAACCAGAAATTGCCCCTTTAAGCTGGCAGAAAGTGCTACTTCTAAGTAGTCGTAAAATTGTAAGTCTGTCATAAATAATAATTAACTTAGACTTGCGTAAAAAATGCTTTAATATCAATCAAATTCTCACATTAGTATACATACGATCATCTAATAATTAATTTGCCATAGCTTTTGAAAAATAATTATATACTGAATGTACAATGTACAACCTTACACAATGCGCATGTCCATGTCATTATTCACTCCAGCACCTTCGTAATACATGTTTCCATGTAGATGACTTCTGATCGTAAGGATACGGCCAGTTAGTAAACTCTATATCATGCGTGAAACTAATACAAAACGAGCTAAGTCAGATTATTTGGCGAGTTACTAGTTTCAGTGGTAAATTAGCGAAACAGAAGCACCCACGAGTGATCTGCCCCCGGATGGCACGAACGCTGCCTCCAACTTTCGCTGCCCTGAGATTGGGGGCGCCCACGGGGCATTGTGCCCGGTGGTGCAACGACAAAGTTAAACACCACAAATTGAAGCCATATTCAGGGTGATTTGGTCAGATAATTAAGCATTATATACGGATATATCACTGTGCGACAAATCGGTAGGAATACTATGGAAATATACTATCTCCTAAGCAGCGGGGGTGGAGGTTGACCTATCGTCAACCCCACTTGAACTGACTATTAGGCTACATGATCCTGAATTCAGAGCCGGGCAAAAAAAGCCTTTGGTCTGCGATAGATTCAAACTAAATCACAGCTGAACACACAGCAGGTAGAGGTCGCTAAAAAGCCATGGACCCGTGACCAGCGGTTATCAGGTTACTGGGGTCTGGAAGTCTGTGCTGGAAGGCATTTAAATATAATTTCAGCATCTCTAGCATCCACGCTTACAACATTATCTTCCAGTAAGCAGGAGGAATGCAAACGTCCCCATTCTGGCATTGAAGATCAACAAGCATGAGCTATACTTTTGCGGTCGTACTATATTTATATATTTATATCTGACTAGCTGCGCACAGCGATTTCACCCGCCGTTTAATTTAAAATAAATCGGATTATTTATAAATAAATTAAATTCCTTTGGCATAGACAATATTTTTTATCATATTTTCGTATGGTTTTAGTATGTCATGATTTTCCCGCAACGACATGATCTAGATAAAGCATGCACATTTCGGCTCTTCTCATTAATGTTCGGTTCTCGTCGGGCGGCGCTTTCCCCCTCTGATCCACCGCGTCGCATCGCCCGCCCGTGCTATTACTTTGTTTTTGCTTAGCGTTATTTTGCTCTGCTCCTAAGGGTCCTAACGTTTATGTCTATTTCTGTATCTAGAATCTAGAAGTTTTTAAAAGGGATCCGAACTACGTCGGAATTACATGCTACAAGAAGCTACCCTCTAGTTTTAAAAAAATATGCTGCGAAGGAAAATGCTCCAATTTAAAAATAAACTCAAATTATATCTCATTGAAAGAGACTTGTACGATATTAACGATCTCTAAAAACTGTATTCATCTCGACTATGTCTCTTTCTGTAATAGGTTTTTAATGTATTTTCAATTTGACTAAAATGTATTGAATATTTCTATTATTAAGTAGGCACATATTAATTATACCTTGACTATTTTTATTTGCAATATAATCACTAAGACATTTTATTTTACTTTTTGACAATCGTCATTTTTTTTTGTTATTTTTGACATTAAATGTATTAATTTTATACTAAAAAAACTTATTTTTATCGGTATTTTAAAGAATTAATTACTCTGTGTTTTTATCTGGTAAACTAAATGGTGAGACTCGATTTAATTCTACAATAATACCTTCTTTATTCTTACGAGTAACCTTTTATGTTTTGATTATTAATAGAAGAATTAGATCATTAATGAAGAATTCAATCATATCACGGCCAAATGTAAATGTAATACAACTGTCTATACAACTATGTATTAGTTTTTAGGACAATAAATTATTTGATTTGATTTGATTTGATAACATGAAGTTAAATAGCCTATTCTTAATAATTGCCTTTCTTAATAATTGCGTTATCAAATGCAAAAATAATTCAAATCCCACTGGTAGTTCCATATAATAGCGTATTTAAACAAACAAAATTTTCAGCTATATTATTAGTAGGTATAGATTTCTTTTCGATATTCTTAAAACTTTTAGCGTGACCCACGGATTAGGTCCTTATCTACTCGTTAATCATTGCTGTTGTTTTCACAATGGCGATTTTGAACATGGAAACTTCAGTGTGAATCGGAGTTTCAAATTCAAATATCTTTTGATTTCATTCCATTTCATTCCTTTCTCAAAGAAGTTATATAATAGTCTTTCTCTTGCTTTTTATTGCTTGTCTATTTTTATACGTGCTATCATAGATAGTTGGAAATTATCCATGATCTTAAATTTAAGTTCTGCCTTGGCACCATTGCAGCAAATACGGCACGCTCATGGTTATGTTCAAAATCATCGTTAAAATTGCGTAATTAAAGCATTAATAAAAGCTTTTCTTTTTATATTTCCAAAGCAAATACGGCATGATTATGCTCAAAAGCATGCTTAAAAATGCATATGCCCTAAAAGCATTAATGAAAGCTTTTCTTTTTATATTTCTTTGTCGATTATTATGATACTCACAGTAAAAGGCCATTTTAGCATCTAAGTTTCGTCCACGGATTTTTTGATATGGACAATATATTGGATCGGTTTATATTACATCGTAATTAGGGTATTCATTTTATATGTATACCTATCTATACATATAAAATTTACAGTCAAATCAGTTTTAACCCTTAACTGGTTTCGTGGGGGTGGCGCGGCCCCCACGTGTGATATTTTTTTGAATTACTTTCAAACTATGCACCGTCTACGGGCGTCATTTTGAGTAATCTCATTATGTCGCGACTCGCGGCGGGCGCCGGACGTTCGGCGTCGCAACTTTTACCAGAGCGGAGGTACGTGCGTTATGGGGGCCGCGCGTCCCCCACTATACCAGTTACGTAAGATTTTAGTAAATATTTTATTTCATATTTTCGTATGTTTCACAGTTATTTTGTCAAGATGGCGAGACCTTTAAGTGATCAGGCGATAGCAGAGTTATTGATCGCGAATTCTGACTCCGAATCTGTGTTGAGGGGCTATCCAGAAGAAGATATCAGCGATAAAGACGGAATAAGCGATATTGAGCAGTCACCAACACACGATTCTGATAGCAGTGACGACATTAATTCCGAGATTGAAGCATGTTCTTCAGAGAGTGAAGGAGAACCTGTCGCAGGACCAAATCAGAGGAGTTATTATAGAAAAAACAAATACAATGGTCTATGTGCTAATTGTCAAGATTGAACTTTGTTCACTTGTAATGTTCCTGAGTCCTTATGATTATATTTGTGTTGATTTTTTTTTATTACGTTGATTAGAGGTTTGTTTATTTCTATTTATTTTCAAAATTTATTGTATTAGGAATAAGAAAACATCATATCTTAGCTTAAGACTATCAAAGTAAGCGTTTTTTTGTTGGTTTGTATAATGTAGGAAATAAAACCAAAAAGTTGTCTTTTATATGTGATTTCTAGTAGAAATTAAGTTAAAATAATTACATAAATAATAAATGATTGATTCAATAAAAAAGGTTGTTATTTATATTTTTTAAATAAAACTAAATTATAATTGCGCACATTTGCATCGTAGAAGCTAGTTTGTAAAGGTGGCCGTGCGACCCTCACAAAACCAGTTACGTTAGTCAATTTTACGATACCAGTTAAGGGTTAAGAATGCTAATATCACTCCCATGGGAATCGCCTTTTGCTTGTCACTGGCCCTTAAAGAAAAATATTTCTTGTGACAAAATCGCCCTCTGGAAGGACACCAGTATATAGTTTTTTGGGTGTGCTTACGTTCTTACCACTATCATATTCAGACAGTCTTAGCATTAGATTTCAGCTTGCACCAGAATTTCGCAAATGAACTTAATTAACGAACTAATTAAGTCTGCAGTCGCAGAAATCCCATGAAAGAGCGAAGCCCTCCGCGAAATGCGGCTCCTCAAGTAGGTGTTTTAATTACCCCCCCGGGCGGCAACTAATGGCCTGGGGGTAGACACCTACTGCACTAACTTTATATTATGATATGCAGGAACTTTTGCACTAATTACGCTAAAATTCCCAGGCTATTTACAGTTAGTAGTTCCTGAGAGAGAGTTCATTTTGCCTAGCCGTGAAAGTGGCAAGTGTGCATAAAACATCGCCCGAGTGAGGTGTTTTTAAGTGAATAGTAATTTCTAGCCCAATTTTCCATTGGTATTATGCAAAGACATACTTGTGTTCTGAGAGACGGTGTGCTCAATCAAATTAGTATCATTGATTATATAGGGTTTTAGATTTCTCAACGCCATAGTACGTTTTGGCAACTCTTCTATGCTGGCGATATTGGAAGTGGAGCTGATAGTATTGTCCGGCGAAACTAATAGCAAATTTATTTGGCCATCTATAATAAAATTTAATATTGAATGGGTTTCTTATATAGGACTGCTTAATTATGAAAACCGAATCTTTAACCAATTATATTAACAATAACATTAAAATGGTCATCTATCGCATTTTATATAGGCTGATTAGGTACATCGCGGAAATAATACGGAGAGATTAGAATGCTATCTATTAGTCCATTTGAACTTTAAAGCGTAATTATATAAATAGTCTCATATATAAAAAGAGAAGTTTCGATTCACTGACTAACTCATCAACGCCCAGCCCTAACTCTTAGATCTAGAAAGCTGAAATTTTGCACAGAGTTTCCTTTTAGAACGTAGCCGCTCACTAAGGGCGGATTTTTCGAAATTCAACCCCTAAAGGGGTGAAAAGGGGTTTCAAAGTTTGTATGGAAAAACGATATAGATCTACTTTTTAATTCTAAACTTCTTAAGATTACTCTAATGAACAAATAAACAAATAAAAGTTTTAAGGTTTTTAAAATTCCACCCCTAAATGGGTTAAACAGGGTTTTAAAATTTATATAGATAAACGATTTTAGATGGACTTTTTATTTCGAATGTAAGATTACTCTAATACATCAATAAACAAACATTTGTTTCATGTTTTTTCAAAATTTAACTCCTAAAGGGGTAAAACAGGGTTCCAATCTTTATATGAATAAACAATATTAAATGTGCTTTTTATTTCGATTTTTTTGTAGGATTACTCTAACAAAAAATAAGAAAAAACGTCTCTCGTGGTTTTTCAAAATTCAACCCTTAAAAGGGGGAAAAGCGGTTATAACATTTGTACGGAGAAACGTTATAGATGGACGTTTTAATTCAAAACATTGTAATATTACACTAATAAACAAAAAAAATGGTGTTTCATGTTTATTCAAAATCTTATCCTAAAGGGGGGAAACTGGGTTTTAAAGTTTGTATCAATAAACGATATTAGATGGACTATATAATTCGAAACTTTGTAAGATTACTCTAATAAATAAGTAAGCAAACGTGTTTCATAATTTTTCGAAATTCAACCCCTAAAGGATTGAAACAGGATTCCAAACTTTATAAGAATAAACAATATTAATGTGCTTTTTATATCGAAACTTTGTAGGATTACTCTAATAGAAAAATAATAAAATGCGTCTTTCGTTTTTTTTTTAATACAACCGCTAAAGGGGTGAAAAGGGGTTATAAAATTTGTATGGAGAAACGATATATATATATATATATATATATATATATATATATATATATATATATATATATATATATATATATATATATATATATATATATATATATATATATATATATATATATATATATATATATATATATATATATATATATATATATATATATATATATATATATATATATATATATATATATATATATATATATATATATATATATATATATATGTATATATATATATATATATATATATATATATTTATATTTATATTTATATTTATATATATATATATATAAATATATATATATATATATATATATATATATATATATATATATATATATATATATATATATATATATATATATATATATATATATATATATATATATATATATATATATATATATATACTTTTTAATTGAAAACTTTGTAAGATTACTCTAATAACTAAATATGCAAATAGGTATATATATATATATATATATAGTTTATATATATATATAGTTTTCAATTAAAAAGTATATATATATATATATATATATATATATATATATATATATATATATATATATATATATATATATATATATATATATATATATATATATATATATATATATACTTTTTAATTGAAAACTTTGTAGGATTACTCTAATAACTAAATATGCAAATTGGTGTATTAAGTTTTTCAAAATTCAACCCCTAAAGGGGTGAAAAGGGGTTTAAAAATTTCTTTGGATAAACAATAATAGATGAACTTTTTTTCAAAACTTTTTAAGATTACTCTAATAGACAAATAAGCAAACAGGTGTTTCGTGTTTTTGCAAAATTCAACCCCTATAGGGGGGTAAAACGGGGTTTCAAAATTTGTATGAATAAACGATATAAGATGGACGATTTATTTCGAAACTTTGTAGGATGACTCTAATAAACAAATAATGAAATAGGTCTTACGTATTTTTTTCAAAATTCAACCCCGAAAGGCGTGAAAAGGGGTTTCAAAATTTGTATGGGAAAACGATAAAGATAGACTTTTACAATATTAGATTTGTATTGGGACGAGCACGCAAAACCGCTACGTACAGCTGGCGGTGCAAAAAACACGGTTGATGCAGATCAACGCCTGAAACTTTCAGCGTTTGTCCTTGGGCTATGTTCAGTGTAGGCGTAGCGTTAGGATGGGCGTAGGAGAAAATTAATAAGCAAGCTGCATTAGGGATTGAAATAAAACATAAAATTTGCCTTTTGTTCAAACATTCGGCGTATAAGTGCAGCGCGGCGCAAACATGTGCAGAGAATCAAAACATTAAACTTTCTTTATAAATAAATTTTTAAAATATTACGATTTTTGTTTGGATTTTGTATGTGATCGTTAACCTATAAAGGATCATTATTAATATCAGTACCACAAATAGTTATTGAAAAGATCATTAGAAATATCATGTCTAATCCTCTGAAGAAAATCGCTCGCAATAGCAGAGTCTAACGAATAGGATAATATAGCAGTCTCAAATCCCAAAATTCATTTATCTTCAGGAGATATAAATTTGTCGACAAAGGTCGACTTCGTGACCGCGCGCCCTTGCTATCGTATCCTGTATCTTTGTCGACTGCTAGGTATATGCCGAAAAGTAGGATTTCGTTTATGAAACGAGGCTTATTTCATATTTATATCGTAACGTATTTTTATCAAATGGAACTAAGTCCTGCTTAATTAAAATATCGGTTTAGGTAAAAAATAGGGTGACTCAAGACTTTCCCGGCAAGTAGCCAAAGACTGATTTCATCCGAATATTAATTTCATAAAAAAGTGAGCGCCCTGACTCGGTTGTCGGATGAACCCGGTTGGGATCCGTTACATCTGTTGGTCTTAGCCGAGAAAACAACCGCGCCGCCCGAGGCTGTAATATAAAATGTATGGCGGAATTTAAAAATTATTAGTTAAGCTATATTAGTTATATGAGTTATTTAAAATAGGTAGAATTAAAAAGTTATATGAGTTATTTCAACCAATGTGATTTTGGTCCAAGGTAGCACATTTGTAACTAATTTCAAGTCTCTATGTCCAATATTTTGGGATTGTAATATGATTAGGGTACCCCTTAATATTTCACCCATTTCAAACACAACCTTTTAACTCTTGCCATGACCAAATAATGCTTGCATGCGGAATTTCAGCTTAAGGTGAGAGCCTGGTTTAGACAGCTAAAAAAACATGTTTTCGTTTAAAAAATGTTAGAATAGTGTTAGTTTAAAAATTATTTATGTCGCATGTATATGAGATATTCCGACCAAAACATCACAACGTAGTTTCGGCCCAACAAGGCACATGTGTGCCGAATTTCAAGTCTTTAATTCCAACATTTCGAGATTGAAAAATTACCAGCGCGCCCCCGGCGCTATGGACTGATTTCCACCACAATCTGTTCAACTTTTGCTATGACCAAAATGATGTCCGAATTCCAGTTTCAGCTCAATCTGGTGAAGTGTGTGGACGCTATCTGAGAGACAAACACAGAGAAGTGCGTTCACAATACTTAAGGAAAAATTGCAAAGAATTCGTATCATTTACATGGTAACCCCACGATACCCTTCATCAAACTGTAGCGGATGGGAAAGTTGTTCTTTTAAGGGATGTTTACGGGTGAATCCCAAAATAAACTTCCTGTCGTACTAGCTGGATTTTCAGCAACCGAGTTTTCAGCGAATGCGTAGGGATGGAAAACCGCAAAAAGCCTCCCACTACTGATTCGGTGACCTTATATGGGTCTTTTTTATAAAGAAGAATTCAATTTTGTTTATTGCGTAGTTATGGAGTATTTTAAAAGCGTGATAACTTAATATTTTTAAATGTAAATGTAATATTTTTAATATCACCTCTTAAATATATAATTTTTTAACATTATTTTTACATTCCTTGGTTTTATAGGTAGCTTCGTGTATTTACGTTAGTTTGTATAATATGTATACAGTACGTCCTTTCCCAAAATGCTTAAACTCAGTCAAAACTAGTCAGTGTAAACATAGACAAGATACTTACTAACTGCTGGTCGATTTTTAAATTCGTTTTAGATTTATAAGGTTTAGAAATGTTCTAGGACTCGTTTTTACCTAACTGCCGCGTTTTTTCTAAGCGAATACAAAACTATTTTTCTAAATTTATTTTATTTTATTATTTAGGTAAGGTAACAGTGGATGCGGAAAGACCTATCTACCGATGCTTGCCAATGTGTGAGTTCATAAAAATTGCGTCATCACACGAGCCACGATAGCGCAACAAAAAGTTTTGCAAATAGCAGTTTTTTGCCGGCGTCTTCTTCTTCTTCTTCTGGTGCATCAGGAATGCTGAGAATGGTGAATTGTTCGTATGGCGATATATCACAAATTCACTTCGTTTTGGCAAACGTTGCTAGCGAGATTAATTAGACACAAAAATGCGTGCGTGCGGGGAAATATAACTTACAATTCTGAAATGACCCGTTATTCTTCAGCGAGCGTGAAGAAACCGGTTTTTGCGTTCCTCTTAAGCGGCGCTACCCGGCTGGTATTATAAGACAATATAAAAACCCTTAACGGCGTAAACAAACAGCATGAACTATATTATTAATATATAGGTAAAATATTTTGACACGGTAAATTATGCTCTACTTTACTTTGTCAAAATATTTTATTAAATATACTATGTAATGGTTGTAAAAAAAAATATGTGAAAAATAAAAAAATATAAAAAATACTTCATTGCATTGAATGATAGGTTTTCTATAACTAATTATAACATAGGCTAACATAACCAATTATAACTTGTTTAGGCTTACTGTATTTGTTTACTGAATATATACCGTTTTTTCGAACTTACCTTATTACATTTATTATCCTTATATTATTAATAACCTTATTATGTTTTTTCACTATCAACGTGATCATGTTATTTCTATCATAATTTGTTATGCAAGCATTGTAAACTGTTCAAATGACAGTTAATTAGCTTTGTTTAGTTAGGTTTTGAACAACCTCGTGTCCTGTATTATCTGATTACAATAAAATAAAATGGAATAAAAATAAACCATTAATTAATAACGAGAATGGCGCGGAGCGTGCGGATAATCCCATCCCAGTGATTAAAAACCCATGCATTAATGATACAAGTCGAAGCAAATTTCTGTAACATTAAAAAAAATACTAAATATGATAGAAATTAGTAAATAAACTCAAGAAAAGTTTTCTAAAATTTATTTAACAGTTTTTGAAGTGTTTTAAAAAGAGATTTTTTCCCATATAAAGCAGAAAATCCAATAGTGCCTTTCTTGGTTTATATCTCTACCGAATTAGAGATTACCTATATGTTCTGATCCAGGGAGTTTTGAGAGTCGCCAAAAGATACCAAACGACAGTCTAGGTTTTGTCCCCCTTAACAGGCTTCGCAATTACTCGCGAGCCAATCTTCTTCGCATCCCTATAATTAGATGTTTCCCCGCCAAAACGCTAATGAGCTACGCCCGCTTTGATTGCATGTACTGTGCCCATATATCCACTTACTAACACCCCATTTTCAAAGCCTGCCCAAGCAACCCCCGTTCGTGCTGAAATCGGAAATCCCGCTACACCAACAACATAATAATATATTTAAATCGGAAATGCTAATCCCTAAAAAGCCGCTGCCTCTGCTCTGATATTCAGGGATAACAGCTTGCTCGAAAGTCTTTCCTTACTATTATTCCCTACAAATCCGGGTCCGTACTTGAACTTGTCAACCTCGCGGGAGGGGCCACTATCATTAAGATTTATCTACAAAGTTTCCGTGTACCTACCCTTCCCTACGGAGGCGGCGCATCCGGGAGAATCCCGCCAGGCAAGCTAAAATGTAATAGGCAAAGGAGGGATGGATATAGGCGTACAGGATTGGCTCGCACGTTAGATTTGATTAACTATAAATGATAGGAGTTTGAGGCAGCCGTTTTGATCGTAGTAAAATGGAAAATTTACGATAAGTAATAACGGGCTCGATTGCTTTTCTTCGTAAACTAAAATCGGAAATTAGTTCGTGTGAACGAGACAGGGCATACGCTAGAGCGGAATGTTAAATGAACGGTTGTCACATTTTCGCATTAAAATTACCCACCAAAGATAAACAATCTGAACCTTACACCGCACGAAATGTGTTCAAATTTATTCGGACGAGTATACATAAGTTCGACAGGTAGTTTTTATCGTCGACCGTTCGTTTTATATTCCGCTCTAACGTATTGCTCTATCCCGTTCGCTTGAACTAATATCAGTTTTAGTTCACAAAGAAATGCAATCATAATAAAAACTCTTATTAAAACAAAATAAATGCTATGTTCAATGGCGGTCGACACCACGGTAATCTTAAGTATTAATACTTTAGTTACTAAATATATACATTTTAAACAAGTAACTACACTTGCGAGCAACTAAATCGACTCACCCTCTCAGTTCGGATAAAAACCAGTTTTTTCTAAAATGACTAACCGAATGTGCACTAAATATATACTTTTATGAAAGCCTAATTATTTAGCTTTCTAATGATACCATTTTTATAAAAATCGGTTAAGAACTTTTTTAAATAATAATATCTGAACGTAAGTATTGGAAAGTACTCTATTTGTCGCAAAAAGTTTCCGCGTCTTAATCACTCATAAATCCTCCCGGAACAGGTTGATTTTTAGCAATCACTTATCAGTAGTTAACACGAAAACATCTCTGACGTATGAAGGATTTATTGGAAAAAACTCTGTGTTAATACACGATAATGCACGGTGTCACACGCGCGTATCACTCGGAGATTCTTAGATGAAGTTGGTTTGGAGACGATGGATTGGCCAGCTCTCAGTCCAGACATGAATCCCATCGAGAATTTGTAAGGACAAAGAGTCCTAGCCAGAAATCCGGCAACTTCTAATATCTATGAGCTCAAGACAGCGTTGTTAGAGGAATAGGATGGGATTCCTCAAGACTTGACCAAAAAACTGATCAGGGCGTTGAGGAACCGGATGCGAGCTGTCATCTGGGCAAGGAGGGGTAACACTAAATATTAATTTAATTAGCGTTCCTTCTTAGGTTTGCATTTTCCGTTTTAATAAAATTTTATATATGTATCCCCAAATTTATACTCCTGAACATCCATTTTCCTCCCATTTTAAATTTTAAACCTAAGCGGATTTTCATGATTATAGTATCTATTAACCGACAGCAAATAAAATAAAGGTTTTAAAAAGTATATAACTGTATGGATCTAATTAGTCATTTTTGAAAAAAATAGTTTTTTTTCGCACTGAAGGAGTGAGTCGATTTAGTTGCTCGCAAGTGTATATTAAGAAGATTAAAAAACACGACTGCTGTTACAAAATGTGAACAACTGTATTTATATTTATATTGTTGACATTTTTTAATGAAATATTTGTGGTTTATGTATTTATCCATTTAGATACATAGATACATATATAACGTTCTTATATAATCGTATGTTCTTGTAAAAGATTGTATAATACAATCAGACTTTTCATTTGACACTAAACACGCTATATATATGTTAATTTACTTACATTTGGAGATTTGGGCGTTAAGGCAACTATTTACTTGATATTTTGACAGCTAACACATTGAGGGCGTGTATTATAATTCCAGGTCGATCCCCTTTGCTGAAACTTTTTATTTGCATTATAGGTTCCTTTTGGTCTATATTACACTTATTATGATTCTGTTTTGCAATATTTTTTTATTTTTCTATTGAAAAACAAGAGTCCGTCACGTTGACGGCACCCGCGGAGGAGAAGCAGAAGTGGTGGGGCGTATTTGAAAAGTAATAGGGTCCGCCATCTACGTGATGGCGGCCGCCCCAGTGAGGGGGCCACTAGCGCCGTCGACCTTGCGCGGACGCACTCAACGTGTTAAAGCCTATGACACTCGGGATGACATAATGGTTCTAATAATACCACATACTTCTAAATCGGTTCGAGAGTTTAGAAGTTATAATAATAATATTAAGTGGAATAAATAAACGGAAAACATATATAGTGAACCCTGAACACACTACACTCCTTTTTTGTTGAGCAGACGAGTAAAAATGGATGATGACATAATGGTTCTAATAATACCACATACTTCTAAATCGGTTCGAGAGTTTAGAAGTTATAATAATAATATTAAGTGGAATAAATAAACGGAAAACCTATATAGTGAACCCTGAACACATTACATTCCTTTTTTGTTGAGCAGACGAGTAAAAAAATAAACTACCGTAATTATATAGTTTAAAAACTACTTTAAATTTAAATCGCGCGCAAGCTGAGATATTATTCCCTGCTATGAATACAAGACCGAAGCAGATTCCACAATACATAATGCCCAGAAGATCTACATCATTTGGACGATACCATTAGCATTACCTTTCGTATTTGGATTTATTTTATAATTATTTTCGACTACTTTTATTATTTAATGATTATTTTATTTTTTTTATGATTATTCTGTTTATTTTTTCCAAATGTATTTTTTCCAATTCTGTTTGCTCTTTTACTATTCAATAAATAATTCATAAGGCACTGTCTTACTGTAACGAATCCATAACCATTTTGATTAGAATATGAAACCATTAGATTAGGAAACATATTTTCATAAAATCATATTATATTAAATTGCTGTTATATAAAATTGGTGTCTTCCTTGGAACAGGGGTTGCCTAGTTAACGCATAATCATCATGTGTTTTTAAATATATGTTATGTATGTTCTTGATCTTGATTTCTTTTAAATAACCTCATAATCGTAATTGCCCGCGAATATAATATTACTTATTATAGGGCCGGCAACATTGTAGGTTACCATTTAAGTCAGTCTCGTTTAGCAAGTGAGTTTCTCTTTCTTTGTCGACGTCCAGTGCAAGACCATGGAATATTTTGAGAATCGAGACTTAGAAATCTCTTCTTCACATAGACGGCCACCTTTCCAGATTTTCCATATAATTCTTCACGTCCTCGTCATCCTCCTATTATAATCCTCCTATTAGATGGTTCGGCCATGTTTGCCGAATAAACGACAATCGCTTGCCACGTAAACTTCTTTGGCGAGACCGTCCGACAGAATGGAGAATTCAGCGATCGGCACCGAAGAAAATCTGGCTAAATAACATCAAAGACGACCTTAAAAATCAACGATTGTCGGCTAGGGATGCTCGAAACGTGGCAAATAATAAAAGCGAATCGTGAATGGAGTACGAGATCCAACGGCACCGACAGCAGCGTATTGGCTGCGAGGGCGACACCTTTCCAATCGCCGGCTACGAAATAAATAATAATAAAAAATAATTAACAGGCATCAATTTCAGGTTGTCAGAACGTGTGACCCGCTCCAATAGGCGTCACTCCAACTTCACGAAAAAAGTCATTACTACTACTAAAAATATAATGTTTCTCATAGAGGCGTGCTATCCTCCTTTCTTATTCTCCATATTCATCAATTCTGTTACCGCAGGTGTTATCTTTCGATCATTTCTATGCCTAGGACCTACAATTATATCTTCACGCAAAACCAGCCTATAGTAGGGTGTTCATTACAAAAATTTACTCGAATCTGAATCACGACTTACATCGAACTGGGCCAGAAACCAAAGCATACTTTTTAATCCAACCAAATCACAATCAATTGTGACTGACGGAAAAAAGCTTTTGTCGTCGATTGATCTGTCCTCATCGATTCCACTTGGAATCGACCACAATGTCATCGCGTACTCAAGAGTTGCAACAAACTTGGGTTTACTCATCGACTATAATTTTTATGGCAGGCACAAGCCAGTAAAATCAGTAATAGTATTTATTCAGGTTTCCACACGACGATGTTTACTGGGTAATATAAAGCAGGCGTTTGTGCAAACTCCTTTTCTACCCATTTTCGAGTATTCGGATATGGCATACCTCAATTCAAAAAAGAGATTCTTGACAATAAGAGCGCTAATAGAATATCAGTTTGACATTTTTGTTTAACTTAATCATTTCTTAATCTACATAACGTAACTTAAACTTAATCATTTCTACATCAGTCCACATAGCCATGGTTCCGTTAAACAACCAAAAACCACAAAAAAATAGTAAAAGAAAAGTTTTTCGCACCCGTGCGAGACGCCTCTCAAACGCTTACTAATAACATGAATGAACTCGTTTGCGCGTGAACGATTCTGTACGTGCACGCATGCAAGCTTTCGAGAACCATCTACACGATACGTAAATGCGTTTGTGAATGCGATACGTATCGTGTCAACTCGCATCGTGTCAACTGGGCATAATGGTTACGTGCAGCTTGGGCCTGATGACCTGTTTATTACTTTAGGTCGGCTCAATTCACGGTTCAGCTCTCATCCGATATCCTCCTCGAGGAGGGACTAACTAAAAAGGACTGTGAACCTTGCATGTGGATGTAACACCAGTCGTGGATAGGTGGGATCGGAGTTTCTAATCTGGGGTAGCATCTTGTGTGGTACTGGGCCGTTTTGCGCATTTTGCGGCGTTAGCCAATCGATTTTGAACTCTGGCAAATAACGAAGGAAGTGTGGAAAAGTACGTTTCCTAAGCGGCAGGGGTTGTTGTTGACCTGATGTCAGCCACCTTTGAAACGATCTGCCGGCCACCCGACTTCGTGTGATATTGACGTGCAAAGGGCGGCACGGTCAACGATAAATTCGTACTGAATTACTGCTAACATCAGGTAGAGGCCGCGCAAGCGACTTCATATCTGGGACCAGACCGGAGGAAGGAGAAGTTCGTCCATATATTGTAGTAAAGGAGCGAGGTCAGACCGCTTTTTTCTCTTTCCAATGACTCGCGGTAAGGCGTTGGACTCTTACGGGTTTGTCGGTGTAGTTAGACAGTATATTTTTTTCGACTCTAAGTCTCTGCGTTTACTCTATGGGAGAGAAAATTTTATGCTATCGTCATAGCTTCCTAGGATGGCGGGTTCGCCCGTAGTAAATAAACCCTTTAAAGTAAATTCACATCTTGAGGACACCGTTCAAGAAATTTAAAAAAAAAGCTTGACGTGTCCATCCTGTCACTTCACATCATTAAAACAAGAAAGTTAGGTCGTTGCTCTCTGATCCAACAGCAAAATTGTATCCTCCGGATTATCCTTATCAAATGAAGATTTTGTTGATCAAGTTTCAAAACTCTGTGTATCGTGTCGGCCTGCGTAAATTGATAGAATTATGGCATTGAAGTCAATTAAGTGCACAGCAGCAATCTCGCTGTGCAGTTCGTTTGAAAAAATACTATATCCGGACGTTGCAAATAACGGATATTGTTCTTTATAAGTAGTAATACATGCACCACCGAAAAATACTCGATTACATTACATTACATTCCATTTTCGTCGTATCCAATTGACGGCTAAAGACCGCTCTTGGACGTGTCAAAATAATTGGGTTATGTAGTAAGTTTCCTTACTACTCTTTACTGAACATACATAGGTAGTCAAGAATTAACTACTAGATTGTCAAACTATAAATATAAATAATCAAAATAGAAGCATAATATTTGAAGTAGTTAGTAATTCGAAAAGATACGTAGTAAAATTATTTATCACAATATTCAAATTGTCAGTAAAATGTTAAATAATCAAATTAAATCTACGTTATGCATTTTAAACTAAAACTACAGATATAAGACCATATAAAATAATCAGACAATAAGGGTCTACTTTTTTAAGTAATTTAAATGGGAACAATATTTGAAAAATCATGGCCCTCAAATTCGACCAGATTATAGAAAGGGTGGCCTATCAGCATCTCCTTGATGTTTTTTTTTTAATTTTATGTCCTGCAGCTGTTTAAATTTTGTAGGAAGTAGATTATAGAATTTAATTGTTGTTTGTTTAACAGTCGTTTGGTTTTAAAATCAAAATAACTGGAAATAGGTGCAAAAATTATTTGAAGTCGGTTGTATTTTTTTTTAAAGTTCGTATTATAATTATATATAAGTAGGTAAGTCATATCTGTGCTCTAATTATTTAATTAAAAATTACACAATTAATGTTTTGTGATTTTTTTAAATGGGCGCCATACTAGTCTCTCGCCTAGGGCGCCAAGTTTCCTCGAGCCGGCGCTGGGTCTAGCATTTAGAAGTTATGGTGGAATAAATAAATGGAAATATACATAGATGCAACCTTGAACACATTACATTATATTTTTGTTGGGCAGTTTTGTAAAGAGTACATTATATTTTATATGCTTTTCCGTTTTTTGTAGAGAATTCTAAAAGCAAGATTCAACTGGGAATAACCGCCAAATGATCAATTATTTGGTACTATAAATCACAATAAATAAAATACAATAAAATCGAAGACTATCGCGGTTGTTTGACTTTATAAATAGGATAGAAATGAGCCCGGCTCTCACCACCGTTATAACCTACGCAGTGGCGGCAGTGGTATGCGGCCTACCAGCAAAACAACGGATTGACAGCTCTTTCAGTCTACCCTGAACGTCACCGAAACGTCGGGTGCTACAAATTTCATGCGGTAAATTCGTTTCTATCCTATTATATAATATAAAATACAATTTTGACCCTACATAATTTAAAATATTTGATGTCTTTGGTCGTTGTCGTTCAAGTCCGGACATTCCCGTGAAATGAAAACGTGGAACTGAAAAAAAAGACAGGCAGAAAAACCAGTAAACCTACAGTAAATCTTTTGTCTATTGAAGTGAACAAGTCGATGTAGGAAAGTTGTCTAAAATTAAAATAGTAGATAAAATAAAATTAAAAAAATAAATTAAATTAAAATAGCACCATGTATCATTCTCAGTAAAGTAATCATGTTAAATAAGGCATTTTATAATATGTTTCTTTTACACAGGGGGTTTTGTGAATCGAGAAGTAAATTATTCAATGGGGAATTTAAAATTTCTTAGGGAATTTTATTATAAAAATGAATACATTCGCTATAAAAAAGAATCCTAACTTTTTGAGTCGAAACTTGGGAAATGAGAGCCTGTTTTTATTTCTCGTGTTTACATTGTGGCGATCACTTACTTTAATAGCTACCTAGTACTTAGTAGTAACTAGTAATAGTAGCGACAGTATCTGATTGGTTAGACAAAATCTGGTTTTGTGTCTCAAATAGAATAGATTATTGATCGAATTTGTTCCCCAGATGGTCAATTACAAATACTAGCACAGCTAGAGTTGGTTTGTAGTCGATTTTCGGCATGATCGGAAAAACCGAAATGTTGACATTCAGTATGAAATACCATGACCACTATCAAACACAGTTACGAAGACTCTAACGGAGATATTTATTCCATTGTAAAGTGTTGATGTCCTCAATGCGCGCTATTAACACTTGAAATTGTAATTCTGACTATTTTTATTTTATTTTATTATTATTAAGGAAACATACAGCTGTTACAATAAATTTGTTACAAAATTATTAAGTTAAAAAAAATAACGCTAATTACAACAATATATATTTTTTTTTGACGAATTAACACACATAGGGAAAGGTGGGAAATGGGAAGAAAGGGGTCATAATAAGTAAATAAAATTTTATGTAAATACACGTTCCATAATATAGTCATACATATTATTTAAAGATATTCTTGAATAAATATTATTTATAATATATTATATATTGCGATTACAATGATAAATCAATACCGTCATTAATAATTGCTTTCTTAAGAACGAATGATGTCGTATTGAATACGTCAATATCACCGAGCTGCGTATTACAAATTTTACATACCCTCTACATGAAACAGTTTTGTGCATAATTAGTACCTGAACGATTGAATCGAGAGTGTTTAATGTGTTGCATTCTCATTATCCGCACTCGTCGCCGACGAACGATTCGCGTCGTTGACTCTCGATATATTCGATGTTACATCGCCTTACGGCGTGAGTTCCTCCTTTGAAAAAATGACACCACGCCCAAATCCTTTCATAACTTTCATAATCCTTGGTTACTTGCCGGTAAGCTTTGGGGTGACACATCCGATTTTTATTCTCAGTGTTAGAGGCTAAATAAAAAAAATACTTTATTATCAACAAGGTTCAGTAATAAAAACTTTCTTAAATCTCAAGCAACTTAATCTTTGGTTTTTCTTGTTTAGTTCGATGTCCATATGTGTTCTTTAAAAAAAAGGAAAATAGGATTTAAGGTCCCGAACGACCTGTAAATGAAATATTTTTTTTAAATTCTTTTTGGAGAAAATTCGTTTAGTTTTTAAATGCCGGTTTTAAAATCAAATCCTGTTTATCTTTATATGTTAGTATATTACTAACATATGTTTACATGCGCACTCGTCAACCTTACTCTATACATAATAGCCTAATAAACCAACAACCTAAAAGCCTTCGAAACTAATTGGAAACATATCAAGACAGACGTGTCGGGAGTCGGGGTTGACGGGATGGCCCGTGAGATAATACTCCTCAAATATTAATTTTGAAAGCAGACCTCGCTCAAACGAAAATAACTTGAAGGTCGGAAGATTCGGGGAAGTGGATTGGTGGGCGTAATTAGGGTATAAAGTTCAAGGTGATTTGGTTATTAGAGTTACTGTTTATATAGTTTTGGGTAGCCATACTATTTATATAGTTTTGGGAGTAAATCGTGGCATATTTTTAACTAGGGATTTTTTCAATGTGATAATCATAATCATAAGTTTTTTATTCAAAATAGTACGAAATCGTAACTTTTTGACGTCAATAATGCAAACAAACATACATAAATGATATAAAAATTAAATTATTGTGACATTATAACAAATTATTGTGACATATAACGTGATATAAATCATCGAGGTAACCATTTTATTTCCAAGGGTCTTTGTCGTCTAGATAATCATTTATTTTATAGTAGCCCTTTGAGTACAGCTTCTTCTTAATAAATGACTTAAATTGTATCACAGATAAATTTTGCATGTTTTCTGGAACTTTATTGGAGAAGCGCATACATTGCCATTTTAATGATTTTGTGGTTTTGGAGAGTCGGCTTTTATGGTCAGTAAGTTTATTTTTATTTCTAGTGACTTGTTTGTTTCTACTCTTAATTGTAAAATTTCACATTGGGCTGGTTTATTATCATGACAATCTCTTACAACCAACCCTTCTCCAACTACACATACATATAAACCCTACGAAGTATTTTTATGTGTGTGTGCATGTAACATGTGTGTACGTGTGTGTTTTGCCTTCGATCGACAGAATTGAAAATTCAATTCCGTTAATTTTATCCGAACGGAAAATGGTGATCCAGCTAGGAAACGAACTCGGAACCTTATAATATAAAATCAGGCGACATAACCACTATGCCACCGGGCCGTACCATAAAATAATTTGCGAAATAATATGTATTTTGGCCATATGAATTCCGTTGTACAGTCAGCAGTCCAGATTCCGGAAAACCAGGCGCTGGCAGTAAGAAAAGGTGTAATTTTAATTAGTACCCCCAAAAGGTTTTGGAAAAACTGAAAATTCATCAGTAGACAGTGGATGCAATAAAGAACTCGAAAAATATGATCAGACTGCTTCATAATCGAATGCGTGGCGAGACGCGTGACGTATATATATATATATATATATATATATAATTTTTAATGAAAACTTTTAAAACATTTTTATTTAATTGTAAGGTTAGTGAAGGTTGTACCTTTGCCGGACGTTTCGGAGCCCGTGGCTCCTTCTTCAGCGGCAAGAAGAATACTGCAGTGGAAGCTGTCACCTGCAACTAACCGCATTCCTCTGTGGTGCTGGGAGAGGGGTGTAATGGGCGGGAAAATGCATTTTAAATAAAATAGAATTGGATTTAGAATTTGGTAATGTGGAAATAAATAATGATATGTAGAGTGTATGAGAATATGTAGAGTGTATAAGAATATATAGGTGGAAGAATTAATATATACCTAGTGTAATTTGTATCTACACTGTGTGTGTGTGTGTGTGTGTGTGTGTGTGAGGGTGAGTGAGGGTGTGTTTATTTGTGTGAGTGTGTATGTTTGTGAGGGTGTGTTTGTGAGAGTATAAAAACACAAAAACATAAAAACTGAGAGTATATAAAACTTTTTGTCGCTGGCTCTTGAACTATATCCACAAACTCTGTTAGCGACTCCACGCAGCAGCCTTTATTAAGTTACACAGAGTATACTATCTGTTTTACCATCAGAGCTAATAATATTTGTAATTTTATCCATTCCTTATTGGAGGCGACGCGACGTGTTACGGCAGCAGATTTTTTCGTGAAATATTCCGAAATAAGAGACATTTCGCGGAAAATCAAATTGCTCGTCACGTTTTATTCTGAAGTTTTTTGAAGCAAAGCACGTTTCTTGACGATTCGCCAGAATTCTCTGTAGCAGAGAAAAGAAGATAATTTTAAAAATCTCTTCGGCGTGTGGTGGGAAAAAGAGACAATTTACTGGAATTTGGGTATGCTCGCTGGAGGACATCTTCATTAGTATGAATCTGCGAGAAAGCCGATTCATAATTTATTATGTTAAACGAATCTTGTTAGCATGTTATAGAAATTGTGGCGCGTTTTCTTATGCTGTTTCTGCACCGTCATGGCAGTGCCGGATTATCCAATAGGCCAAGTAGCTACCGGCATTTGTGCCCCACGCCTTGTAGGGGCCTCGCGACAAGGGATGATTACCGTCCTTATTTGTTTAATTGTTTCCCTTAGGAATAAAGTCACTGAAATGATATTCTAAGGAGAACATGTTTAATAAATTCTTGATCCGACTAGTAGTACAATTGTTATAAATTATCGGCAATTGGCCGCTGTCAGCCTGTGTGATCGTATTCTGTTTTTATGCGCGTCTTTGCTACGCGAAACGAGCTTTGTCAAAAATATTTAACGGCCCACTTTGCCGGTGCGGTCGTGTTGTATTTATTACACGACTACCCAACAAAAAGGAGTGTAATGTGTTCAGGGTTCATCTATGTATGTTTTCGTTTTTTTATTCTACCATAACCTCTAAACGCTTGAACCGATTTAGAAGTGTTTAGTATTGTTAGAAATGTTATACCCTCCCGAGTGTCATTGGATACCTTAGCTGTCCTAATATTAGGTTAGTAGTAATCTGAGTGTCTAAATTACCAAATGTTAATAAATTAACATACATATATCGCGTTTAGTGTCAAATTAAAGGTCTGATTGAGTACATTCCATATTGATAAATATGTAAACTACGAATATTTCATTTAAAAAACCGTAAAAAATATATATATAAATACAATAGTTCACTTTCTGTAACGGCAGTCGTGTTTTTTATTACTTGTATACAAGTATTCTAAACTTCATCGACGTCAGAAAGTTGACATCCGAAAGGGGGGCCCTGAAAATTGCAAAGCGGCCCCGAAATCTCGACGTCCTAAGGGCCTCTACATGCGTTAATGCGGCACTGTGTCATGGCAAGTGGGGGGGTTAAAATAGAGCTTTTCGGGGGAAGTTTATTAATAGCAGCGATTCGAGCAGCCTAAGCTTAAAAGCGTGTATGTAATCCGAAATTTCCGATACACATATTTTGTGAAAATTATTTTTATTTCATTCTAAGATATTAAATTGATTTAAATAAAATACTCTTAAAAATAGACACTAATTTATTACTCTCTATTCACATAATATTGGCCCCGGTATACCGTTTTTTCGAATTACCTAAATCGGGATTGTTAGGGTCTAAACTGCTGGAAATGACGATGGTATAAATGGAACTACAAAACACTATTGTTTATAAACTATACCTTTTGCATTCTAGACGCATGTTGACGCAATGACCAAATTAACGGAATGCACAGGACATCACAAAAAACACATATCAAAAAAAAATATTCAAGGTATCGCTCTTCACCCGACACAACTGTTGGGTGCCATGATGATCCACTGACATTCCAAAATTCACCATGACATGGCTGCTGCACCCAGGGTTGGATTCCAACGCGGCAACTCCTCAACAGTCAACAGCACAGACACGAAATTTTGTATAGCATTCAATTATGATGGCCTGTTCTAAGTTCTACAATATCATGGCTACTGCAACCATGGTTGGCTCCCGACGAGGGGATTCCTCAATGGTCAACAACACATACACACATTTTTGCATACACATTCAATTATGTTGGCCCGTTCTTTTTTCTTTTCAGACCATTTTAATAAAAGCTTGTTTTTAAAAATGCTTTTTACTATTAATTTTATTAACAGAAGGTTGAGCAACCTAATGGCGTTAGGTATGCAATGACGTTTATTATTCAGTTTTTTTTTAAATTTGGCCCTATTTTTACTGTGATATTTCTATATTTAATGTAATTTAACGACACTATCAAGTGTAGGAAAACCCATCTACCGCCGGTTTGTTAAAATAAACTAATTCAACTGATGATAGCTGATAAAAGTAAACTCATTTGTGCTCAGTCTTTATCGTCCATTTTATTGTTTTTCTTTTTAGCGTTCGGTAGAGTTCATAGGGACTACGCGATGAGTTCTCCTAACTGCAAATATAAGACCGTTCACCAGGGTAGTAATTACAAACTGTCAGTGTAATGCTGAAGCTTCTTGGGGCACTTTATTGCGGCGATTCGACTCTTTATGACCGGTAGTTAAAAATAGTAGCGGCGTGTCGTATTGAGGACAAGTTTAATTAATCGGCTGCTGGCAAGTATTAAGGTACCACAGCTTACATATTTAATCAATAATAATACAAAGCCAAGATTTTTGAATGGGAAGAATGCAGATAATCGAGAATACTCGAGGGCCGATCATGTTACAAGTATAGGTTTCATAGACTTTAGCAAAAGCCATGACCCATGTTCTGGAGCTGCAAATTACTTTCTTTTTATTTCCATTTTTTTCCTTCACCGGCCTACCAACCAACGAGGATGTAAATTATTGTGAACGCGCAAAAAAATGTTTCGTGATGACGACGGATATATTTATTTTGACTAACAGTCGGGGGAGTCTGGAAACAGTACTGTCTCTTATAGAGCGGGGGTAGTTGCTCACCTTACGGCGACTGCTCTTGAAACGACCATCGGCTACCCGATTTCGGGTGAACAGCTGGGCAAAAGATGCCGTGATCCGCGATAGATATGGTATATACCGTTCCACCGGCACGTAAGGGAGAGGACCGCGCAAGCGATCTCGAACTCGTTACCAGTCGGGAGACTGAAATAATCTGGTTGCAACTGGTAGTAAGGGCGCGAGTGACGGCCCGCTGGGTAACATACCTGGCTATCTCGCGGATAAGGCGTTGGCCTCCTACGGGCATGTGGCGGAGCTTGACGGTGGACTGTTTTGTCCTAAGTCTTCTGCGCTCACCTCACGGGAGAAAGATCGATCAAATTTCGTTAAAACTTCCTTAGGTGACGGGTTCGCCCAATGTAGTCGACAGCTCTAGTTGTCTGTAGTATTATTACTGCTCCATAGGATCAGCGGACTAATTCGACAGGGCTGGAAGGGGGAGCTACAGTGTTCGTATAAAAAAATGGTATTACTCGCTACTCACTATCCAGTAATCATCATTTTGGTTATTTATTAATATTTATATTGCAGAGAAACAATTATTTTAAGTCTAAAATCATCTAACAAATATTAATACCTTTTATTTTTTCAGAAAATTCAACCCTTCTGCGGCAGTATTAAATTTTGAAATGGTTTTTTTTATTATTTTTTTTATAATCTCCATACCATAGAGCATATTTTCCACATAGGGAGGTTTAGAGAAATTATTTTTTTTCTCCATACAAGAGCAATCCACCCGGCAGTGAATCTGATGGAGAGATAATTGGGAGCGACGTCCTCCAGGATTTTCAAAAGCATACAAAGCACTCTCATGTCGTTTTTGTCTTGGGTGGACAGTCAGTGAAGCTTCTCTCTGAACTCCGTGATGTGGTCAAATTTTGTGAGGACATGGATATAACGAATACAGACATTTTGGAAACGCTCAAACTTGGTGGATAACTCCTCTGTGAGGTAGACAAATCCGACTTGTACATAATCCAGAAGAAGGAGGTTGTCGATCTGCAATGGAAGTACTGTGTTTGCGCGGAAGTGCCGTCTGCCGCTACGCGTCAAAACAAATAACGACGTGCCGCGCGGCAGTTGCAGTCGGTGTCGGAAACGGTCTCATACAAATTTACTGTTATGTAATGCCGTCTGCAGTCGCGGCACATGCCATCGTCGCCTGCCGCTGCCGTCGAAAGTCTGCCACATGGCTGACAATCTCACCAGGAGACGGGTGGTGATGGGGGTATTTATATAAGTCGTAAATGTCTCGCAGTATATTGTTTAAACCCAAGTTTTTAAGTTGTCTCGGTAGCAAAGGCACAGAGTTTCATATCCGGGCCGGCTACACTGCAAATCACTTGAACATGAAAGTTGATGAATGCTGAGGTATAACCAGTAATAGATTTTCCTGAGAGCGTAATGCAAGGCTATGGGTTGACAGCGGAGAGAAATAATACAAATAAGAAGGCATGTTTGATTGACGTACACGAAAGCGTAAAGTATGACATCGTAATACCGACATCGTCTAATTGGGAGCTACTCTACTCTACTTATCGCCCACTTTAAGAACCACTGCTATAGAGTATAGTGGGGGATTAATAATGTACGATATATATATATATATATATATATATATATATATATATATATATATATATATATACATATATATATATATATATATATATATATATATATATATATATATATATATATATATATATATATATATATATATATATATATATATATATATATATATTTATATATATATATATATATATATATATATATATATATATATATATATATATATATTTATATATATATATATATATATATATATATATATATA
>OX155952.1:6090862-6146862 GCA_944548615.1 Micropterix aruncella
CGAGTTTATTCTCCTCATGATCCGTTAATATTGTGGCAGGACCTTTTTTAGACTCCAGTGGAACTTTGCCTCGCACCTTGTTGTGCAAAGTTCCCTTTGGTATTCCAAATTGCAGGCTGGCCCGATGTAACGAAATTGCGTTCGACTTTATAAGCTTCACTGCTGTTTCTGAAGACTTCTGCGAGTATTTCTTCTCAACCTTGGGTGACATCTGGCAAATAAATATATTATGTAGTATACATTAATCTTGTGGTGAATTATATAATACGATAAATAGATCTAAATACTCGTATTTGCTCATTAGAGTGATGCATGCCAAGGACCATGCCATGTTTAAGTAATATGAAATCAGGGCAGAAGTAAATAATTAAATGTTAATTCTATATTGAGAAGTAATGTTGATTAGTTTTTAGAGCTAGAAAATCATTTCAATAATTTAAAAAAAAATGCCCTTTGTTATCGAAATACTGCTTATCCGATTTTTTGATTATAAATTGGCCTCCTCGGCTCAAATTTCACTTAATGGTTACCGCCGCCATTAGTTGAACGAATATTATTTGTTCGTTCAAGTATTGGTGTCAATATCCAATAGATGAACATCATACAAAAATGTTCGTTCATCTATTGGTCTCGGTACCCAATAATTGAACACCATACAAACTATTTTCAATAGAAACTCTTTAATTACAATGGAAACAGAAGTTCATGTTTTGGTAGTAATATAAATAATAAAATACTTAAGTCATTCATGCCATTATTGACAAATAAAATAATCCAGTCGTGCGTCAAAAACGCTAATCTTCTTTTCGTGGAAATACCCAATACATGAACGACGTTCAACTATTGGGTTTCAGTTAACTTTTGAGGACCATTACTTGAACAGCGGTTTTTAAATAACATAACTGATTTTAATTTCCATTAAACTCTTTTAACAGTCAATAACATAGTCTATATTTCATCCATAGCATTAGAGTCATGATCTGACAATTCAAATTCGAACAATCAACGAAAAAGCTTAGTGATGGTAAGTGCATACCTTAGAAGGTTTCCATACAAAAGTAACGAATCACTCCAGGCACAATTTCAACACGCTATCCTGTCAAGACTGGTAGCAATACTGACACCAAATTCTACACAAGCATAGGGATGTCATTGCCATTACGAAAAAAAAATGTTTCCCTAACAGAAAAAAATAACATCTCTTAGGATATTCGAAAAACCGTCAAATGTTCATCTTCTGGGGGATGTTCATCTTTTGGGCCCCCTACCCTACCTTGTTTTAAACCTATGTAGTGTTTTTTTTTCTCACCGGAGAACATAGAAAATTTTCACTTTTCGAGTATGTTTTTTTTTTGTAGGCATCCAAATTCTTAATAGGTAACTATATTATTTTCACCGAGTTCTTTTTTTCCATACGTCTCGTACGGTATTCTTTCAATACAAAATAGTCTAGGTTCAATAAATTATATCAATTTTCCATAAAAAGTATTGGCGTATCTATAGGGTTGTTTATCATGGGGGGCTTGGGCATCTGCTATAAAAAATGACAGATCGGCAGATCTCGTTTCGTATTATTTAACTCTGAAGCTACTGAGCCTATTTTAAAAGCATCTAATAAAATAATTTTTCTAAGATTACATGACCCAGCCCCCGCTCTACAGGTGCCTATGAGAAAAAGACCTTGCTAATAGTATAGAGAAAATTATTTTACAATTAGTAGCAATTATATATTTAACAAAATACACTTCTTAACTTAATAAATTAGTGACTGGAGAAAATTAAATATTCTGGATGATTATTGATGATCACACTTACCTCTTATAATCAGTATACATTGAGTTCAAGTTTAGTTTAAGTACTGTAGGTACTTACCAAACTTTAACAAAAAATATTTTTAGGTCATCATCTAGGACCACTAGAGGCAGAGATGTAGGGAGGATATGGGAATCCGGTGCATCAAAAAGAAAAAGAAAAGCTGAATCGGTTATATCCAACCAAGCTCTGAGTTCCAGTATGATGAAATTTCTTAAGAAACCTTCAAGGACTACAAGTGTCACAGCTTCAGAGTCAGAGTCATCTGATGAAACTTTAGTTTCTGAACCAGCTTAAGAGTCAAATAAATCTTTTACTCAAATTTCTGATACTGCTTCTTTACCATCAACATCGGGCGAATCTGCTGTGATCCAAATGTCTGAACCCAATGAAGAGTTAGTAATTGAGAGGATGTGTGACTCGGGAAATCAAGAGCAAGCAGTTAATTTAAAAGAGTCATTCATAGACTTAGATCCGGGGAAGTGAGTATTTCCAGTAAATGATTTGCAGCGTCATGACTTAATTCAAAACGGACCCAATCATCAAGATCTAGAGAAATCTGATGAAAGTTACCCAAAAGACGCAAATAAAAGACATTTTTCTTAATTTCATTTTACTCGAAAATTAAGTAACGGCGAAACGCAACATCGCAGATGGTTAGTTTACTCCATATTTCAAGATAAAGTTTATTGCTTTCCATGTAGACTTTTTTCACATTTGCAGACACAGAAGGTAAAAGAAGGATGTTGTGACTGAAAAGATTTGAGTCGGATATTGCAAAGCATGAACAAAGTCAAGGACACATGGAGTGCATGATTAAATGGATGGAATTCTATAAAGGAATCAAACAGGGAAAAACAATAGATAAGGATAATGAAAGATTGATTAGGGAATCGCAAAAGTATTGGCATCATTTGTTTAAAAGAATGATTGACATAATAAACTATTTAGCCTCACACAATCTGGCATTTAGAGCTCACCGAGAATCTCTTAAATTGAACGATAGCAGAAACAGTGGTAATTTTATTGATTTATTTAAGTTGTTATCCAAATATGATCTGACACTACGGGAGCACATGCAACGTATTTATGAAAAGCAACTTACTCAACATTATCTGAGCCACGACGTCCAAAATGAATTAATTGCATTAATGTCTAAATCAGTTATGACGAAATTATACACAGAGTTAAACAAGCAAAATACTACGCCTTCTTGCTCGATTGTACCAGGGAATGTCAGCCGTGTTGAACAAATGTCAATAATATTAAGATTTTGCAATTCCTCAACTGGAGCAATAGAGGAACATTTTGTTGGGTTTATTGCCGTCGCAGAAACAATAGGAGAGTATTTAACTAATTCAATATTACAAGAACTGGAAAGAAATGGTCTAAATATCCAAAACTGTTGAGGACAGGGATATGATAACGGCGCCAATATGGTGGGTATCAATAAAGGTGTCAGAACAAGAATACTCAATATAAATCCAAGAGCATTCTTCGCGCCGTGCGGATGCCACAGTTGGAATTTCCTTTTGATTGATACAGCTAACTCTTCTACAACAGCCAAAACATTTTTCCGCTTCATCAATAAAATCTATGTGCTCTTTTCAAAGTCAAGTAAGCGTTGGGATATTGTAAAAACTAAATTAAAATTGACATTATTACCGCTGTCTGAAACACGATGGGAGAGTAGAATCGGAGCAGTAAAAGCAATATTTTTGCAATTTGATGATGTTATCGAATGCGTGAATGACCTGAAAAATAAAAGTGATGATTCTGAAACTCTAAGCGACTGTGAAGCAGTCTTGAACGAAATGTTAACTTTTGAGTTTATTGTTGCAATACACGTGTGGTACGAGGTTTTACTACGTGTGAACAATATAAGTAAACTATGGCAATCGGTTCAAGTCAACTTGAAAGTCGCTATCGATACTTTACGTTAATTTTGTAGCTGGATTCAAGAATTCCGTAATACAGGATTTGACAATAGTGTTGCACAAGCTCGATTGTTTGTGGAGAAAAGTACTTTCGAAATTCAGTGTCAATTTAAAGAAAAAAGAACCGCCAGGAAAAAACTAATGTTCGATTATGAACATATTGATGGACCTATTCAATCTTTTGAAATGCATTACAGAGTTAACTTTTTTAACACAATGATAGATGCTATTATAGTCTACACCGAATGTCGATTTAAAGCGCTCAATGAATATTTTGAACAATTTGGTTTTATTTATGATATCAGTTATTTGAAATCGATATCAAAAGAGGACCTTCTCAAGCATTGTAATGATTTAGGTACAATACTGCGGGAAGGCGACGGCGAAAACAGTGACATACAGCCTTTCGAGCTATATGAAGAGCTACAGCTTTTAAAAGCGAATTCACTTGACTCTGTCAACGACGCGAAACAACTCATTCAGTACATTTTAGAAAATAATTTGGAAGAAATATATCCAAATGTTTACATAGCAATTAGAATCATGCTCACAGTTCCCGTCAGTACAGCTTCCGCTGAGAGAAGCTTCTCAAAATTAAAATTGATTAAGACCTACTTGAGAAGCACGATGACCCAAGAGAGACTATCTGCGTTATCAATTCTATCAATTGAAGCTGAAATAGCGGCTAGTATTAGCTATGACATAATCCTGAAAAAGTTCAGTGAGGCCAAAAGCCGAAAAGTTCGTCTATTTTAATTTCTATTTGTGTAATTTTTACCATCATTTGATTAGCAGTAAAACTCGTTTACTCATACATTAGTTTCACTATAATTCGGCTCATGTAATCTAACGTTATCTTTTTGACTGCGAAATAAAAAAGGCCTCGCGAACCTAATTTCGCCGACGTCCAAGTGTGGTCTAGCGCCGCCACTGCTGGTGAAAGCATGGTACCGGAATCCTAGAGGTAGCCTAATGCCAGCAAGCAGAGGACATCCTGGTGCCAGCATCCTAATGTCAGCCAGGATTTCCCCTGGTAACTCCCGATAACCCCCCCCCCCCCCCCCCAAGTAACTGACCAAATTTGACTGATTACATTTATATCTCATTTTGTATGAAGGAGACCGACTTTTGTCAGTAAGTTAGTTCGATCCACTGATATCGGTTACATAATGAAACACAAAATGTATGGTATATTGAGCAGACCGACGGTTTCACTTATACTTTTACTTTTACTCACAAGTCTCATATAGAAGTCGGCCCTTAGTAACTTTTAGGGACCGCTGCTTTGAAAATGTATTGATTGTATTAAATATTCCTATATAAAATAGGCGGTAAAGTTGTTAAAAATAATCACGGCGTCGCCTACCTGTGGGCTGCACAGTCCTCTGCAACTATGTCGTCGCACCCTTGGGCACTGCGGGGCTCTTTTAATTTATTAGCGGAGCTAATTTATTTATTTATTTATTTATTTCATCAACAAATCAACATTACAGTCATGACCAAGCCCTCCAGATGTAATAAAAATATGAACATGTATGGAAAGACTACACTAAAATGATTACATTACATAATATTCCTATCCAATTGGCAAATTTACCATTTGTACATAATAAGTATAAAATGGGACCTATATATACAAGTACAGATATGTATTTAAAGAATAAAATAGCTGATCTCATTCTGAAACGAATAAGTAGAGCAATACCCACACCATGAAGAGATCTGAAGCTGTTGAACATAGTGCATTTATATGGCGTAAGGCAGATTTAAACATGCAGACATTAATATTATTAAGTATTATTATTATTACTTACTAGTAAGTATTATTATTAAGACTTACGAGCAGACTTAATACTTAACTACATAAGCAGACTCCGACTTAGGTTGGTTGGCGACGACGGCTCCGCAAATAGATTATGTGACCAACTCCATTATAATTATCCGGAACAAAGAGAGAAACCTTCCTAGCATACTAGGATTATCAACTCTTCCCCGGATTGGTATAAAAACATAGGGAATTATAAGCCACCATGCCTAGTAAAAACTAGTAGGGTATAAATATGGATAGCATCTTTATTGCTTAAAATGTATAAAAAGTATTTTTTTTCATATTTTTCCACATAGTGATATTAAGATCCTCATGTGGATTCCATATAACTGCATTCGATTTCAATCTACTTCTCACAATTGAATTAAACAACGTATGCATAACTCGGACATTGTGAAAATGCTATTGGTTACGAATAACGAAACCTAGCAACAAAGAGAACCTGGATAAATCAGTGATGTGCTCCTTGGACATAAGCTAAGTATCAAAGAGAACTCCTAGATCCTTTACCTTAACGGCTCTAGCAAGTACATCACCAATGATGGAGTAATCATACATCAGAGATGCGGTTGATCTAGTGTGTCATCACTGAACATTGAGATATATTTTTTTTTATGGTTTAATACTTTATTCATTTTATTTTTGTACATTTAGCCCCATTGTTATCAATGTTATAAGTAACTCGGAAACATTGAACACCGAAATGCAGCTAATGCTCATTGCCCACCTAACTAGGACACCTATATTGAACGAGAGATTTCTATTCTCACTCCAAAAGCAAGCAATGTCAATTTCCTCCGGGAAAAGCTGGCAAGCCACGGCAGTTCAAATAGATACAGCGTAATATCGTGAGAGGTAAAATTGTGTCATATAAAATGTGTTACTCAGGTTAGTTTCTGACAATAAAACCAAATGTCAACCATCTTCGCGTGCCTATATATGGATTAAAAGATTAAATTAGGCATACGATGCGCAAATGGCTACGGGTTTCTATGACTAAATCAGGATTCCACATGACGCTTTACTGTAAATTTATTTTATTGCATTAAAATTTATATTTTTTTAAAATAGACGATGATCAATAAAGATATTTCATTATGTTCTATCGTGCAGATGGATAGGCCCATAACGCAGCAAGGTTTATCCGGCTTGAGGACTAGTACTGCTCGCGGCTTTCGCACACGTCAACTTCAGGACAAACGCTACTGGGAAGATCTTCTGCAGACCAAGATGCGGGAGCTTCGCACCGAAATAGCGAGGCTGAACAAAAAGAGCGAAGTGGGCAATAGGGAACGCTCTGCCAACAAACTGTATGAAGCGCGGGTGAAGGAATTAGCGCAGGAGCTAACGGGTATAATTCGATCTATGTTTCGAAATGAAATTGTTAACTGTTTAAAGTTTAAATGGAAATGCTTTCCAAAAAGATGTGGACTCTAGAGCAGTGGTTCCCAATTTTTTTTGGATACGAATGAAAAATATCGAGTATGTACCTACTCGTATTTACTTGGATCAAACCAATCTATGTGTTTTTTGTTATTTCACCACTTATTCAAGGAATTCTATCCAATCGGAGGGTAAATTTATATTAAAATCAGCTGACTGTTAGTCACATGACGATACCAAAGCTAAATGAAATCAAATCTCGAAAAAAACGGAAAATAATAGTCTGCAATGAAAAACCTTTATGGTTTAAAAACTATAATAGAAAAACTATCAGTATATATATCTATCAGTATATAACTATAATATTAATCCATCAGTAGCTGAATGTGTATGTAAATGTTTTAAGACTATTAATGAGAAGCTAAGGCTAAAGGTCATCAAATTGTTTTATTGTCTTGAAATTTGTTTTTTTTTATTAACTCTTAAACCCGGGAGGTATACAATCTACCTCTTCATGAGGTCGATTAAAAGCTCACATTTAACCAGTTAACTGCGAAATTTATATTTAAAAACCCCTCACGGAGTGCATAATTAAAATGAAGCGATGACGAGTAGGTATACATGTTAAACGCAATGGTGCTATAATAAATTTTACAAAAAAATCTAAGTTCAACAACAAGAATCAAATTTCTATTGAATTAACCCCTCTCCTCGCGGAGTAAAAATTCAGCTGTCCCATTCGCGCGCGACCTTTTCGCGCGCAAAATCGACGACCTTGATAAAAACGACCATAACTTGTAAACCACTATACGGATCATAAAAAGAAGAACTGTAAAATGATCGCATTGAAATTTGACATATAAAACATTATAACCTTATCTCGTAAATCAATTAAGATAATAATGGCGACAAATTACAAATTTATTTACAAATCCATCGTGTCGTCATCACTGGACCAAGTGGACGCCTGTCATTCCAGTGTATTAAAACTTGCATCCCCAAAAGGACGCCTGTCATTTAAATACTTAAAAACTAATAATATATTGTTGAAAACTTGAAAATTGCCAAAAATAATAAAATTCATAAACAGAAAACATAAAGAAACAAGTTTAGCAATCACGTTGACCTCATTGAGGTAATTTTTAAAGAAAGGTACTAAAAAATACCATTCCATATAAAAACTCAAAATTTGAGTAAGTTATTAATTACCACTGCTGCTGATGCTGCTGCCGCCGCTACCACCGCCGCCGCAGAAGCAGCAGCAGTAGCAGCAGCAGTATCTTACTCAAATATTGAGTTTTAATATTGAATTGTAATTTTTTATTTTACACAACTTGTTGACTGCACCAAAATAAAGATTTGGATTGACATTTACACGTCATTCACACGTCGAATACACTTAACTGTTTAGGATAGGAAAAACCGCAGAAACCATGATGAAAAAAAACGCTGGAGATCTCGGGGAACCTAGTTTGGAAACCGCCGCTCTAGAGTATGAAGCTGGACAAATTGTTCCATGCTGCCATCTGCAAATTATGAATGATGGTACCTATCTAGGATGAAGAATCTGTTATTTTAACACTTTTTTCCGTTATAGATTTACAAGGGCGTCTTTCGGACTACAATATGAGTATCAGATTAGCGACTGAGCCGCACACGGTCAGAGAGATAGAGCTACAAACTAAAGAGCTGCAGGAAGCGAATGATGGTATGCTTTCTGAAGTTGAACAAGTATTCACCGAGCGACAGAGGAAGGAGGCTCAGTTGAAGCAAGTTAACGAACAGATCAACAAGGTAACAAATACAGTGATATTCAAACTGCACAGGAGATCGATCAATAAGACATCCCTTCCCAATGTAATAACGATGTTTTAAGGAACAATCTGCGAGGGATTCATTCGTTGTCAAAATGTCGCCAACTGAAAGAGAGAGATATAACAAGCTGAACGACAGTGTAGTTTCTCTACAGAAGGAAGCAGAGGAAATCAAAAGCAAAATAAGCGAAATGTCGAGGGAGAAAGATGATATTAATAAGACCATTGCGTTTTCACAGGTTTGTAAAATCCTAGGTTGCGTATATTTTTAATCGCTTTAGGCCAGCCAATTAGAAGTAGAGTGAAAATCGTTTATAGTGTATTGGTCTCACCAAAAAGCAAATATACGCATTGCACATAACATTACTTCGGCAGCCCACCTTACCTCCACTCCCTCGCCGCGGCTCAATGGTTGACCTCCAAAATTCACACACTTTGTAACTTCGAGGCTCCAACAACAGACGCTTGCATGCCTTACTCATTATTATATAACAAGTTACGAGTCAATATAGCATACCAATAAACTTTTTTAACATCCCTAGCAGCATCGGTTATAACCAGGGTTGCCAGGTGTTCGGTTTTTTACCAAACCGCTCAGTATTTCGGCGAAAATCCATTCATCGCTGTATTTATTTACCGATTTACAAAATCAAACCAATTTAAAAGATCACTTCAGAGTTATTTTTATTTGGCGCGCCGTTGCTAAAAAATATTTTGTGGCTGAAAGAAAATAATTTTATTTAAATGAAAATCATGTGATCTTTTTTATTTTTCTTTTTAATGTCGTTGATGGTTTAGTTTTTTACTAAAAAACAGGTCAGCACCCAACACAGCCATCTTAACAACCCTAACATCAGATTGCGATTACTATTTCAACAGTTTTTTCGTGCGAATGCAAAAATACATTGATTTTAATAGAGGGTAGTCTTTAAAAAAAAGGTGTATTATTTGGATATTTTCTGTTTTTCTGACGTTTTTCCTATTCCTGATCATTTTGCTGTGCCCCACTTAATTAGTACCTAAAAGTTTCTTTTAACCATTGATTGATTATAGATTCTGTTATTAGAACTCCAAAGTATAATATATTGTGGCAACCCTTCTGCGGCGGCGAAATGCAGGTGGCGCTAATTTTATTTTATTTTATTTATTTATTTCCCAAAACATAATTAACCTTACAGATGATTCCAAATCGTTAATTATTTTTCTAGACTATTATTCTAGATTATAACTATTATTCTACTATAGACTATTATTATAATTCTACTGTTATTAATATTATTATTACTCTACTCCATTACTATTACTATCATTATTATTCTAATATATAAACTATTATTCTAGACTATAGCAAACGAGATGGAGACATCCGTTAGAGGGTAATATTAAACGTTTATACTTACATATGTATATCTAATGTTTATCTAACCTTTCTTATTATACTAGTTACTCCTTTTTAACAATTTTAATACTACATACTACATATTTATCTAATTACTTGATTGCTAAGAAATGCCATTACCGTACTTTGCAGTTGTGCTAAGTTCACCGTCCAAATATCCAATTCTGGCTCAGTCAAACATAGTGCATTTAGGGTACGAAGTGTCCGCACTGTGAAGCAATGTTGAACGATGTTGGTTCTAGCTCGCGGTAACGCGAACAATACGTGAGTCCTAGCACAGTAGTAATTGGCGAGTACAAATAGACCGATTCGTCTAAGGATGGTCGGATTATCAACGAACCCCCTAAGCAGTTTTTATATGTGGCAGATTGACAGCCAATCTCTTCTTACCCTTAGTGAGTTGTACCCAGCCATCCCCAGAATAAATGCCGTAGGATATAGAAAGGGATAGCAAAAGTAATCAATTTATTTAGCCATTTATCAATAACATTGATAATAAATGTTTTTTTTATAAAGGACTGATTGATTATATAAACCCAATATTTTAACCAATGATAACAATATTAACATTCAATTATTAGTGCTACCTATCACATTTTTATATAGGCTGATTACACCACAGAAATAATACAGTGAGATTAAAATGCCATCTACTAGTCTATCTGAACTTAGTAAATAATTATTACATATTGAAACCTGTATATCAAATTTTAAAAATGACAACTTTATGTAGATAATCTTAAAATAATAAGAGCTATGATTTAAAAATTTGTTTGTTATTATTTATTAGTATTTTATTTATTATTAGTATTTTATTTCGAGATAGGATAAAGTACTAATAGGAGTGTTTAGAGCACCATCTTAAGTACGCCGCCATACTGTTATACCTCTAACCCCACCATACTGATCAACTTCTTTGCAACGCACGACAATTTATTTAGTATCACTTATCTATTTTTCTTAATTAAATTTTATTAAATTACAACTATAAATGTATATATTTATTACATAGCTATATTTTTTATAAAATTGGTATATTTATGTATATATACAGGTCCAAATAATTTATTTAAAAAAAAAAAAACACTTCATTTCTTAAAATTGCATAAAAATATGCACATCTAGAGACGGGCCAAATTATCGCCTAGTTAGATGTGCTATTGGCAGTAAAGGTCAAGTAAGATGTGTTAAACCTCCCTATATTAATTATTAAATAATTTATATAATTATTATAAGATTACATGACCTATGAATGAAATGTATACCTAATCCTATGTACCTAAATAAATAAATAAAAAAATAAATTGAACATAAGAGAATATTAATCAATTTTTGGAACTATGACTGCCATCTACACGTTGCGTTTCATAGTAAAATCCTAGCTGCCAAATCGTAATACCGCATTGAGCAATCTAATAAGCTGTATAATCAATGATTTCACTGTATTATTTTTCAGATGAAAATGCACATGGTAGAAATGCAGCGAAGACTTTTAGCAAGCGAAGAAAAGAGAAACAGTTTAAAAAATGAAATGGTCAACCGTCTTCTGCCTCAGCAGGAAAGAGACCAATTATTGGCACAGGTTAGTGAACAGTGAACCATTATAACTAACTATTCATACCCAATTTCACAAATGGCAAATGATTTGTATTCTAAAAATGAAAGTCGGTAGTTTATAGTCTGGATTCATTAGCCACGTATGTGAGACAACCTGGTGCTGTATATCCCTGGTCATACCATGACCTTTCTCATTATCTTTCACGGTGCATGGAGCCCGTCTCTGGAATGCTTTGTAGGAACATTTGAATAAATTCCTTTTCTTGTCCCATTTCTCTCCTCTTTAAACCGTTATCATTGATTTTATAGTGTAATAGATAGCACCATCTCATACAAGAAAATGGCAGCATATTTCTCGCCGTCACTACGCAGATGGCACTGGTAGTGCTGACGTCGAAAAGTATAGGAATTTATTTGGATATCTATATTAACATTGATAATTAAGTTTTAATTATAAAGGATCGATTGATTCTAAAAACCCAATAATTCAAGCAGTTTCAACGAAATTAGTATTCAATTATTAGCGCTATCTATTGCATTTCCTTCTACGCTACAAATCACATGTTCAATGAAGAAAATAATAGATGGCGTGCTATTTCAGGCTACGCCTTTCCAACAATTAGCGCGCGCTTCAAACGGGTCGCTTGGAGCCGAAAGTAGACAGGTGTGCTATAGATGTTTATACCGTATATTGATGGAGATGCGAGAAATAGGGAGTGACCACGCGCTCGCCAATCGACTAGTCGATTACGGATAGCACTCACTCGACTCGACATTGTAAATTGTTGTACATTGTAATTGTTGACATTGTAACAGTTTACTGACATACACGCTCAATTACGTCGTCTTCTCGTAAGGATGTCAACCAACGTCGCTCCGCCTCCCATAATTTCTTGCGCAGGAAAGAGAAGATATGAGTGCTGTGCGGCGATGCTGTATTTTGCCATCTCATAGATGAATAAAAACACTCCCTGTCAGTGGCGGCGACAAAAATCTAGTGTAGTAAAGAGAAGCTTAAAATTATTTTTTAAAACATAAGAAATGTATATACATTTATAAAAATGTTTATTGGTTTGTAACCATTTGACCCCAATATGCCATAAAGGTAAGAAATAAAAAAAATAGTTCATGATGTTTTAAACGTGTTTATTTTAATCACATTTTAGAATATCTACAAAATAATATTCTAATTAAGGCTCTTATAAGGCCGCCATTATTTTTTTGTCGAAAATTATTCAAATCAACAAATTATATCTACTCGATCTTCAGTGTTCACGATAAAATAGGACAAGCAATGTAGTTTTATGTGATTGGATGTATGCCTAAGGTTTATTTTAGTGGAAAATACAAAGGTACAGGAAGATGTAATTTTGATAACAGAAATACAATTCTGTTCTCAAAAATTACAGCTTCCATTGAGCAATAATAACTAAAACCTCAGACGTAGGTAGAATCATAGAATCTGGTCTAAGCGCAGTCAGCTAGTATTCGACTAGACTGTATTCAGATCGCCCGCTTGGAGGATCCAAACCCTTAAGTATCCGTTATTGCCCTTTTAAAAGAGTGAGCTTGTTGTATAGTTGCCTCTTGGTTTGTTTTACATTTGACTTACAAACTAAATATTTTATCCGTATATCGACATATTTTTGGATAACGGCCCTTAGCAGATGAAGCAAATGATTACTGCACGGTTCCTGCTCAAATAAATGGGCATGAAGGATCGTGAAAATATCGGATCCGATGAATAATTTTAACGTTTTTGTAACCATATTTATAGGATCGCGATCGGATTTATTACTTTTGTCAAAATTAACCCTTACTACTGATTCTGCGGCATTACAAATTCGGATTACATCATTTGATGGATAGATAAGTCCACTTCTGTCTTTAAACACAATAAATAAATGAGCTTGTTTAGGTGTGTTTGCGACTAATGCTCCCAAGCAATCAGTGCAATTTAGTCTAGATAGTAAATATCTAACAACATACCCGGCAACGTATGCCACAACATGTTGTGAAAATACTGAATGGAAACCGGCAGGTAAACTCAGATCTGAAATTCTCTTTTAACTCCATGTGAACCAAGAGCTTTTTGTAAGTTGCCATAAATTGCAGGGCCGATGGATTATTGTTGAACCCGCCGTGGGACCGTACTACTGAAAAAAATATCTCTAAGTGGTCTTGGCTTAACTTGTACATTGGTAAAAAATCCAATGTTTTTTCTTGTTTAACGAGCTCGTTGTACAATCCTTTCATGCTGTCTATGCACACGCACAATCCAAGGAAACCTACTTTATTTCTGGTATTCATGATCGGTGTTTCATTGTCCATCAAAACTAGATGTTCCAAATAAGTTTTTGCATTATCCATGAACGTTAGATACTTCGTTTCGTTTTTCTCATTGATTGGTGCTTTAAAGTCAATGCCAGGAAACTTTCTTGAATTAAGAATGTCAGTCAGATTGTTCATTGTGTTGATGAAATTCACTGTTGGTTGTGAGTGAGCAAAATTAAGTATACGTAATTTTTGTCGCAAAATTCAATAGCGTTCGCAACACTGGCACTTAACAGCTGTATTGCTAGCTTTACTTTCATTATTTGATTTTGAAAGTTGATGTGTTGTGTCGATAATTTATTTCCCTAGTGAAAATTTTCATTTAGTTGGAGCGTGTTTAATTCTTCAAAATATTGCCATTTGATTAGGCCGCCGTTATTATCTCTAAGAACCTTTTTACTTTGTAATGTATTTCTGACCAGTTTCACCATGTGACATGGGTCAAAAAATACAAAAACTGGTTCTTTTGTTGCAGGATGTTCGAAATAGGTTTTTAGTTGACGTTGGTAGTTAAACGAACAGCCAAGCTCTTGAGCCATGGCTATATTTGCTGGGCAACCATCAAATGTCATAGATACAACTACCACGCCTACATCGTGGCAATTAGAAAGGCATATCCTTACTAGATTGGCTCTTTGCTCACCTGTTACGCCGATTACCAGAAAATATCCTACTGGAATTTTCCACTGCTCGTTAATGGCAACTAAAAGGAACACCAGAGCTTGTTTGCATGGTGCATTGAAACTCCGGTAACATCAAACCCAGCACCAAAATCTACATATCCTTGGACTGCATTACCGTCAAATTCCTTTAATTGTCGAATCGACATCTCGTCTATTACCAAATTGCATAGAATTTTCTTGTCAGAAGACTTGACCTTTTGATCAAGTGCTTTAAAAGCTTCTGCAGTGAAACCTGGCGTGGCGTTTATGCATTGGTACCATTTTCGTATGCTGCTTGTATGTGGTAGACATGTGTTAAAGGTACTACGTACGTAAGAGTAGGCCTTTGGAGAATAGAAATGGAGGGTTAGCGCAAATGTACGCAGTTCAGGTGGATATTCTCTCCCTTTATGAGTCATCCTTTTCAAAAGAGCTGCTGTAGAAAGCCGGCACACTTCCAGAATATCCACTTGTTCTTGGTTGATCAGTCTTTTTTGCTTCAGTTCTTTTAATACCTTAGATAAATTGTCAACTTTCTTTTTCAAACGCCGATTAGCAGCGTGTAGTGCCTTGCCCCGCATACGTCGGCGTTTTGCAATGTCTTTTAAACGGATAATTTCTGTTTTTAACTTTCGTTTCCTTGGAGTGTCGTGTACCAGTCCTGAATTGGAAAGCCCTGCAACCTCCGACTGTTGACCGGAAAATGGAGATCGTTGTAGAAAAAGCGAAGGTACAGCGTCGTTTGTTAATCTACGGATTCCATTTTTGGTTTCATACATGTTTGAATCCAGAAAATGTACTGAACAGATTCTACTCCAAAAGTTTGGTTCCCAATTGGTCTTCTTTACAGCATCAATCTACTTCATCATATTTGTTTTGTCTTTTGGAAACCTAAAAGTAAGGTAAGTTTCTAAGTTAATAATAATAATATTATTAAAATTATTTTTTGGTCGGTTTTTAATATAACGTATTCGCACCACCGTATCACGTCGAATCCAACGACACCTCATACTTACGTCAAAACCCGTCAAGACGTTCGTTCTCTACGTTCAGACACTCATACATGCATAATATCAGCATATAAAGGTACGCCCTAAAAACATCTACGCTCCATCTGAAGCAATTGGATAAACCTATGTGAGTGGTCAAAAAGGAATCCCTTATTGGCCTTATTATGGATTATTTATCATATTCCATATATACTCTATACTTATATTAACATAAGATTTTTTTACCATTACTACCTATAATTAAAAAAAGTGATTTGTCAATTTTTATAAAAAAATATTATCGATTATCGATTTCGCTTTTAAAATATCTCGATTCTCGATTAGTGAACACCAATTGCGACCGATTGCGGTCGAGCAAGACGAAGGGTGGGGCAGTGTGTTCCTCATCCGCTTACGTCGCGCTCCTCGCTTCACCCCCGTAATGGATAACTTTTATTTGGTTGAAAAGTAATTCAAAATTGCTTATCGATGATATGTGACACTAGATTTGTGTTTTGTGTGTTTTCTAGTATCATTTTTACAATGATCGATTGCACATTTAACCATCTTTCTTCTTAAAAACAATAAAAATGCTCTACAAATTCCCAACTATATCACTTCACAAGCGCTCGCGAACGACTGCGGGCCTTAGCCGGGCGGTCGATGCATTGTTCACACCCGTGTCCACTGATGATATACCCGTGTCCACCCGTGTCTACTGTTCACACTCGCGCGCTCGCGCTCTACTCTAAGTGTCGCTTCACACGTGCCGGGTGAATCCACCCGGCGCCGGTCCGATGCCGGCTAGTGGCGTAGTGTTGTATGGACAAGTACCAACCGTTTCACACGTGCCGGTCAAATCGGCCGGCGCCGGGCCGACCGCTACCTGCCGGGCGGCTGCCGGCTAGCCGGGCCGTCAGTCAGCCGGTTATTGCGATTACAGGAGGTTTTGTTTTTATTTCGACAATGACAGAAGAAATTGATATGGAAATTTCGATTACCTTTGTAGAATCTCGCCCCATCTTATGGGACAAGACTCTAGCAACATATAAAAACAAAATATTAACGAAAAATGCTGGAAAGATTTGTGCGAAGCGCTTGATCCAAAATTCAACGATTAGTGCAGTCACTTTAGCGAAAAAAGGGGGTAAATCTCGGAATGAGAGATAATAAACTGGAAATTGGTATACACCTTTATTTCAGCGTTCTATACGTTGTCTTAAAAGTCTCATAAAATCTCGTGTCTGCGTCGAAAGTTATTCTAGGTCAAAGGTCACCAAAATTGGTTTCTCGCTATTATCTAGGTTTCTATAGCTCCAATGATGTTAACATCTATGACAAAAATGTAGAGCATACGATTTGCGACAAATTTTGTATGAAACATTTTTTATGCGCTTAACCGTTTTTGAGATAGAGGGCGGAGGGCGGAGAGCGCGCAGCACTCAGCCATACTGTAATGCAAGGTCAACTGTGAACCTCGGTGAGTAATACCTTGTATAACATTATTAAATCATTTAAATATCATTAGCAATAAATAATTTGTATTATTTAATAGCTATTAGCTATTGTATTTGATAACATTTTACTTATCCTACTATCCTACTTAATATTATAAACGCGAAAGTTTGTATGTATGTATGGATGTTTGTTACTCTTTCACGCAAAAACTACTGAATTGATTTTGATGAAACTTCACAATAATATAGCTTACACATCAGAATAACACATAGGCTATAATTTATACACATGGTTTTCTATCATCATTATCACAATTTTCCATCACCACATCATTCCATAGTATCTAATATATTCATTTAATAGTACCTACTTACCTACCTACTTTGTATTATTTAAAACTCATTAAATAAAATACTTATTATATATTTTAATAATATATAATTATTTATTTGAAATAGTTTATAAGTAGAAAAGTAATTAAGTACTTTACCTTTAAATGAGTAACCCCTAAAATACTTCTTTTTCTATTAGGATTATAACTGGGAACGCTGAACCCTATAATCCGATATTTTTCTATGAAATATATACCTGTGAATGCAGTACCCTCAGTATGCGCCTTTCTTTATTTATAATTAGATCTTGAGACAGATGTTTCTTTGTTTCGTTTAGATCTCGGCAACGACGAGCGTACAATTTTGAAAATTATGGCTGATTCGTGTTTTATTTATGAGAAGTCACTTTTATAATGTGATTCTGTTAATGTAGTGCGTGGCTTGAAAACTTGAAAAACTGCAAGTATCGAAAGAAATGACGGTCACATAGACTTCTTAAATACTTTAACCTCCCCGATTGTGCATGTTGAGTGTCGAAAAGTATCGCATTAGTAAAAAAATCCATAGCAGCATCGAAACGACGCCTAGAAGAAGGTAAACCTTTACCATCATCCAGTGTATTTCGTAAAAAAAGGAGTGAAGTGTTTGATTTAGCAGTTAAGAAAAAAAGAAAAGTACCGACGCACGATCAGTAGCGTAAGTACTTTGGAATTTAAAGGTAATGTCATCAAAAGAGCAGAAAAACAAATGGATTCCTTAGGATAATTAGTCAAAGATCGTGTACTTTATGAGTATGACTTGATCGCAGCTGAAGCAAAGTACCATACCGTTTGCTATCCTCATTTCTTGAATCGAGCACCATCTACTGAGAATAAGCCTCGCCGTATTTTCACGCTAGTGGTCACTTTTTATATGCGCAATCTGCTCATTTACATCTTCAAGATATGATGAAATTGGAAAATACAACGGATAGAAAGACTTTTGAGAACTTTAAAAATGGATTCTTCACTGTAAAACGAACAGAAAAAAAAAATTCTGGTACATGGGCGGATATGGCAATCGAACAAAGTCTTATGAACTCTATGAAGAAAAACAAGGAGTATCTCGAGGTCAAAGTACTCAAGAAAGTGTTTTATGTAACAAGGTTTATGCTATGTACGCTACAAATACAATTTGTGAAGAAATTGAGAAGTTTTGTAACATTTCGTTACATTTTGCTGAACAACACGTTGATGCAAGATATTCAAAAGAAAAAAGAGATAACATTAAATGTTTAAAGATTTGTAAATGTCACCGCATTAATTTAAATTGTAATAAATATACAGCTGCTAAATAAAGAAAAAAAAATATTTTTACTTGTTTTATTTCTACTTAAAATCTACTTTCGATAAATTAATATAAAATTAAGATATACAGTAAGTATTTCATTAAATGAGTTTTGAATTACACAAAGTAGGTAAGCAATATTAAATGAATATATTAGATATACAAAGTAAAATGTTGTTAAATAACATGTAAGTACCTATCATCTAATAAATAAAACAAATTATTAATTGTTAATCATAATGTAATGATTTAATAACTTTATTCAGGGCATTATTTACCGAGATTCACAGTTGACCTGGAATTACAGTATGTATGGCTGAGCGCTGCGCGCTCTCCGCCCTCTATCTCAAAAACGGTTGAGCGCATATAAAAATGTTTGGAACAAAATTTGTCGCAAATCGTATGCTCTACATTTTTATCATAGATGTCAACATCATTGGAGCTATAGAAACCTAGATAATCGCGAAAAAACGATTTTAGTGACCTTTGACCTTGAATAACTCACGACGCAGACACGAGATTTTATGAGACTTTTGAGACCACTTATAGAACGCTAAAATGAAGGTGTATACAAGTTTCCAGCTTATTATCTCTTATTCCGAGGTGAAACCCTAATTTGACTGGACTAGATATGAATGACGAGGAGAAAAACAAGTTTGGTGAGTAATTAGATATTTATAAAAAAACAGCAGTAAGCAAAAGTGGACATACAATGTTTGTGCTTTAAACGATCAATATATAGCGGTGAAAAATAAGTACCTATTGTATGATTTGCGCTGTAGCTGAAAACGGAAAAGGGACATCTCCCGATCACATTTGCCTCAAAACTACAGGTTCTTTATAGGCGCTTGTATTTTTATTTCGGCAATGACGGAAAAAAACTGACATGGAAATTTTGACTCCTTAGTAGAATCTCACCATGCCTTTTATGGGACAAGACTTTAGAAAAGTATAAAAATAAAATGTTAACGAAACTTTAAGTCTTTAAATGTTAAAGACCCGTGCCAAGCACTTCATCCAAAATTCGACGACGATGTGAGAGTGGTGAGGACAAAAACAAGTTTGGTGAGTAGTTATTATTATTTACTTTAAAAAAAAACAATATAGCAGCAACTAAAAGTGGACATACAATGTTTGTGCTTTAAACAATCGATATATAGCGGTGAAAATTAAGTATTTTATGATTTGTGCTATAGCTGAAAATAGAAACGAGACAACTTCCGATCATATTTGCTTCAAAATTACACAGGCTCTTTTAGCGGCATGGAGGCAACAACTCTCGTGAAACCTTCCGGTTTCAAAACTTCAATGCAAATTCCTGAATTGATATATATTCTAAACTAGTTAAAGAATTTCTGCGAAAATTTCTGCTCATTTTCTAATAAGTCACCGAACAATGTATAAAAAGCTCCCTCAAGGTGTCTTTTTTGAAACATAGGATGCGCCCTATACATTCTATAACTTTTTTTCTGGAGGCGGCGACGCGACGCCGCCGATGCAGCAAGGCCACAATTCGTTTATGGCTCCCACATTTAGAACATACTATACTGCCCGGGTCAGAGAAAATCGGCCCGAAATCGGCTACTGCGTGTGAAGGCAATGTCGGCGTCGGACCGACGCCGGGTGAATTCACCCGGCACGTGTGAAGCTAGGCTAACGGCACACGCTTAGGGGCAAACAAAGGGGCAAACACATTATTGGACGCGTCCGTCAGCCGCGGCTTATGCCTGTGGCTTATGCACGCGATCTGTGTAATGAATTTCTATTGAGCGGTGCACATTATAGGACGTCAGTCGCGGACGACTAGGCACATGTTCGTAAGCCGCGGCTTACGGACGCGTCCGATAATATGTTTGAACGCCATCTATCGGCCAAATATTGGTTTATTGAAGATGGAAGCGCATTAAATCGAGTTTGAAAACTACGATGGCCATCTACCTGCCGTTTTTTGTATTAAATTGCGACTTCCATTTTGCAGTATGGAATGGCGTTATCTATTACACTATAAAATCAATGCCGTTATATAGGATTACCTTTATTTTGATGTGGCATATTCTGCGCCCGCAAAGAGATACAGGGAGTTTTTAATTAGTGACATCCTTGAAGAGGGTAAATTAGTACAAGCAAATAAGCAACTTTTGATTAAAATAATGGAAAAAAAAATTTTTTTAATTATTTTTATTTTTATTTTACAAAATTTTAAAAAAATCTAATAAATAAAAGTTTGACAATTGTTGAGCGAGCTGCACCATCAAGTAATAGGTAAAATATCGCAAATAAACAATATATGCGATATTTTACATACCGCTAAATGGCGCAACGCGTTTAACTCTTTTTATACTATTTTTTAAAACAAAAGTTTTCAAATTTTAAAGAAAAAGTTTTTATGTCACTAATTTTTGGGTGTAAGGATGTCACTAATTAAAAACTCACTGTATATGTTTTATTTTTGCAATTATCAACCTCATTATTTAAGGAAAAAAAAATGCAAAAAAAAACCTTCACTTATTAGCATTGTATGTAGGCAATTGGCTCATCTATAAGTATGAATAAATTTTTATTATTATTATTATCGATTCCACAATTTTGCCTCCTAGTATTTGTCATTAATCTCTGCAGGCCTTATTATCACTTTAGTTTCATCTATTTTCCCTTTAGGATCTTAAAGGGTTGGGGGGGGGGGTCGGAAATAATCACGAAATATTACAAGGGGGGAAGGGGGGTGTAGAGAAATATATCGTGTATTTATTTTGTTGTCGAACGCACGATTTATAAACGAAAATCGGCATGTGACCTTAACTCGCCGTTGCCAGGCAACGATTCAACAACGATTCATGGTACTTAATTTTTCAGAATTAAATTAGATTATACCTGTATTTAAAGGTGAGTGATAAAAATTTTGAAAATTGGGATATACTGAAAATTTTGAGATACTTTTGTACCAAAAAAATACATGTGATCTTGGTTGGGGAGAGGGGGGTTAAAAAGTTGCTAAAAAACATCATGAGATTAATGGACGACCCCTTTACTTTGGTAAAATTTTCAAATACAGGTACGCGAAGACAACGCTGCGATAACGTCGATGGAGAACAGCGCCTCATCCCTCAAAGAGGAAATAAAGAGGACGCAGGAGCTGATTGAGCAGGCGGACCAGGACCTGGAGGAGGGCCAGTCGGAGCGCCACCAGAAGTATCAGGAGCTGAGGAAGCGCGAAGAGATCATGGAGAGCTTCACCTCCACGTACGAGGATAACTTCAAACGGGAGCAGGACAAAATCGCACAACTCGAGAATAACATTGTATTCTCTCTGGAGAACAGCAGTGCTAATATCGATATTGACTTGGACGAGATAGATGCCTTGAAGAAAAAGGACGATTACGACTCTGCCATGGACGGGGAAAACGACACAAGCAGGAGTGCTGAGATGCTGGCGAAGGATTATGAGAGACTGAAGGCCAACATAAAGAAGGTGTTTTTTAAATTATTAATTAGTGCCTCCAACGGGTTCCAACCCGACACTAATTTAACATGGCTGCCGGCATTCATAGAGTATTCTTTGCCAGCTGCTGATTGATCGATAGACTGGCGCTTATTATTAATAAATATTGAATATTATTTATATAATTAATAAGTTCTAACATTTATGAAACGAAAACAATTTTAGCAAATAACATTAGCAAATTAGTTTCATGTTTCGTCGAGGCACTGCCAGATGACAGTAGGGCGGTGTCGACTACAGCGGGCGAACCCGTCACCCCAGGCTGGTATAACGATATTGAATGACACCGGATGACAGTTGGAATTATATCTTTTATTTAGTCTTGTACCTACTGATGTCATCTGTGAGCTTTTAGTTTCGGAAGCTACCACCAGCACCCAGGCCTATCATCTATCCATGGATTATAACTGACGGCGGCCGCCTATCCGCCGGCAGGCATTTGCAATTTAGTTATTTTGTCAGTGTCCGCCGGTAGATGGCAGTCGGCGGCCGCCTATTAGCCGGCAGCCATTTGCAATTTAGTTATTTTGTCAAAGTGTCCGCTGGTAAATGGCAGTCGGCGACCGCCTGTCAGCCGGCAGACATTTGCCATTTAGTTATTTTGTCAAAGTGTCCGCTGGTAAATAGCAGTCCACGGCCGCCTATCAGCTGGCAGACATTTGCAATTTAGTTATTTCGTTTAAGTGTCCGCCGGTATGTAGATCGTACTCGGCACTAGAGTATTCAATTAGGTACTTTACCTTTGAAACTGTAAGAATTATTTATCTTGAAACTGTAAGAATTATTATATCAACATTTATTGATGTTGAATTACATTTAATTTTCGAGAGCATAATTAGAGGCAATTAGATCTTTAGCCAAAGGCAAAATTGTCAACCTAGGCAAGGCTGTTAGGCAATAGAAATAAATCTAAATCAATTCTACCTACCTAAAACATTATAATTTCTACCTATCTACCTGGGTAGAAAAGTTTTGTGTATTTCAAAATCACTGTTTAATTACAGGCTGAGCTCACGCGCGAGCGTCTCTCGACCGAAACAGCGACGATACCCGAGCGCATCACGAGCATGCGCGCCGAACTCAACACAATCTCCAACCTAGAGCGACTCAGATCGGATGCGGCCGCTCGCCATTTCCAACTTGAGAGCGAAGTCAACGATCTCAAGAGCAAAATTGCACCGACGGAGAGCGCCGTCGTGGAGGCGACTGCAAAGTACCGAGATTTGCAGCAGAAACTGGACGGCAACGAGATGTACGCAAAGCTCAATGGCCTCGAGGAAAAATTGATCCAACTGCAGAACAGTAATTCGGTGCTGAAAGAGGATATTGCGTCGATCACACTCAAAACGGATTACGAGCCACTGAAAGTTAAGGCGCTGGAAGCGGTCGCTTCATTGAATGAAAAACTAAAGATGAATTTAAATGATAAATAATAAAAACTGAAATAACTCAACAGAACAGAACTGAAGTAAACTATTTTTAACCACTATATATCTTAACCTATCCGAATCGATGGACAATTAGCTGTATTCGCCTTATGCCTTGCTTGCTTGAGTAATTCAATCATTTAATTTGTCGGTCTGTATGTGAGACCTCATTAGCGCCAAAAAATCGAATTTGCATTTTTTATTATTATTATTGGTGTAAAATCACGCTCGGGATCATTCTGTCCATGTTCCGAGGGCTCAGATTGCTTAGTTTTCTTGTAATTCTCATTGCAGTGGCATCTCCTAGGTATGAATTGGAGATTTTATCCGGTGATACATCTTACATGCTTAGTAGTAATTCCTCGCAAACAACTTAACTCTTTGACAGTTTTAATCGTTAGTACAGTAAACTAATATATTTTTTAAATTTTGTCCTATTTACACAACTCAAAAATACATCTCGTGAATTAAGTTATTCAGTTTTTTCTATGCCCTGAAAAGGTTTCACGTATAAATTGACAAATTATATAAAATAACATGTGGTTGAAAAGTAAAGATTTGAAAGATTATTAGAATCATTTACACAACTCATAAATACATCTCCTGAATTAAGTTATTCAGTTTTTTCTATGCCCTGAAAAGGTTTCACATATAAATTGACAAATTATATAAAATAACATGTGGTTGAAAAGTAAAGATTTGAAAGATTATTAGAATCAAAATCGTTGTTATTATTTATAGGTATTAAGTAGCGAGAGGTCTTACTTCTCGCTGTTGCAACCAAAATTGCCCTGGGTAGATTGGAAAAAAATATATTTTTAGTCTACCCTGGACCACGCCGAATTTTCGGGTGTTACAAACTCCACGCGGCAAATTCGTTTTTATCTTACTCTTGGTTATTGTTTACAAACTTATTTATTTTAATTTATTTTTTTTGTCCTATCAAGTCATCAAATATGTAATATTCCTTGAGAAATTTCTGAGGCCATCGCGACTTCTATTTCTCTTTAATATTCAACGTTAACTTTGGTATTCAACGTAAAGATCGTATACGTCTACATTAGCAACAACGCCATGAACGGGCCGGGGCTGCCATTCATACTTCCAGCATGGTAGCAAGAGTATCCAAAGATAACAAAACTGTAAGAAATATTCTGAGAGAAAAGAAAGGCTGGTTGCCTAAGAAAAAAATTGGTTGCGTCACCCCAAGACTTTCCCGGCAAGCAGACAACCCCCCGCACGCCAAACCCCTCAAACCCCCCATCCCCTCACAACTCCAACTTGCCAACTTTCTCCCCCCCCCACCAACAGTGGTTGTGTCAAGTGACTATGATAGCAAAAGTAGTATATTTTAGTATTTTGTAGTATTTCTGTGGTATTAAAAAGGTATCTTTGCAAAAATGACATTACTAATATGATACAATACTACTTGAGATATGACCAATATTTCTGGACCGATTTCAACCACAATCTTTTCAACCTTTGTCATGACCAAATTGCTGCATACGGAATTTCAACTCAATTGGGCTCTATTGTGGAGGAATACATATAGACAGACAGATACACACACAGACAGACTTCAGTCTGGGAATGGTCCTAATCGTCTCATGGGAGGGGGGAGGGGGGGAGAAGGAGGAGGGTTTAAAATAAAATAAAAAAATAACAATACATACCTTCCTGGTCGGTTGGTGGGCAACAGAAAGTAAAAACAGCATCTCAGGCAGATTATTCTTTAAAACAGACTTCATACATTTATTCAATTACTAATATCACAGATCTATGCAAATATACCGCTGATTACTGATTTTTTCTCTTTCTGTTGGATGTAAGTTGCCAATTCGGGTGGGATTAATTGATTGTTCTTTTTGAGAATACTCTCCAATGACGTCAAAAATTTCTCGGATGGCTTATCACCGAGCTCGTTGATTTGGGTAAACAGGTCCAAGGCACCGGTATAATCATTATTTAAATCTGCAAATAGAAAATAAAGTGTTACAATTATATTAGAATCAATATACCGCAGCGAAAATATACCGCAGCACCCTCTAAGCTACTGGGCTATGTGGAGGGGGGGGGGGTGTTAGCTTCATACCACACCCATTCTCGGCTTCGAGCTGTCGGAGTCATTCTCGTGAACCCGTTTTGAGTTTATTGTAACATGCGATGGATAGTTCTTTAGAACAACGTTACGCTATCAAATTTTGCGTTAAACTTGGGAAATCCACCACCGAAACGTTACCATTAATTCAGTAGGCCTTTAGGAGTGATAGATTGTCCAAATCACAAGTTCTTTGATGGTACAAGTCGCCCTGGCCCAAGAAAGCACGCATGAGTTAGTCCAGGATCAAAACCATGCTCATTGTCTTCTTTAATGTCAGAGGCATTGTCCACCCAGAATCCTACATTGTCACCCAGAGTCACCTACCGGGACTACTATGAATGCAGTTTTTTATTTGGAAGTACTCAAAAGGCTGAAAAGGAGGGACGCGCGCTGCCGAAGTTACATCAAGAACGCATGGAAAATTCAACACGACAACGCGCCAAGCCTTCGTTGTCAACGATTTCTCGGCCAGGACCCACACCCCATTAGTTTCCCAGCCTCCCTAAAGTCCTGACCTGGCTCCCTCAGACTTTTTTGTTTCCCCACTTAACCCTTGGAATAAATGGGTATTTTCATGGATACATCTGTCTCTTTTGCAGGATTTTCGGCGACATCGACGGCGCTCGACTTAAAGTACTATAACTACGAAACTACTACACCAATCATAAAAAGAACAACTGCACAATGATTGCATTGAAATTTCGAATATAGAATATTGAAATATCATTTTGTAAAACAATTAGATAATTATGAATAAATATGAGAACGTCAAAGAAGTGAAAAAAACGCGCGACCAGATTTTAATCGACTCGTACTCAACGGATAATTGTTTCGCGACCAGATTTGGTTGACTCATACTCAACGGGTTAAATGGAGTCCTGAAAGGGAATCATTGGGACACGATTGAAAACATCCAGGCTCATGTTAACTCGGCTCTAAAGGACATCCCGGAGAAGGCCTTCCAGGCCCGGAAACACTACTTCCATAAATGTATCAACGCAGGAGGGTACTATTTTGAAGATTTTTTAACGAATTGTACGAATATGTTCAATAAATTATTCTTGATGAATCTGGTCGCATAACACACCCTATATATCCTACTTGTATTGAATACAACTCTGATAGGAATAGAGGATTAGTCGCCAATGTTCAATTATAATCACATCTTATTAAAATTTATTTATCTATTCGTTTCCTATTATTTTGATAATTTGGACATTTTACACTAAAAGTACTTTAGACTAATCATAAAAAAATATTTCATGGACTCTTTATATTTGTTTTCTATGATTTTTTTGATGGATGTTTTTAAATATTATTCAAGACTATATTAATTACTTAGTGCTGAGATTGTCGATTAATTAGTAGGTACTTACTTATTTTATTAATATTACTTAATTATTATTATTACAAGACATGATGAAAATGGTTTAAATTGTAGTCAATGGACATTAATTTTGAGAATATTTTGCAGTCCATTCAGGTCGCTGCCGTTCAGTCCATTCTGCACATCGTCCCAAACGCTCCTTCAATAGCAGCTACACCAATATTCAACTCGCCACCGACCTCTCACAAAGCTGGTTACTTGATATCAAAATTTAAAATATGTACCTTAAGTTTTTATTATCTTTAGTTTCTAGTTTTATTGATTTTAATCATTTCCTCATTAGACTTACTATATTGTTTTTTTTTTTTGTACTGGTCTGACATGTTACAATTCTTTATGTATTATTTTACTGTCAATTTAATTTCTATTTTATGATTAATAAAAAAGTATACATGTCGCTCTGCACGCCATACCATATACATGACGAGTTTTAATTAACTGGCATTCTTCAAGGGAGTGAATCAGTATGAGCATATAAGCAACTTTTGATAAACAAATTTTGGGAAGAAAAAAAAAGAATAATTTTCATTTCTAGATTTTTTTAATTTGAAAATTTGAAGAACTTGACTGATAAATAAAAGTTTGACAAGCGTTTAAGCGCGCTGCACCTTCTAGTGGTAGGTAAAAATATCTCTAATAAACAATATTAGCGATATTTTACCTAACGCTAGACAGCGTATCGTGCTCAGCTATTTTTATACTAATGTTCAAAAAATTACTTTTTTCTTAAAAGTTGCTTACTTGCTCGTACTGATTCACCCCCTTCAAGGATTCCGGTTAATTAAAACTCATCCTGTATACTGCAGCGATGAGCGGCTGTGAATCCTACAACAGGAATATTGGTGGCATGCAAACATGGTGGAATTTTTCCTAAAATAAAGTAATAATTACCGTAAACTTTCATCATTATATTATACATCTCCTCCCTTGGGATGTTTTTGATTCCTTTTGTACATTCGGTAATTAATTTGATTGGCTCCATTTTATTCTCGACAGCGAATCTTTCGCAACGAATTAAAATGGAGTTAGAATTGATGTAGTGCTTGGGATGCGTCAAAAATTGTCTTAATTGCTTTTTAAAGCCGGTCTCCGCTAGAGCGGCCATTATGGCGAGCTGAAATAAAATAAATTAAGTTTTAGATATTATAGTCGGGGAGGTAGTGAATATATTCAGGACTTATTTTCCCAGTTTGAGAAAGTAATTCTTCTTCTCCGTCCTTCCCTCATTACTGAGGATCGTGGCCACTAGACAACAGTTTGCCTACAAGGCTCCTCCACTTCAACCTGTCTTCTGCATGATGGGTCGCAGATTGTATTGACCCTTTTGTAACTTCTTTGATGAAGTCGTTCCATCTGGCCAGTGATCTGCCTCTGCTTCTTCTTCCCTCCACTCCACTCCACGCCCCCGGAAGGCATTTTCTCCAGATTCTCTGGGTTTCTCCTGGCAACATGACCGAAGAACTGCAGGACCCTTCTCATGCATACGGTGGAGAGCCTCACTCGGATGCCGAGTTCTTCCAGGACAGATTTGTTGGTGCGGCGTGCTGTCCATGGGATTCCTAGCATTTTACGCCAACACCACATCTCCAATGCATCGATTTTGGTGTGTATCCGAGCCTTCAGGGTCCATGTCTCCGAAGCATATAGAAAGATCGAGAAAACCAGAGCTCGAACCAGCCTGACCTTAGTCCGCTGACTTATACACCGAAAGTAAAAGACAGTAATTAAATCTGGTCTATAATTGATGCTAATTAAGAAATTCTGAGTCTGGCAATTCTGAGTCTGGCGGGTGGGTGGGCAGAGGGTGCAATTGAATTGCACTTATTTTCCCAGTCATAAATCTTTTCCACTTACTAGAGTTCCCCATTAAATGCCCAAAAATAGCAATCTGGCTTATATACAGTGGCACGAAGATTGTTTGGCGGGAGTATTTCAAAACTGAAAAAATCTATCTGTCTTTCGGATACGTCGCCCTCATTTGTACATGTTTAAAACTCATAATACAAATTGATATTATCACAGATTATCATTTGAAATAAGTCTGGCTACTTTAAAAAGTTGCGGAGTGCGTCTGGCGGGATCTAGAAATTAGACAAAATTACTCATTGCTCTCATTTTCAGTCCTGAAAGTTTTGTACAGGATAATTGATCCTATAGTTCCATGAAAAAAATACATCTGGCTGATGTTCATAATAACTAAACCCTCGCCAGACTCTACTGAAGTTTAACGCAGTGAGCGCTCGATACGTTTCCCTTCGACTTCTTTATTTATTATCAAGAAATAAAACCCACGGAAATTTACTGGGATACGAGAATAGCGTAAACAGATGCGTCATCATAGTATACTGTTTTCGTTAAGGGAAGCTCACGAAAGCAGACCACTGCGCTCAGGAGTGCGCGCTCAAACATGACATACATAAATCGACTCTGGCGAGGCTTTGGCGATCGCACATCACAGCCAAACGTTATCCTAAGCTATCGTTATAATATTAAGTATAATATGATCAATTTTCAGGTCTGGAAAAAAGAATGCCACCGTTTTGTTAGGTTTTTTAAGTGCCAGACACCTTTGCTTGGACCCATGGATCAGCTTGATCATTTTTTCTAATCAATGTTGCATTGGACTTGACTGTAAAGCGATTTTCATTAGTGCAGTGCGTTTGTATATTCAAACGCATTTTCCAGCTCAACCCGCCAGAAAACCCCCACACAAAATACACGTCCGCTACTTAGAATTAGTCACTGAATAATCCTATCGACCATTCGTGACTGGGAAAATCAGTACCGAAAAAAATCACTAGCTCCCCTACTATTAAAGCTTCGTACGGATGCTACCTCAAGCGGTGCGGCACTCATTTCACACCTTTCTGGGACTAAATTGCCGCAAAGATGAGAAATAGCAGTGAAGAATCCTATTTCCTCGGTCTTTTGAAGGTGTTAGATATTTCAATTATGGGGATAGATTTTTTTGTTTTTTAACAGAATTATGGCTAAAAAATGTGCCAGCCATCTATCTGGCAGCAATGCGGCAGTCTCGTCCAACCACAATGCGTGAACCGCTTTGTTCAAAATGGTAATTCAAATCGGTAGAACGAAAACAGAATCTGAAATCTCTATACTGACCCGTGAGTTTTCTGGTTTATGAATCTTGCAGTCTATACTTATGACCTCAGACAAAAATTGTAGGTATTTCTTGTGTGCAGGATCGGGACTGGTCTCTAAATTCCCATTGGTTTTCATTAACAATTCGCACAGTATTTCATGCTTCAGAGGGGTCATGCCGTATTTATCTGCACACTGCTTGAAAAGTTCAACCGCTTCCTCAATTCTTTTTCTGAAATGTGGAAAACAGGGATGTTATTGTAAAATTAAATGCATACCCTCCAACAGCGGTAAATGGAGAAATTAGACATTTTGGTTTATGCAGATCCTCCAATGCATTAAATTGTCCAGATTGGAACAAACTTCGGTCGGGTGCTACAAACTTCATATGGTAAAATAATTTCTTTTTCTGTCTTCGATTTCAAAAACACATTGTTTTAAGTGAGATCAGTTTATCTGTAAACTTTTATACTTCGTTGACTTTAAATTATTTTTTTATTTATTTAAAATATTAGGTACACAAACAATACTCAACATTAATTATTACCAATATTTTCACCTTTTTTTTACTGAATGCTAAATTAATTATTAGTACCGTTTAATCCTTCAAGGGCGGGTGTAAATCTTGGCAGTTACCTGTCATTTCTGAGAGCTGAAGGTCAAAAATATAGCACTTTAGAAAAACGATCATAAGAAAGAAACTACTTGATAGGTCATGAAAAGAAGAATTGAAGAATGATCGCGTTGAAATTTGAAATATAAAACATTGAAACCTCATTTTGTAAAACAATTAGATATTTATGAATAATTATTAGAAAGTTGGAGAACTGAAAAAAACTCACTTATTCAGCGATATCAACGTTTTATATCAAAATACGAAACCCTATCTAGAAATTGTAAACACATTTGTGTACGTTATTACAAGCTTTACCAAATCTATTAGTTCGTTTTATTTATTTTCATACATATATCCGAAGAGAAGCTACATAATATCCGAATAGTAGCACAGATCCGAGCAATGGCAGCACTCGACCAAGTGCCCTCAGAATACAAACAATTATATTAGGGATAGCACGCGAGAAGCTTGACTGAATAATCGTTCAATACAGAATGTATCCGTCTTTCTCATACATATCTAACAGGGGGTGGTTGTACTGTGACTTTGGTGTAAATTCAGTTCGTTGAGAGCGCGGTTTGTCGCGACGCGCTCGTACCCGTTTTAGGACGTTACTGAGCATTGACTACAATACATCGTACCGGATTCGGGAAGTTACTGTCTTGAGGGGTTAACTGACGATACAAAAAAAAAGTATTAATATAAAAACAATTATTATTAAAATTATTGATATCAATTACTTACCATAATAAAAAAAAAACAAAAAAAATATATTTTATGTACATAGTGATAGAAAATTTACTAAAAAGAATAATAATGATTCAGTAAGCCAATAAATACCGCAAATTTAAATTTTAAAAATAAATTCAGAATAAAAATGAATTTGATTATATTTAATATTGTCTTAAATAATAATAATAATAATAACAAAAAAAATATAGTATGACAAAGTGCCAAAATGCAGCTGTTTCTATTAAGCAAAAATAAGTGAATATTCCATAAAATACTACTTACTGTCGCAGTTGAACTTTTATAACTGGACCAAGAAGTCTATTAGTGACTTGTGTGTATCCGAGCCTCACCAATAGCTGCATGGTCTTTTCCGTGTCCAATGAACCGCTCGAATTTGAAACGGCATCCAAAATCTGCCAGCAGTTTATCTCCAAACCTTTGCCCCCTTGAATTGTCCTAATAATGAAAAACAAGCAATAATGTTTAGGGGCCCTAGTCGAGGAGCGGAACCCTAAACTCGATCCGGTTTAAAAGCTTGCTATTTACATTCAGTAGTAGTAGAAGTAGTCAAAATATGTTTATGAATTAACTTTATTTTTAACATCCATTAAATTATCCTATAAGTCTTGAATGAAATAAAATATTAAAAAATATTTTTTTCCATTCCGATGTTAACCCTTGGAGTAAATGGGTATTTTCATGGATGCATCTGTCTCTTTTGCAGGATTTTCGGCGACATCGACCTTAAAGTACTATAACTACGAAACTACTACACCAATCATAAAAAGAACAACTGCACAATGATTGCATTGAAATTTCGAATATAGAATATTGAAATATCATTTTGTAAAACAATTAGATAATTATGAATAAATATGAGAACGTCAAAGAAGTGAAAAAAACGCGGAACCAGATCTGGTCGTATCATACTCAACGGGTAATTGTTTCAGAACCAGATTTGGTCGTATCATACTCAACGGGTTAATATCCTATAAGATAGTAATTTTATAAAAATGCATAAAAAATTATAACTTTCAGCACTTATATCTCTTTTATACAACACTGATTTTGACAAAAATATTTCATTGGAGGCATTATAGTGGGAGAAATTTCCAAAAGTTGAAATGAACTGGAAGTGATTGGAACTGGCCTAAAGCCTAACAGGCAAGAACAAAAAAAGAATATATTTTGCCTGATGAAATATATAATTTACTAAATACCATCAAATTATTCTATTTTATGCAGTGTTCTGTTAAGTAATTTTATTTTATGTAATTGTTATTTTTATTTTATATTATTTTATATAAAAAGCCTAACTGGCAAGAACAAAAAAAGAATATATTTTGCCTGATGAAATATATAATTTACTAAATACCATCAAATTATTCTATTTTATGCAGTGTTCTGTTAAGTAATTTTATTTTATGTAATTGTTATTTTTATTTTATATTATTTTATATCAAAAGCCTAACTGGCAAGAACAAAAAAAGAATATATTTTGCCTGATGAAATATATAATTTACTAAATACCATCAAATTATTCTATTTTATGCAGTGTTCTGTTAAGTAATTTTATTTTATGTAATTGTTATTTTTATTTTATATTATTTTATATCAAAAGCCTAACTGGCAAGAACAAAAAAAAAATATATTTTGCCTGATGAAATATATAATTTACTAAATACCATCAAATTATTCTATTTTATGCAGTGTTCTGTTAAGACTGCACCGAGCAAAATAAGCGAAAACGTCAGTCACGGTTTTGTCGCTGCAATCCATAATTTTTCGGTAATAAATATTTAAAAAATATATTTAAGATCTCAACGAATGTGTTTACAATAATACATCTTCTATAATCAAAAACCATTTGCTGGTTAATATTTCTTTCAACATAAAGTTGGGGAAAAACTTAAGAAAAGCACTCCGGCGTTTTGTTCACAATGAATAAAGAAATTAGATTTTATTTCAAATTTCAAATCGTAATAAATCACAAACGTTCAAGCTACAAGAAAGCATCACGGATATTTAAAAATGTTCCCTGCTTATTTAAATATGATTTTTTTAGAAGATACCTCGAATCTGCCATACAAATTTACTATGGCCAAATAACGTTCGATATATATACGCGAGCGCAAGGGTGAATTATTCAGTCGTCCACTAGAGCTGAGGAGGGGGTGACGTTTCTTTGCGTAGCGATCTGACCTCGAAAACCGGCCGCGATCTATTTCGTGCGCGTATAATATCACTCACGCGGTAAAACGATGTAAGCATTTATTGAAAGTATTTTTTATTTAGATTTTATCTGGTATTAGTGTTCCTTTTTCTATTGTCGAAAGTTGTAATTAGGTCAGCTCGTGTAAGAACCTGACCTAATTATAACTTGTTTTTATCTAAATGAGCATTATATAGCATTATATATATACAAGTTTTTATCTAAATGAGCATATTATTATGTTTTAGTAAAAATGGGAAAGCGTAAGATTAAATATCATAAATTGAAATGTGGCTCAAAGTTTCAAAACAAACGACTTCTCGCTTCTATTGTACGTGCAAGTGCCATCGCTGAGCAAGACTCGCTCGCCCAGGTATAAAAATCTTAGGATCTAAGTGATAATACGTTACAAAGCAATAATTACTTTTATCACTGTACATTTCGTTCCTAGGAATCTTCGAACAATGTGATAATAGGCTCGAGTATAAGAAAACTTGATGAACACTCGACGACAAAATATACGCCGTGCAATGATTTTGCGGTAAGTTAGTTGTATATATTTTTTTTAAGTGTTCTAGTATAAACTTTACCTGTATATTTGCAACAAAGATTTTCGGTACTTAATTCAGTTACTTTTATTAACTATCTAATTTTACCAATACAAATCGTGTTTTCGATTGAGATATATACCTATATATTTTAAAAAAAATACTGTGATATTGGGCTTGATTGCGTTTCTTCGTGAACTAAAATTGGAAATTAGTCCGTGTGAACGAGACAGGGTAATACGCTAGAGCGGAATGTGAAATGAACGGTTTTCACTTTTCACTTTTTCGAATTAAAACTACCCACCAAAGATAAAGCATCTGAATGTAACACAGCACAAAATGTATTCAAATTTATTCGGACGAGTATTAGTCCGACAGGTAGTTTTATCGACGATCGTTCGTTTTATATTCCGTTCTAACTCGTTCGTATTGCTTCGTATCTCGTTCGCTTGAACTAATTCCAGTTTCAGTTCACAAAGAAACGCAATCGGCCCATTGCCTACGTAATTTAAATTTGATAAAGTTTTATTATCAGTGTAAATTTGACTTGCAGTGCAACTTTTCTATACATACCTTCTTCAATATTTCCGGTCACTTCTATTTTCAGAAGCAATTCAGCAATAATTTATTAATTCAATTAATTTTATTTCAGAAATCATTTGAAACGGACTCGGATTCCGATTTCGAATTAATAACAGAAGAGGAAAATAATGATGATGTGGATTTTTTACCTGAAGGGAATAGAATAGTAGATTTTAATTACATATTCAAACAACTCCAAGAAATGGCCCATCACAACTCTGCATTTCAATGTAACTTAAATTTTTTAAAACTTACCAAGGAGATTAAGAAAGGGTTTCTATCAAAATTCTTTTTTACGTGTCGATTATGCAATGCAAAATTAGAACTTTTAAATTGTAAAAAACCAGATAGCCCAGTTGAACTTAACCTCAACCATAACGCTGTTAGTAGTTTCATGTCTATTGGCGCTGGATTTTCAGGATTGGAACAAGTTTCAGCCTCCCTGAACATACCCTGTATGTCTGATAAATTATACTCAAAGTGCCATACCAAGATCTGTGAACTATGGGAACTAGCTAAAGAGAAATGCATGGAGGAAGCAGCCAAAGACGAATATAATTTAGCTGTACTCAACGGCGAAGTGGATGCGAATGGAGTACCAATGATTACTGTGGTGGCTGATGGCTGCTGGTCGAAAAGATCGTATAGAAAGAACTACAACGCATTATCGGGTGCTGCAGTAATAATAGGATACAGGACAAAGAAAGTACTATATATGGCAGTAAAGAATAAATATTGTATGGTTTGTGCTCGAGCTGAAAACAGAAAACACACAGTTCCAGATCACATATGTTTCAAAAACTATACAGGTTCATCTAGCGCAATGGAATCGACAGCTTTGGTTGAAGGTTTCAAAACATCATTGAACACTCACAAACTGATTTACTCTAGATTGATAGCTGACGGTGATTCAAGTACACATAGAAACATAGAAAAATCGAAACCGTATGGAAATTTACTCGTGGAAAAAATAGAATGCACTAATCATTTACTACGAAATTACTGCACAAAGTTAGATGAACTGACCAGAAATACAAACTATCCATTGAAATATAGAAAAGTTGTTAAGAATAACATATTGCGCTTAACCCCTCAGGCCCCGATTGGCCGATATCGGCCACAAAACGATTCAGCGTGACTGCCCCGTTTTAATTTTATTTCAATTTAATTTGTTTTATTTTATTATGTTTTATTATGGTAATATGTTTAATTTTAATTATGGGTACAGTGGTTTGGCAGTAATTAATGTTTTGGTGAGACAGTGTCGTAATTCAATTTTTTTACTAATTTTTACTATTTTTTTTTGGGACAGCAACTTGTTAATCGGCTGAGGGGCCGAGGCCTGAAGGGTTAAGGCGTTCTGCAACTGGTGCTGTAAAACATCTTAATTCTGAAGGTAGCAAAACTTTTCAACAAAAAGTTCTACAGTTGAAGCAAGATTTGTTGAATTCACCACACCACGTATTTGGCAATCACAGCTTATGCAAATCTTACTATTGTGAAAAGCAAACCGAAAACGTAGAATCCGTAGAAGAAAACCTAGTTCCAATAATGAAAAGTCAAGAGGGTGGTTTTATATTTTCAGCCATATTAAAGTTTATTTCCAGACTGGTGAATAACGCGCCAAGCCTGATGCATAATGTTAATAGTAATATAGCTGAAATTTTTAATAGTGTAATTGCAAAGTTCGTCGGTGGAAAACGAATAAATTACTCAGGCAGGCAATCTTATGGAGGTAGATGTGCCGCAGCAGTAGTGTCCTTCAATTCAAGAAAGCCAGAGACTTACCTAAGCAAAAATATTTTTCTGCGAAGTCCAAACAAACTTATTAAACGACTTGAAACCAACAGAAATATCAAAAGATTGACATCAGCAAAACGCAAAATAATAAAATCGTTTCATTGTAAGAAGCCTGTTATTAGTCATGAGGACAAAAATTACGGAGAGTCTTGTGAAAAACCTGACCTGGAAAAGGCGGATTATGAGTTTGCCAAAATCGAGCATTTGAAATGCATAACTTTGACTAAGGAAGATCGCCACTTACTAGAAAGAAGAACTATTTTGCAGGCAGAATCCATAGAATGGCGCCAGGAGCGAAAACTTCGGCTAACTGCATCTATATTTGGAAAAGTTTGCAAACGAGGACTTATTAAATGCGGACCTTTGGTAAAAAATATACTGACTGAAAACAATTTAAATCATGTGAAGTCTATACAACATGGACAAAACCATGAACATCTGGCACGTGATCAACTATCTTGCTATCTTCAAAGTCCTATAAATCCATGTGGATTATTTATTGACCTGGATCTACCATTTTTAGGTGCGAGTCCGGATGGACTTTTGCAAGAGGACAAAATTGTAGAAATAAAATGTCCGTACTCAGCTAGAGGAATGAGTATTAATGATGCCATCAGAGAGAAAAAAATTACTTTCTGGAAAATAGACAAAGATGGCAATACCAATGTAAATAAAAAACACGATTGGTATTTTCAAGCCCAAGGACAAATACACGCCACTCAAAGAAAAATTTGTGTATTTGCTGTTTGGACGGACATAGACATGAAGGTGGAAGTCATAAACGAAGATGAAGGCTTTTGGAGTGAGATGGAAATAAAACTGAAAATATTTTACTTTGACTGTTTGCTACCAGAAATTATAGATTCAAGACTGGATAGGCAAATGGACATAAAGGAACCTGCCTATATTTTGGAAGCATTAAAAAAAAAAGAGATATTAAAAAATAATAAACGGAAAATATTGGAAACAAAATCCGTTAAGATTACGAAACCAAAAAAAACTAGTAACAATAAAAATGTTTAACAATGTGAAAATTTTCTAAATCAGTTTAAAGCCAGTTCAAGGCAATGAGCAACTTTTTTGTCCAAATTGTAAATTGTAACTTTTTTTATAATAATGCCTATATTTTTCTAAAAATTCATAAAACTAAAATTCTTCAGATATGGTCTTTTCCAGGTATCATCTAAGGCGACTACCTCTCTCAAATAGTGATAAACTGACATTTTGCGATCAAATTTATGGGCCTCCCGCATGCATTTAAATATTATAAAAAATATTAATCTTGTAGAAAATTTCCTAATATTTTGTTCTACGATGCAGAATTTCATTGTTTTGATTTAATTCCTAATCAAAATAAATAAAATCTGAAGTCATCACTTTTTTGTAAATTACATTTTTCTGGGTATCTACAAAGTCAAAGAGATACCACATTAGATACCCCAGAGAGATACCAGATTATAAATTCTTACGAATATCTTAACTGGCGCCGCAATATGTTATTTCGATATTTTCTGTTTTTAACATTCTTTTTCACATTTTTTCCATGTACCTACTGACATACCACTCGGGCGAGGTGCATGGCCATGCAGATTTCTGGACGGTGTTTTTCATCTGAGTCATCATATTTTTTTTATGTATATGATTATACTTATGTAAATTAGGATATTATTAAAGATAATATTATAATTACGGTACCTCCGGTTGTTTTTTGGAGGTTTCCTATCCGGACTTAAACGCTCTCATTGATCAGTGATTTCGTGTGACTTCATATTGCTTAAAATTCTTATTTTACGGATTTTATATATTGTTGCTTTTAAATATGCATCACAAATAAAGTGTAAGCGTTTAAGGCAATGGATACCGTTATTTCCTCCTCAATGAGTCATAATAACGTATACAATAAAGAAAAACTGACTCTTTTGCTGTTATTTTACTGATCCTTCTACTGTCTTGTGCATTGTGTTAAGTCTTTTTCAAGTCTTTTTTGATGCCCGGGCTAGAAGATAATCTTTTGGCACTATAGTGGTCGCAATCGCTCCTGACATTCCGGGTCGTAAAACGTGCGAGCACGACAGCACATCACTTTTCTCCCTCGCACAAGATATAGAGATCGCTATCCCCGGCCACGCCTCACTATCGATATCGATGGATTTTCGATATTGATGTGTGATACATAGTAATATTTGACAGTACTTAAATGAAAAATGAAAAACGAAGGGGTTGGTAAACTTCGGCCCAAGTGTTAGGTTAGGTCACCTGATCTTACATTGTAAGGATCCGGGTTCGATTCCCGGCTGGGTCACTATTTTCCATTGGGATAAAACTAACGGAATTTCATTTTCAATTCTGTCGGCCGAATGCCATAACAAGACACACACTTACACACATGTTACATGCACACATACATATAAACACTTCATATTAGGGTTGGTTGTAAGAGATTGTCGTATGATAATAAACCCGCCCATTGTGAAATTTCACAATAAAGAGTACAAACAAACAAACAAACAAAACAAATTACTTTCTTGTATGTATTTATAATATATTAGGATGTTCGGGGTAGTCCAAAACAACTAAATGAACTTAGCACGTAAACCATAAGAGATTCATTGCCAGTCCTGTAAATACACCCTCAATAAAGGGAGTTACTCTCTGGAAGGGTTTCAAATGTTACGTATCTCCTGTCCAAATAATCTAGTAATCTCCTGTCCAAAAAGTCTTCTAATATCCAAAGCGTGAAACGATAGTTGGTGTGAAATATCGTATCTACTTTTTAAAAATTAAACAGTTTTTTTTTTATTTTGATGATTTAGTGTACCGAATATTGTTCAATATGAGAAATTGAGTTTAAAGTTATACATGACTTTTTTTGTTGAGGTCAAGGTTACCGACAAAAAGCGGGTTTTATTTTTAAAATTCAGTTCTTCAAGTTTTTTTTTCTTAGTAACAAAGGCCTATATGAAAAAAACTTTCAGATAAGTTTTAACTTGGTTTCCATGTTGAATTTATATAATCTCCTGTACAAAAAGTTTTCTAATATCCAAAGCTTGAAACGATGGTTGGAGTGAAATATCTTATCTACTTTTTTCACGTTCACGAATTTTCACATTTTACACAAATTCGGTTGATTACGTAATCTTGGGGGGGGGGGTAAGGCCGCAGATTACGTCTGTAAACATGTGGGAGGGGGGGGGGGGGGTAGAAAATCCCAAAAACGTGATTACGTAATATGTGGACGGCCCCGCCTCATAACCGCACAATCAGAGACCTGTATTCAAATAATTATGATATCGTTTATATAAATTACTGTGATATAGTTAAATATAAATATAATATAAGACGAAATAGTTAACAATGACTCAGTTTTCTGCTTTTTCTGTAAAATATCTAATTTTGACTTACACTGTACTTTTGTTTAGGCGACGATATTCGACGCGCCATATCGTCGCGACGATTGGCGCCAACCGGTGTGCTGCGTTAAATACCTATTTAGGGCACGTGAATTATGGTCGGCGCAGTCTTAAGTAATTTTATTTTATGTAATTGTTATTTTTATTTTATATTATTTTATATCAAAAGCCTAACTGGCAAGAACAAAAAAAGAATATATTTTGCCTGATGAAATATATAATTTACTAAATACCATCAAATTATTCTATTTTATGCAGTGTTCTGTTAAGTAATTTTATTTTATGTAATTGTTATTTTTATTTTATATTATTTTATATCAAAAGCCTAACTGGCAAGAACAAAAAAAGAATATATTTTGCCTGATGAAATATATAATTTACTAAATACCATCAAATTATTCTATTTTATGCAGTGTTCTGTTAAGTAATTTTATTTTATGTAATTGTTATTTTTATTTTATATTATTTTATATCAAAAGCCTAACTGGCAAGAACAAAAAAAGAATATATTTTGCCTGATGAAATATATAATTTACTAAATACCATCAAATTATTCTATTTTATGCAGTGTTCTGTTAAGTAATTTTATTTTATGTAATTGTTATTTTTATTTTATATTATTTTATATCAAAAGCCTAACTGGCAAGAACAAAAAAAGAATATATTTTGCCTGATGAAATATATAATTTACTAAATACCATCAAATTATTCTATTTTATGCAGTGTTCTGTTAAGTAATTTTATTTTATGTAATTGTTATTTTTATTTTATATTATTTTATATCAAAAGCCTAACTGGCAAGAACAAAAAAAGAATATATTTTGCCTGATGAAATATATAATTTACTAAATACCATCAAATTATTCTATTTTATGCAGTGTTCTGTTAAGTAATTTTATTTTATGTAATTGTTATTTTTATTTTATATTATTTTATATCAAAAGCCTAACTGGCAAGAACAAAAAAAGAATATATTTTGCCTGATGAAATATATAATTTACTAAATACCATCAAATTATTCTATTTTATGCAGTGTTCTGTTAAGTAATTTTATTTTATGTAATTGTTATTTTTATTTTATATTATTTTATATCAAAAGCCTAACTGGCAAGAACAAAAAAAGAATATATTTTGCCTGATGAAATATATAATTTACTAAATACCATCAAATTATTCTATTTTATGCAGTGTTCTGTTAAGTAATTTTATTTTATGTAATTGTTATTTTTATTTTATATTATTTTATATCAAAAGCCTAACTGGCAAGAACAAAAAAAGAATATATTTTGCCTGATGAAATATATAATTTACTAAATACCATCAAATTATTCTATTTTATGCAGTGTTCTGTTAAGTAATTTTATTTTATGTAATTGTTATTTTTATTTTATATTATTTTATATCAAAAGCCTAACTGGCAAGAACAAAAAAAGAATATATTTTGCCTGATGAAATATATAATTTACTAAATACCATCAAATTATTCTATTTTATGCAGTGATCTGTTAAGTAATGTTATTTTATGTAATTGTTATTTTATATTATTTTATACTGTTCAAAACTCAATAACAGCAATTGTCAAATGTACATACTTCCAGACTGTGAATGATTATTAGGACAGAAAACCAAAGAAATAATCTTGAAAACTGCAAGAATTCATAGATGCAAAACTGCAAGATTCCAAGAATAACGTGCAAAATACATAAAAAAGTGATATTGTTACAACATAGATATTTAGCAGTAAAAGGGATTAAAAGTTGAATGTTTATTCTGGACCAATAGATTCCAAAAAAAATACTGGAAGTACTATTGTACAGGTGAGTGATCAACTTGGGACCGTAGCGATAAGAATTCTTTCCGAGCTACTCACTTTCCTCTGGATTGTTGCTCGAGGAAAAAGTGCATCTGTTTGGTTTTTCCCTGTTTGCCCATCAGTTTTGCAAGATCCAATATTTTATGTTCATCTACAGCAAAATTAGGGTCTTCTTTTCTGAGCATGGCCAGCATTTCTTCGGCTTTGTCCAAATTTTCCATTTTGACATAATAATTGATTACCATGGCCTTCATTCCACTTGATAACTGAATCTGGAACAATCAATAATTGTAGTAAAATCCTCGTTATGATGCTATGTTGGCCGTCATGGATTCATTCTAAATTATAAAACTTTAATTGATATATTACGGCATTCAATTAAAAGTTTCAGTATGACAAAGTAATACTTTTTGATAACTTTAATTAAATGTTCTTTTATTTTTCGACATAGTCACCTTTTAAGTTTATACGCTGGATATATCTTTTTCGTCCAGGGTATATGTCCAGGGTAGTCTACCCTGGACAACGGCGGCTGCAACGTCACCGAAACGTCGGGTGCTACAAATTTCACACGGTAAATTTGTTTCCATCCTATTTATAATGTCAAACAACGGCGATAGTTATCGATTTTATATTAAATACCCCTCCTAAAAACTATTCATCCCGATCACCTAAAAATTCCAGTACTGCGGCTACTACCCCATCATCATCTTCAAATTTTCGACCTTTCAGATGTTCCTATAATATCGGAAATAGACAGAAATCACTAAGGGTGAGGTCCGGTGAGCATACAGGTGTTCCAGTATTTCAAAGCCAGCTTCTTCAATGGCAGCTATCACAACTCTAGACTTGTGTGCTGGTAGGTTCTTATATCGTCGTTTTAGAGAAAATTAATTTTTAACCTAAACAACAACCCCTCAGGCCCCGATTGGCCGATATCGGCCACAACACGATTCAGCGTGAAGGCCCCCGTTTTAATTTAATTTGTTTTATTTTATTATGTTTTATTATGTTAATATGTTTCATTTTAATTATGGGTACAGCGATTTGGCAGTAATTAATGTTTTGGTAGACAGTGTCGTAAATCAATTTTTTTACTAATTTTTACTAAAATTTTTTGGGACAGCAACTTGTCAATCGGCTGAGGGGCCAAGGCCTGGGGTTAATATTAAATAAAAAAACATTTTTACTCCATCTTTTGTAAGGAACGGGTATATTTCGTCCCTACTGACTTGACTACTTTTATTTATGAATTATTTAATATTTTTTGAAGAATGAATACGCGTCACCAAATCTCCTTTTATTTTTTTTTGGAAGTATCCTTGTTGTTCTTGTAGGCACTTTAAATAACATATATGGATTATGTGTAACATTAGCAGCGTATCGGTCGGCGGCCATTTGCAATTTAATTACATTGTCTAAGCTTCTGCTAGTAGATAGCAGTTGGCACTATGTATTTTTTTGTACTGCTTTTTTTTCGAAGCTAGTACCGGCACCAGAGTCACTGCCAAACATAAAACTTACTCCTTCATTTTCACATTTGTATAATATCCGTTCCGTATTGTTTACATCTCCTTGCCTGCAATACCCTTGAAGAAGTTTCCTCAAGACGCCTCTAGTATTCATGTTGTTCTTTTCCAACTCCATTAAATGATTTTCCAGTCCTTGCAGGTCCATATCGTTCTGTAATTAATGTTAAAATAATAAGCAAATCATAATAATAATGCAAGTGTGGTATTTTGTAATTATTTATTTCCTATCGAGCAAGTCAAGCAAATCGATTCGGTAGCTAAGAAGGTTAGAGCTATTGGATATTTGACCAAGGAGCTGAGGAATCTTCTGTATCCCAATGAGCTCTCCTCTGTGTTTGTTGCTTTATGTGAGTCTTTTATACCACCTTAAACTGCCCAAAATAATAAATACAAACGGAGCTGCCAAAGAATTCACCGACCAGAGTCATGCCCATCCTAAAACTATTTTTACACATCTGGAGGGTGAGTAGTGGACTCCGGACTAGCAACCGGCTGTGGTAGATTAGGACAACTGTATTGCCACATGTGAGCATTCATCCTACCACCCATTCAAATCCATAGAATTTGAGACACGGAAATTGCGGTTTCAGAAAGTTTTTCCAGAAAGGAGTTAATTACTTCCTGGAGACACCAAGATATTTAAAGAGGTCAAACAGAGACATGGCTGGCAGGCCGCCAGCGCCGCCAGCACCAACTTCCACCGCATGAAGGTGAATAGTTAAGCCGTTCCAGGTGACAGCATTTGCAAGATCACGGTATTTACTTAATATAGTGATAAGTCCGCCATTTGGGCGTAAATTGTAAATAAATTTGTGCATAAATTGTGCATAAAGTAATGTTTTTATAGCACAATAAAGTTATTCTATTCTATTCTATACTTAATTTGTACTTGTGGTCGTTTGTGATGACTTCCCATGAAACGGTTAATTCTACATAAGGGCCATCTTCCGATATAGGAAGTAAAGAGTTATAAGACGGAAGAAGGACAGCCGGCAAAGCGTACAGGCTCAGCAAATACCACAGAACTTTGTATCCATCACCCCAACACAGACGTATACCTAGTGGGGTGATGTAATCCTGACAAGTAATTCCCTTTCGCGATTTTTATAATATGTATTTTTTAAAATGTGTTAAAAAATGAACATAATCTATTTTATGTAACTATAAAAAATAGGATAAAGTATAAATAAATATCTGATCAGAGGGCTGTGCGTCCAAAACCTTCAGGAAATTGTACTGCTTAGAGATCAAATCGATCTCCAGAATCCAATCTGAAGCTTTCTCGATTATTGAGAAAGGTTTTTTAGTGGTTTTTTCCTGCCTTTAGAGCCATCCCGCGTACAAACTGTATTGAGGGTTTGGAGGGTACTATCAGATTCTTGTTGGCACGAGCCACTGAGAGGCTAATTACCTTGCGAATAGCAACAAGGACTTTGTCATATTAAAAATAATATTCCGGAAGCCTTATTGCACTTCCAATAATTCTCTAATCAAAGAGGCACATGTATTCAACATTAGGTAACTGTTTATTAAGTCGGCGATGCTAACGTTATTTTTGGCTCGAGATAAGACATTAGTTCTAGGTTTATAATCTTGCCCTATTAATGTAATAATAACAAAGAAAACTTTTGGAGGGATGGACCACGTCAATGATGTCCTTATGAAAAATTGATCTTTAAACTGACCCACAGTTTAACTTGGTTCAAGACTTGTAAAGAATGTAATTTCTCTGCCGACCCTAGGTGTGGTTTACTATAGACAAACAAAGCGAACCATAGCGACTCAACTTGGAACATATCAAGTATATTAAAAATGTTCAGTGAGAAAAATCGGTGATCTGCAAACACCTCTTGGATAGCGAAAGGATACACTTGGTGCAGATTGAAAATTCCATTGTGCTATCAATACAATTCTATTTACCCTGCATGATCTGGTAAGCCATAGAAACAATGAGAACTCCGAACTTGCCGAAGGTTCAAACTTTCTATTACATGGAACCTATCCTTAAAATGTTTTCAATGCCCGCCACTGAGCGCAAAGACGTGAAACGGCAGAAATTCAAAACTCGCAGTGCTGCCATCGCCGCCCCCCCCCCCTCCACCGCTACAATCTACACAGTAACAGCAGCAGTATGCCAAGAGCAACAGCATACAACTGACAGCACTTTAGTCTACCCTGGACAAAGTCGGTTGTAACAGCGCCGAAACGTCAGGTGCTTCAAAGTTTATGCGGTAAAATCCGATTTTGTTTTATTTATAATGTCTAACAACCGCGATAGTCTTTGATTTTATAAAAGGATTTTATGTAGAATATTAGTAATTTACCGGATGCAGGTATCCTTGCCCACGCTCGAAGTGTGTTATACTTTCATCGCCCAATCTCTTTAGATCCTTTATCAGCGAACTAACGTCGTGTTTAACGTTCAGTTGCTCTACAATCGAAACACAGTACTCCAGCTTATCTTTGGATATTTTAATTCCGGCTTCTTTAAACGCCTGAAAATAGGTAAATAATATATTAATCAACTGGGGATGCTAGCGGCCTAATTCAAAAAAATTGATTTAACAAAAACTTACTTTGATTATTTCTCGAATTCTGGCAACATTAAATTTTAATTTTGGATTTCTGAGTAATTTCGATAGGTAGATCCCAGCCCAATCGCTCTGTTTATCCTTGGCTCTGTTGAGTAACATCGTAAACAGACCAGTGATAATATCGATTTCTCGGTTTATCAGATAGCTGGTTTCCAAAGGGTGTAACAATTTTTCAATGTCGATTTTCACGTCGTATTTTTCACCTGAAATAAGAAATTGTAAGTATAAGTTTCAATTAACTAAAATAACGAATGAGACTTGGTCATAGTCATACCCCTCCTCTCTCCAACTTCCCAATCTGAGGATTGCAGACTTCTTAGTATGTGAATGTGACCTCAATGAAGGGAAACATAACCATATTTTGTTTAATAGCCTTATTGACAATCATTTCCTTAATTCATATTTCATAATCATAATTCCTAGGATTCATATTTAGTCCACGCCATGCAACGTGACGGCGATCTGGCCACAACACGCCGCTGCGTAGAATCACACTCAACTTAAATAATGACATGTAATGTTACGACACATAATTATCCATATAAAATATATTACAAAGGATGTGGTTAGATTGACGTTACGTGGCATAGCATGGCTTGGGCTAAATATGAATGCGCCTTTACTCCTTCCTCACTAAATATAAAATTTCAATTCCTGCCAATATTTCTTACATTTTAAGTAATATTAATAAACCCATCTTAATCCTACTAATAAAATTGATGTGTTTTAATGATCTCAAAATCTGAGTTTTTAACGATTACTCTTATGTGCTGTCATGTCATCTCTAACCATTGTCCGTCTTGCTCGATTTGCTTGGTCCATACAATACGAGGTAAATGTATGCCAGACTTCATCTCGCTTAACAGGTTTTGCAAAAACTCACAAGTCAGTGCAGCACAACACAAAAACTCGATGAAAACGATATTTTTAAAAAGTATTTTGAGAAAGAATGATATTTTTCTGATGATACAATATATACAATAAGGTAGGTTTTAAACCTTACATAATTCCTTCGCTGCTCTATTTTGTCCGGATGATAGAAGGACGACCAACATGGGAGTTACAACTGAAGTTGCCGTTAATCCGACAAACTGGAACTTCTTTACGAGAATATCGGGTGATGAAAAAGTTACAAACGGCAATATAAAATCCAACAATGTTTCGTAATCTGGTGTAATTCCCAGTATGAGCATCTCAGTTATCGCTTCGAATATTGCTGAAACAAACGATAAGAATATTATAATTTAATAGTGAGTTTGGACATCATCTACATGCTGCCAAACTGACCTTTTTCGCCGACCTGTTTTGAAGCTGCAACTAATAACGGCCAAAAGTAATGCGGCCGTATCGGAATTCCCAAATTGCTCATCTCCTTCATCGTCTCGAGTGCGAGGGACCGATTGCCGAACTGCAGCGCTGCTTCGCAAGCCGATTGCAACGCGATCGGATTGCGACCAGTTTTATGCAGGTGCTTTGCAATCGAAAGCACGGTTTGATTCGGCTGTAACATAAATAGACTAAAACTAACTTTTTATTGAGTGAGGCTATTAAAATCATTACAACTATTACACAGCCTGGTGGCATAGTGATTAGGTAACCTGATCTGACATTGTAAGGTTCAGGGTTTGATTTCCAGCTGTTTCAGCATTTCCAGCATTTCCAGCAAATTAACGGAATTGAATTTCAACTCTGTTGATCCAATGCAATAACAAGACACAACTTACACGCATATTACACGCCCACATACATTTAAACGGGTCATAGTAGGATTGGTTGTAAGAGATTGTCATATGACAATAAACCCGCCCATCGTGAACATCTCCATACACCAAAGCGCACTTCCCGTGCTTTTTGTTTACGAGAAAAAAAATATGGTTGGATACTTTTTGAACAGTCTACATATAATAGGTCATTTATGGACTACAGAGTGAAAAATATCATGATAATATAATGGAATATTATATATTGATATCATAATATCAGATCGGATGTAATAGAGTACGGCTCTCTGAACCTACGTGTAAAGCAACCTCTACAGATATTTTGTTCGTTATTTCCTATTAATGGAAAGCACTATTATTCCATATTGTGGTATAGCACTAAAAATATGCATGCTCAATACACACAATTGCAAGTATGGCTCTATTCACGAGCGTGAACATATTGTTGATGTACACTGCAGTACTCCATAGAAGAATACCATAGCGCAGGTGTGATTCAACTACCGCGTAATAGGCTGATATCACCTCAGTTCTCTCCATACAACTCCTGATGCGTAATTGAGATAGAGAATAAAGAACTGATTTCATCATAATGTATAAAGAACAAAAATATATGAGTAATAATACACTTACAAGAACTGCTTTTACACATTCTCTGATAAGAGAGCGTCCGTGTAATCCAGGGTCATCCTTCGGTCCAAAAGAGGGTAATGGCAGACAGTCGTATATGCACAAAGCGGCATGAGGGCATCCTTGATAAATCAGCTGTGTGCTGACAGATTGCATTAGCACTGATATCGAAGGAGTATTCTTCACTTTATTAGGCAAATAGCTTAAAACCTGTAAAGTAATATATAATTATATATTGAAAAAAAAAACTTTTTGGTACAATGGCTTTTTAAATACCTTTGGAATATAATCATCGTGCCTTTTAAGAGCAAGCGTTTTGACCAGCTCCATGATTTGCCGTTCCGAAAACTCCTGATTGCTGAATTTAGCCTTTTTCAATTGTTCCATCATCAGATCCAACTTGCCATTCCAAGCGTATGCTCGCAAAATAGCCATGTGAGTGTCTTCAGTCATTTTAATGTTGACCGATTTCATCATTTGTAAAGTCGCTGCAATATCATCGAGCTTTCTACAGAGAAGAAGAGAGAATAAGATCTTTATAACGTTTAGTATCAGTCTAAATGACTTACAAAAAAAATAAACCTTATTTTAAAAAGTGGCCTCTGCTACAATATACATAAAGAAATCTGACACATTACCAAAAAAAACTAGACTGGGTTATGCACCAGTGTGATATCACAATGATACCCAGCTTGCGAAGTTTAGGTCGTCGTCCGGCTAAACCAGTGATTCCCAAAGTGGTCTACATGGACCCCCAGGGGTCGATTTTGATTCGCAGGGGGTCCATGTCAGCGAGAAACAGAAATCGGGGTGCACGAGATGTAAATGGGGGTCCACATTAGTGGACTCCACCTAGGCAGGTCACCATAAGCATTAAGGCGATCCGTTAATGTCGTATCACTTCTTAAACCATTTTGTATTCTGCATAGTATTTTAAAATTATAATAATAGCAATAAACAAACGCGTGCGTCACAAGTAGGTATCTCAGAATGAAATCAACACTAAACTCAAATTGCATCACTAGTCGATTAAAGAGGCCAGCGCACATGACTAACAAGGGAAGGTGCGAATGAGATATGTGAAAAAATTGCGCTTCAATGGTATCCGTGCGAGTGAGTAGGATAAACGTGTCGCATGAATAAGCAAGCGAAATAGTGCTACATGTGCACATATGTGCGGCTTTCCCAAATGATTCGTACTTCAAGGTTGTGGACGCTTAGGAATAAAAAATATATAATTGTACATATTTTTAATGTTTTACAACTGTCCACATTACTATAAACCCTGTGTAGGCGATCAGTACTGTTCAAGCTGTCAAGAAACTTTTAATGTTAGTAAGTTCAGGAAAATTCAGGCAGGGGTCTATGGAAAACAGCAAGGGGTCTACGAATCAAGAAAGTTTGGGTACCTCTGGGCTAAACTATCAAATGTATACATATCACGAACTAAGATAAAAAAAAACGAAGAAATGTAAGTTTAGCCAGAATTTAGCAATACGCTTACATTTCTGTGTCTTTACTACAAACTTTTATTTACCTTGCAATGTTTGTTAGTTTGTTTTTTTGGTCAAATCTTGCAAGCTGAATTAGAACCACTCCCTCTTATCCTATGAAGTTGAAATTTTACACGTTGGTTCAGTTCCGATGACAATGATTGTTTATGCTTGGAATGACCTGATTCTACACCCAGGGTCGGCTCCCGACAAGGATACTCTTCCATGGTCAACAACAGCACAGGCACAAAATTTTGTATATGCATTCAATTATGATAGCACGTTCTAAATTTCACCATGACATGGCTGCTGCACTCAGGGTTGGCTCTCGACAAGGGGACTCCTCAACGATCGACAGCACAGAAACAAAATTTTGTATACACATTCAATTATGGTAGCCCATTCTAAGTTTCACTGCGATAGGGCTGCTGCACCCAGGTTTGGTTTCCAACAAGGGGGCTCCTCAACGGTCAACAGCACAAACACGAAATTCTGTATAGCGGTGAATTATGAAAGCCCGTTGACTGGCTGTTTGCACCCACGGTTGGCTCGGGACAGAGCATTTTAATAAAAGCTTGTTTTTAAAAATGTATTTATACTAATCACTTATTTAATGTGTATTAGTTCCTGGTCGTGGGGTGAGGTAGTCATTAAAGAATATTTGAGAACTTTTTCCAGTGAAGCCAAAGTCCATTGTAAATATTCCTTTGCCTTTCTTTATATCTGATAATATAAAATTGAAATAATTGCAATGGCAAAATTCTCACAAATTATTATGACGCACCTGAGCCAGAATATTTACAAATTTAACGTCAACCACACAATCTTCGAAGTCACAGCAAAAAACTCAACTGTACAAAATGAATCCTCTTAAGGACATTCTCAAAATAGTGTGGTCGACATGTGAAATAATCAACAATTTGAAGTGATTAGTGCGAGCTCTGTCAATCAATTAAAATCAGACTTGATTTGTACCAAAGAGCTTGTTAATATTGTATATTAACAAGCATATAGGAAACGCCCAATTAGAAGCAGTTAAGCAACAAAAAGATCTTGGAATAACAATTACTAATGATCTCAAATGGAAGAAACACATAATTGCAATTGCTAAATGAGCCAACTCTACTCTATCTAATAAGGAAGGCTTTCCAACATCTGTCAATAGAGGTTTTCATCAAGATCTACAAGGCATCTGTGAGACCTATTCTTGGGTATGGCTATCAGCTCTGGAACTCCTACTTATGCAAAGATGTAGATGTCCTGGAAAAGGTGCAGCTAAGGGCAACCAAAGTGCCAGTGGGTCTGAAGAATAGGAATTAAGAAGATTGCTTGGAATTATTTACTACTCTCAAACAAAGAAGTCAAAAAAAGGACCTGATTGAGATATAAAATTCTAAAACATTATTACGAAGTACCTGGGCTAGAGAATATTTAAAAATTCAACGTCAACACAAATCTTCGAGGTCACAACAAAAAACTCAACTGTACAAAATTTAAATCTAATCCTCTTAAGAATGTGGAATAATCTGATCCATGTGAAGCGATTAGTGCGAGCTCTGTCAATCAATTTAAAAACAGACTCGATTTGTACCAAAGAGCTTGTTAATATTGTACATGGCTAGCTTTACAAGATCTGATCTGGAAGTATCAGCAAAGCTGCCTGTCCAGGATAAATAAAAATAATAATCAAAATTCCTTTGTATTTCTTTAGACCCGATAATATAGTATTACAATAATTGCAATGGCAAAATTTTGCAATAGTTATTTTGCCATTGCAATAACTACTTAAATGGAAAAAATGCAGGATCCCTAATTAGACAGGTGATGGCTTAATTAAGGCAGTCAGCGGACGAGCCTTTATCTAAGGATATTTTGAAGCCAGTTAGAATATGCCTAGCTGTCCTAAGGGTGAATTCATATAGTAACAATAAACTATCCTCCAAACAGCAAACGAGGTTACTGGGATCTCGAAGTGAATGCTGTTAGTATTTCTAATTTTTAGTTAAAATTTCTTAAATTAGGTAAGTATAACAGAAGTATATATTCTTAGAATTAATAGTAGGTAGTATACGTACCCGCATTTTCCATGTCCAATAATTAGCGAGTTAAATATAACCTCAGTCAAGGGGAAGCCAATACTTTTCATGTTTGCTATTAGTTCAGACGCCTGGTCCATTAATCCGCCCTACGGAGAAAAATTAAAAAAATCGACTAACTTTAGCTATATCTACTGCAAACTAATAACGTGTTTTACAATAAGCTGTGATAATTTGAATGATTACGAAACAAAATATTAATTTCCTTTATCATGGCAGATAGAAACTATACAAAAGCAGAAAGCTTTTTTTATCTCGATTAGTTTTTTTTTAATATAATCAACTGAGACTAGAACTGAGGAGGGTTAGGGTCACCGCCCTGACCCCAAATGAGCTTAGTCCGCTACCGCATAAAGCATTACCCGGAAGTAGACCAAACATAGGTCTCAATTCAAAATGCTAGAAAGATCTTTCGAAGCATTCTTGCTATTTGTAGAAACAAAATAATCAAAATGCAAAGCCGCAAACTTAAATTTTGTTACGCAAAAAAGATACATATCTTACCTCGCAACTAGCAGCTAAAAGTAATTGAAAAGTCAACTCGTTTGGTTTAACTGGCGCCATCTCTTGTATAAACAGGCCAGCCGCTGGACTATGCTGATTTTCGATATAGCAACGCAAGAGCTCATTGTAGTGATCAACGGTGAATTGAGTGTGAGGCCTGAAATAGTTTAAACTATGATCTATACTATTCTAACAGTTAGGGTGTGGCAATTGCTAGGATAAAATTATATCCATAAAATTCTGATTTCCTCAATCAGAATTGAGTCATCAGAATTGAATCAGTCATTTCAAAAAGCGCATCTGAGGCAAAAATTCAAAGTTTCAGTTTCTAACCTTAAGTAACTAGAAATTGTGTAACAAAAATCAATTTAAATAAAAACAAGTTAAATTTATTAAGTTTAATGTTGCGAATTGTTATTTTTTATATTGTTATATTATTAATTAATTATTTGAACTATTAGTAACTGAAAAATATGCCCTTTTCAAAATGACCAAGCAATATTCACCCTTCAAGCCCCGCGACTTCGATATCGAAGTCAACTGAACGTGTCCAGGAAAAGTGATTTGATTGGGTTTTTTGTGTCATTCCGTATGCAGTTGTATTATATTTAAATGCACGATGATACAAATATCATCGTGCCTTGAAATAAAATACAACTGAATACGGAATGACATGAAAAACCCAATCAAATCACTTTTCCTGGACGCGTTAAGTTGACTTCGATATCGAAGTCGCGGGGCTTGAAGGGTTCATATAGCAAACTGACTTCTGCCGTCTAATGGAATGTATAGTATCAGTAAAGTAATTTAGGTCTTTGCCAAAACATAAATAGCATATTTATATCTATAAATTATTACAGTGGTTTTCAACCGTTGGGTCCCGATCTCCTGGGGGGTCGCAAAGAGACCCCCGGGAGGTCGCAGGCTATCTAAAAATAAAAAAATAAATATTGCAAAATTTTTAATTATCTAATATGCCAAAATAAAAGAAAGAAAGAAAGAAAACATATTTATTATGTGTTTTGCTGTTGCTTTTACAAAACTTTAGGTTGATCTAAGATCGAAACAGGTACAGCTTCGAAAGTGAAAAACAGTTAAAATTAATGTGGTTTTCGCCATTGTTTCTACAAAAAGTTAATTTATTGGATGCTTACAGTTACAGCTGTGGAAGAGACTAAGCGGGATCAAGAGAACTAACTTACAATCTAAGCGGGGTCGGATAAGAGTTTTTTTTTTTTACCAACTAGGGGGTTGTGATATAAAAAAGGTTGAAAAGCACTGTATTATTATATCTTTATGTATATTAGATACCTGATGTACATATAATATATAATATAAAATATTTACCAATTTTAAATTTATTAAATATCTAATGCAATGTAATGACTGCTCTAGCACAAGCTTAGCTTAGTGGAGCGACATGCGGCATCTTATTTATAAATACATAACTATGGAAAAATCATGCTATGGGTTATTTTTCGATGTATGTATAGTGTATTTAAAAAGATATTTTTTTAATTTTTTTAATAAATAAATAAATAAAATATTAAGTAGTTATAAAAATAGAAGCTATAAAAAACAAAAGTAGCAGAAACCTTATTTTTAATTAAAAATAAAAACTCATTTGGAAAAAAATACCAAGAGAAAACTTAGGCGACATCCACAATATCTGCCATGTAAATAAACTAAAGTAGCAGAAACCTTATTTGGTATCGAAAAAAAACACATTTTGGAAAAAATACCAAGAGAAAACTAAAGCGACATCCCCAATATCTGCCAAAATATTAACATCGTATCTTGTGTTGGAGGGCAATAGTTAGTTATATCATTATAAAAAGCTTTTTTCTCCTCGTGTATATAAGTGAAGAAACTTTTTTAAATCTGCATATTTTTCATTATTTGAAACTTTTCCATTGTATATTTTTCTGCTAGAAAAATGACAGCCACAGGATTGCTTACCAGCAGTCAAAAAATACTGCCATGAAAAATTAATTCCAGTACCTACCTACTATTTCCATGCAGTCATTATAAAAAAATGCTGTTTTCAAAATGACAACCAAATTGACTCTCATTATCAAAACTAACCTATGTTCAGGTTCCATTTTCAATTTGAACCTGCGCATACTGTAAAGCATTGATTTCCGTCTAAAAAAGTCATTTCTGAAAAAGTCTACTCCAATACTAGAATATTACCCAATAATCTATAGTTATAGCAAAGGTTTTAATTGTAATCAAAAATAAAGATAATTATAAATAGGGATAGAAACGAATATACCGCGTGAAATTTGTAGCACCTGACGTTTCGGTGACGTTGCAGCCGCCGTTGTCCAGGGTAGACGCCAGTCGGCAGACACGACGGCTGCAACGTCACCGAAACGTCGGGTGCGTACAATTTCACGCGGTAAATTCGTTTCTATCCTATTTATAATGTCAAACAACCGCGATAGTTTTAAATTTTAAAGATAATTACTTCAAAGTGTCCCACACTTGGCGAACGAGCTGCATCCTTGCAGCCGGAGTTCTCATCTGGCAACAGCTCAGAGCAACATCGTATCAAAAGCAACCCTTGCTTCTGCGTTGAATACTGATTGGTCCGCTACATTGTCGATGATCTTCATAAATTCGTTTTTGTAACCCTATTTTTTCTGGTATATCGAAACTGACAAGTTTACCGAGCATGTTTTCCAGATGATCATCTTCGCATTGGTGACATTCTTGCTTAGATATAAAGTCGTAGATGAAAATAGTTGCCTAAAAAAGGGATAATTTTTTAAATATATTTTTTGTACGTAATTAGAATATAATGATAACTAAATATAATACCGTGTATATAGATGATTCAAATTGGTTCGTATAATATTATTTACGCCGACAGATGTTAATTTTCTAAAGTTTTTCGTAAACATCTTAGCACGTATTTAACTATTTGTAGGTTATATTATTATATCCGAGTCCATCTGACATTTGATGCTTGAAGGGGTTTTTACCCATAGATCCATACAAGTAATAGAATAGTTATTTATAATTGCTATATTACTCCAAAAGATATGATATTTCGCGGTATTGATTCATTACATTACGACAATATTTTATAATGCATGAAACAGAATAAAAAATAGGAAAGTGATTAGATATTAAAAATATATATATATACATATATATATATATATATATATATATATATATATATATATATATATATATATATATATATATATATATATATATATATATATATATATATATATATATATATATATATATATATATATATATATATATATATATATATATATATATATATATATATATATATATATATATATATATATATATATATATATATATATATATATATTTCTTTTTTTAA
>OX155952.1:6147062-6299079 GCA_944548615.1 Micropterix aruncella
ATATATATATATATATATATATATATATATATATATATATATATATATATATATATATATATATATATATATATATATATATATATATATATATATATATATATATATATATATATATATATATATATATATATATATATATATATATATATATATATATATATATATATATATATATATATATATATATATATATATATATATATATATATATATATATATATATATATATATATATATATATATATATATATATATATATATCAGGAGGCCAGTATCAAAAGTGGTCATCTCTACTTTTCGATGTCGTGAGATATCGTCATTTTCTTATTCCCAGGTGATGGTACTATTTACATGAGTAAAACTGCTTTTATTTGATAAAGTTGGCTTTTTACGGTACTATTTATCCAAAAACCTTTGTCTAAGTATAATATGTTTTCAGGAAAATCGATTTAAAATATGGACTTACCCATGTTTGAAACTGGGTAGTGGAGTTGCATTTTTGCATTTTTGCGACATATAAATTTGGAGTTAACCATTTTTGATACCAAAGAAATATGTTGCCATATGCCAGGGTTGTCAAAAACAAATCATGATTCTGATCGGTTTTTATTTAGTCCAGTCTACACTAGACAACATATAATAATGTTCTACATACAAAGTTAAGTAAGTTTTATAACATTCGTGATCATCTTCTTTTTTAAATAGTGCAGTTATCGCATTCATTTAACCTTTACTTATTATATAATATAAATCTACAAAAAAAAAACAATTTTTTATTAAAATATATTATCAGATAAATACTACTATTTTTTTATTAACACAGTAATATAAATTGTCCAGCATTTTAATCAAAACACAAATTACTAACACTCTCTAAGTCTGACATAATGTTTGGACCGCACCAAGCTATATTAGCTCTGTAGGTGGTTCGTATAAAGAGTGCTCTTCACAAAGCAGATTTTCTTCTAGGTCTACTGCTTCCTCTTCACCAGTGATATTGGGAAATATAACATCTTTGTAGTATTTTAGGCTTTCCATATTGGGCCACTCTTGACCAAAGTGTGTTCTTAGGAGCTACGTGACGTCTTGTACTTTGGCTGGTTTAACTGGTATACCACTGCTAATAAGGGGTGGATTGAGATCTCCAGGGTACTTGCCGTCTTTGGTAATGCATTTACGTGTTCCCATATCGGTGTTGTAATATTTTTCTCCTCGGACAACTATATTTCGAATATCTTTTTTTAATCTTGTAAATACAATCCTTTTGCATTCAGTTATCTTAAAGTGTAGATCCTTTGTGTCTTTGGTTATGACTTTCATGCCAGTTTTCCAGTCATACACATTTGCGTCGGTTCCTAATATTTTAACGGTTGCATGTTGCCTAAAAATTGTTACGTACTCTTCCGGTTTCACTATAGTATTTTCTGACTTTATTTGTTGCTCTATGGATCCAAATACTCTATCAGGTGGAATATAAGAATGCCCAGGAACTGGGAATATCACTTCTACCCTTTTTAGTGTGGTCGGAGCATTGCATGCGAGCCATTTTGAGACAACAGAAATCAGTATTGAATTTTTATTTTGACCTGGACACCCGTCACACATAAGACGTAATGTTTTTATTTCATCGAATGTTAGCACATTTGTTAGGCAGTCATACAAAGCACTAGAAATCTCATTTGCTCCTTTGGCATGTTTATCTTCTGTCCACACGTAGGAGAAAACATTATTCGGTGTGAGCTTATCGTGTGAACTTCCTTTTACAATAGTAAAATTATAGATGTACAACTGTCTTGAATAATAAGTAGCCTGATCTGGTATTTTTGGGAGGTTTTGATTCTTCTGACAGTCAAAGGAAAGTGTCATTATTTCTGGATTAACTTCTTTTAAGAATTGAAAAAACGCATCGCCTCTTTTCTTGTGTACCTTTAGCTCATTCCTTAATGTTGCTACAGCTTCTTAATTTTTTTCTATTTTAATTAGCTCTTGGTACCTAAGGCACTGCGAACAGACGTCGCTTCTTGGAATTTGAAATCCTATATTAAATTTTGTGTTGAAGACGGTACGAAATAGCTCTTTTTCACATTAGGTCCATGCTCTTCCACAAACATCTTGTAAATTTTGGTAATGTTCAATTCAGATGGAAGATACGTGCGCCTACTTTTTGTTCTGCAATAATGAGATTCCACACCTTTAAACCCTTTTATGAAGTCGCAAATTTTTTCCTTTATTTCTTTATACTGGGTCTTTTTTCTGTCTCCTCCGCGTGTTTCGCGTGCCATTAATCCTGTAGCTTTGTGTCTTTTTAGCACATTCGTCACATGGCCCTTCTTTATTTGTAATATTTTTAGGAAACTACTTTTACATACTTGCACGTACTCCCCACTAAACTTTCGAACTGTATATTTGATGCTCATTGACTTTGACGTTCCAGTGCCCGTTTTTATGCGTATTCTTGTTGGATTTTCAATACAGCAGTGTTTTAAAATGAAGTTGTCTTGATATATCTTATCTTTGAACTCATAAAATGTTTTATGAAATGCCGCAATATCGCGCATCGACAGGCTGAGACATTTAATTTTGGAGTTATGACCACAGCTTGGGCGTTCTGGCAGGTTTGAAGCGGAATACCTAAAACAATCAAATCAGTTAAAGTTACAAGTATTAAAACATCGGTTAAGTAAAAAATAAAGTCGACAAATAATTGAGAATCTGGGAAAATCCGCGATTTATGTACCTAGTGTATCCGGGGGGGGGGGGGGGGGGGTAGTTGGGATTTAACCCCTGGAAATCCGGCGTATTTTCGTTTCTTTGCACGGGCAAATTCCAGTTTGGTGGGTGCCGCACGCGTTGTTTCAATTAATATCCCCTCCCCCAAACTGAAGTCTGGATACGTGCCTGATAGTCGCCCTAGCCCTTGAAAGCCGTGATTGCTACAATTATTATTATGATCTTTTATATTTAGTGCCGTTTGACTTACCACTGCCTAAGTAAATCTGTGTGTTGTGAACTGTTGTGTGGATCTGTTGACAATTCATTCAATTTCATTCTATATTAATAGCAATTGTATTTTTTTCTATCATTTACAGATCTTTGTATATGTTTTTATTCGAAGCGAGTGCAGCACATTAGAGGTTGTATTTTTTATTTTTAAATATTTGAACGTACCTAATCGAAATTAGGAAATGGCAGGATTTGTAGATAGGTATATATTTTTAATCGGTTCAAAATTGACCACCCTATTACCCCAGACTTTCTATCGAGCCTTCAATCATCTATATGTGACCGTCTGATGATGACGACCGATCGCATTTTTAGCTTGTATGCGAACACCCAGTTTTGGTTATATTATAAAAATACCGACTTCTATTTATCTATATCTTAGTATTTTTTTTGAAATGGCAACTTTACTTACCGCTGTCAAAAAAAGTTGGTTGTCAAACGGGGTCTCGTATTTGCGGCGAAATGTTTATCCATTTATAAAAATAAAAATGTCTGCAATTCTGTTGAAACGATGGCTACAAAGCGGCAAGAAAATAATATACAGTCCAAAACTACAGTTTTCACCCGCACAATTACCAATTTCGATGAAGTATTCTAGCGACTCCAAGAAAGAGCATGAACTGCAGTCTGGGACGATCCTCATTCAAGATGGCTCATCCGTGCAAGAATTGCCGTTGATCATAAGGAAAGTTAAGGATATATTTACGGTTTGCGATATAGGCGGGAAATTGGGCGGTAACACCAAGCTGAACGAGCAGCCGAAGACTGACGAGGCGGATATCGAACGGCTGAAAATAGTGCAGGATGAATTCAAAACGTGCCAGTCTTTAGTTGAAGTTTTTTCGTTGCTTTCAAAATGTGAAAAACTCACGCCTGTCGTCGCTTTCGGCTCTCTGGAACGTCTGTACAAATTGGACATTTTATCGTGCCGACCCGGCAGCGAGTTCATATTCACAGAAGATGGGAAAAATTCAATTAAAGCCGCGATCATAGAGAAAATGCTCGATGTCATCAGAGAATCGGATGACGTATTCATTATAATCGAGACTTTCATGCTAGTAGCGTTGCGAGATTCCGTCTATCGAGAGAAGTATTTAAACGAGATTTTAGTAAGAGTAGTTGAGAATAAACTAACGATTAGCCAGGCGTGTAAAGTAATCGAGTTTCTGGGCAATAATCCACAAATATTTTTATTTTCCGAAAACATCGATAAATTCTGGGTGGTTTTCTCAGAAAATGAGAAAGAATTCGATGAAAAGAACTTAACCGCCACGCTTAAAATCTTACCGTACTTGAAAGAGAGCAGAAACATGGTTTTAAAATTAGCGGAAAAGAAAATGCACACGCTTTGGTGGAATATGCCCTCGAAATCCTTACAAGATATAATCGATCTATTGCACCGACATAAAATATCATCCCATCGGATTTTGAACGTTGCGGCGCGTTGGGTGAACACAAACATACACAGCCTAACTGAAGATAACCTCGTTGAATTAGTCGCAAAGTTCACCGCTTTAGAATTCAACGACCACCAAATCGAGCGAGCGCTCGAGCGTTACGTGAAAGCGAAGAGCGTTCAAATCAAATCCGACACGCTCGTCGTCACGATCCTGAACCACTGCGCGACGTTTCGGCTGCGGAATCCAACGATCCTCTCGGGCTGCTGCGAGTATTTCATCGCTAAAGGCGAGAATCTACCGCCGATGTTCATCAAATCGTTCATACATCCGTTCGGTTGGCTGCGCTTTCAGCCCACGAATGGCCTTCGATTTTGGGAAGTTCTAGAAAGAATCTTGGCGACGCACCTCGAAAGTCTGAACCCGAGCGACGTTCTCGATTTGATGATGGCGTGCATCTACCTAGAAAAATATCCGCTGAATTTCGTCGATAAAATCTTTACGCAGTATTTTCTAGAAAGAGTCAACTCAATGCCGAACGCTGACTTGCTTCGAACGAAATTGAAGCTTTTGGATACGGCGATGACGCTCGAATGCAGTTCCTATGCCGGTCCACGCTTGCCGAAAGACCGATGGGCCAAATCTCTGCGAATCGACGCCAGAATCCGTAAAATCGTAAACCTCATCAAAATTACCCTCTCCGAATTAGCGGGCAGCCCGGACTGTTACTCTACCTTTGTGATCATCCCGAGCGTTTTCACTACCGAATTATACCTAGTCGATATTCTTTTCCACCCGAAAGGATTGAAGAGCAGCATTTTGAATTTGAATTTGAAATCCGATCGAAACGTCAGCGTCGCCGTTTTGGTACACCCCCCCGAGCATTACTGCTTCGGTACAGATGAGTTGATCGGGCCGCAAGCGATGCGCATCAAACATATGCGATTGCTCGGTATGAAAGTCACTAATTTAAAGTTCGACGTACTATCTAAACTCCGAATAAAAAATGACGAATTGAAAAAGTATGTAGTGTCCTGTTTGAAAGCTGCTCAACCATCGATATGACCTAGACACCATTGTAAAATATAATGTAATTAATGTAGAAATTATGTGAAAAGTACTAAAATTTGTTAAAATAAATAAACCTAAAATATTGTGTTTTGTTTGATGCACCTGCTCAAAGGAAGAAACCGTATTGTCCAGGTATACTTTATTTTGCTGCGGTTATGGAGAAAATGGTCAATGTTATCATAAAAACAGATTTTAATATAATCAAAACTGGTATGCTTCGTAGGATTCAATCTATCGAGAAACATTTAAACGGGGGTGGCGTCCTGGTGACATTACTCAAGAATAAACGCTAATGGCATTCAGCAGGAATCCTTAGATATCCCATTTTTAGCAAAGATACTTAGGGATAAAGATTTTTTGCTATAGTTTCAGCAAGATACTTAAAAGATAATAAATTCCTTTTAAGTTGAATTCAGAAATAAGTCGAGTTGATACAACCTCTATTGACAGATGTTGGAAAGCCTTCCTTATTAGATAGAGTAGAGTTGGCTCATTGGCCAAGATCTTTTTGTTGCGTAACTGCTTCTAATTGGGCGTTTCCCAGAAAATATTGTTTGTTGGGATTGCTTTTCCCCATATGAAGCACTACACATTTCTCGGTATTTAAGGTAAGCAACCAATCTTCCGTCCACGTTTTGATCTTATCGAGATCCTTCTGAAGCTGTCCACTGCATAGAATAGGATTGGCGAAGAATTTTGTGTCATCGACAAAGTGGCTGCTCTGCAATATTATAGGTATATATGATGCGAGCTACATATAGGTATGTCACTCGCATCATCGTCTTAAAACATGCGCGTCTGTGTGTGAGACCCTCCGCACCTCGCTGCTTCTCCATCGCCTCCTGAGTGACAGTTGACCTTTTTAAAAAATATATGTCCTGCTATCACTCAAAAATGGGTTTCGGAATAATGGATTGTTCAAAATTGGACTTACATAACCCTGTTTTTTTTCTCTATAACCTTCCAGCAATGAATCCGGCTCACCAAGATAAACCCTAATGTCTCGGACACTAAGAATACTAGCTTATTTAAATAAAAAGTATTTTATATCTTATTTAATGCTACTCAAAAAAAATTAAAGAAAACTTCTTGGTTGCGGTATAGTAATGCCAAGAAAATATCTAAAAAGAAAAAAAAATGATTTTTGACAATCGAACTACACACTGCAATCGTTTTTGATTTGGTTTCTCTTGTCCCAAAAAAAAAGAAAAAAGAAGCGTTCCTGGTATTCAATATTTATTATTAATGTGGTAATCAATAAGCGATTATTCTTAGTTTTTGTTAAGAAACGTTTATGTCGGTGACCCAAATTCATTGCTCTCAAGTGTACTAAAAGGAAGATGTCGTATAAACGCTCTGATGATTCAAGTTCATGAGTTCTCTATATTCAGCTCTAGATGTACACAACAAACCACAAAAATAGGAAATTTTGTCAAAAAAATCCACCTTAACAGGTAGAAGCTAATACAACGTTCTTAACACTTCTTCCAAATTCCATTTGGCATCAGAGCAGGCTTACCCTAACTATTCTTCTTCAATATTTAAAAAAAAACTCATTTATGAGCGTTGGACTCTTACGGGTTTGTCGGAGTTAGACAGTGGACTGTCCTTTGTTCACTCCATGGGAGATAGAATGACCTGATTTCATTAAAACTCCCTGGGGTGACGGGTTCGCCTGTTGTGTTTGACACCCCCAGTTGACCATTTAAGTTTCCATTTAATTCGGTGTTTCAAGGACCGTTACGATAAAATAAAAGCAGCACATGATATTCGTTACATATAATTAATTATAATTCATCTTAACATAATATTATAACTTCTTATAGTGAACATAAACATTCTATAATAGTCTATAACTATAATAGTCATTTCTCTTACCGCTAGAAATATAAGATTTTTAAAATATTCACTCTTCATGCTAAATTACTATGATTTTTTTTTTTGTAAAGAAAGTATAGTATGCAGGTATAATGTTTTTAATTTTTCAAGTCCGAAGTACTTCATGGTTTACAACACTGGATGCGCAGAACAATTCTACGAAGAACCTATTGCTGTCTCACAGCCTACAAAGGTAACATTTTATCATTTGCAAGTGTCTTGCCTTCAATCGCCTCTTTCCTCTTTAACGCTAACGAGTTTAGTGAGTCGCTAACAAACGAATGTTAATAAATGTGCTGTTTTATGATAGATGTGTATTACTTTGCTACACACATGTAAATTTGCTGTATCGACAATCTTATTGTACAAGCAGCTCCTTTGTACTACGTTTTATAAAATTCAAATGCAGCATCGTAACACCGTTAAAATATTTTTATTTGAACAGTAATCATAAGCTAACCGTGTTAGGATATAATTTAAAGAGTTTCATTTGGCACAGATTTTGGTATTACTACAATATTGAAAAAAAAAACCAGGTTAAAATTAAAAAACAAAGTTGCAAGACTTCTCACTGTCGATTTCCCAATGCTCTAATTGTTGGATGGCTCATTTTTGGTGTTGGTCTTTGGTATAAAAGTTAGAAAATTCATCTACGATCGAAGCTACAAAAAAATTTATAACGACTAATCATAATCTTAAATACGATGCCAAAGTGAAAACCAATCTTTGTGCGGACAAACGTAAAAATGAAATCGAAGGCAACTTTAGTTGAATTTACATAATATACGTATTAATATAACATAAGAATAGTTTAGGCACGCACATTACTCTAATACGCCTCTACGTAACGATAACATTAAAGAAAACATTTTATAAAAATTTATTTAAAATTAAACTTTAACTCGCAAGCGATCTTATGGTGTTCCTAAACGGGCCACATTTTAGCTGCAATACAGTTGTCGGCAACATTGCTAGCAATACCACCTATACTATGAAATATACGGAAACATTTTTAGTATATCCCGGCCATATAGCCACACATGTTTCGTACAGCCGAAGCATTTTTATGTGCTGCCGGCGTGTTGCTGGACGATCGCTTTGCAATCGAATATACTGCATTATTGCTCGGCCAGATTTATTGTTGTTCCGTTTTGCGGCATAAGTGCATCCCTTTCTGATGCAAGGCATGATGCCTGGCAACCTTTAGATCTTCAATTTATATTCATATCATCTGATGATCAATTTTTTTGATCTATAAAATATTATTATCTTTTCTGATGTCGTCATATACAATTGCGAGAAATAATTGATATTATTTATTAGTGTGTGGAAATGTTTATACACACAATTAATAGATAATTGTATTGTAAATGTATTATTAATAGTGAATTTACATGACGAAGATCTTTCAATCTGTATTCATATCATCAAAAACATTCAGGCTTAGATATCTAGTCTCACGCCTATTGAAGTAAGGTTAACTCTACATTCTCATCTTTTTTTGTTTTAAATTTTCTTTTAAAACAATACCAGCCGCTACGACATATGATTTCGTCAGCCATTGTTGCACGATGGTGTAGCCCGTTCACGAGACAAAATTATGGGCCATATCTAGGCCATTCTTGGCAATATTTCGGTCATTATGGGCAGAAATATTGCCGAGAATGGCCAAGATATATATTTTTTTTCTAGCCATGTGCGGCATTAATATGTTGCAGTGATAGCCGGGCTATAGTTGAAAATATTGCAGCCACATATTGCCGTAAAAGTATAGCCCGTTTAGGAGCACCGTTATGTAAATAAAATTTCTAATAAAAAGACAATTAGCTAGAAATGTAGTGATAATATATTGCTTTCATTCATAATGGTCGACTCGTATTTTATGTACATATTAAAAGGTCTGTGAAGTACTTGAGCAGCTGAGTTTTACTTATTAAGGTTAATCAAAAAATCTACATTATCGATACACTAAATAAATGTGATTTCAAAATGCTAACATTACTTAGGTGATACGTGGCTGTAAAGATCGTTACACGTTATAGTCCAGGAGCCCACCGCGGCATATCCTACATCAGGATAAACTGCACTGAGTTCCCCGTCTATTCGCTCACATTTATTACGGAAAATAAAGCCCAAGATGATTCATATAATAATCTAAATTCGACTGTTAATCTACTAAGTGATTTGATAAATGTTTAATTAAATTTTAAAATGATTAAATTCACTATTAAATTGGAACCACGACATTTAATAAATTTATTTGCAATATGTTATTTATGTAGTCTAAGAATTAAAATTGATGAAAAGATGACGGGTATGAGTGATTATTTAATTAGGCCCGATGTAAGCGGCGACACGTGCGCCGAATTGACCGCTTTTGGATTTTGTGCACAAGCTCTTATAACTTACAATCGTAATTGGTGTTTTCGAGTTTTGGAGCGCGCCTTCACGTGAATGACAAATGGTATTTCAACTACTTTTAATATCACACGTTCTAGCTAATTCTTTTCATTTCTATAATATCACTATTTAGGTACTTAATTGTATTACACAATGTCTTAATTGATTGAATTCAAAATTAATTATTCACTATCTATTTAAACCTGGCACTAACGAATCTCCGAAGAATGTTTTATTTAAAGATAGAAACGCGAAATCTTAATTTTATTAATTTTTATAAATCAAAGTTTTTTATAAATTATTAGTACCATTTTCTTAGCTAAAGGCTGTTCAAAAGAGGTCTTACAGCTAGAAATACGCATGGTAAAAATAACATAAACAAAAATGCGCAGAAACACCTTGTAAAAAATCTAACAGATTTAAGATAAACAACTACAAAAATATAACAGGATTATTTAAAAATAAACAATGGCATTAATATCTATAGCGTCACACTGGATAGCGGATTGCGCCGTTTCTAGATACATGTTTCTTTGACTTTTGAAATCACTACGATTCACGCTCGGTCCTTATGGCACATTTCGTATCGTACATAGAATCGCACATAGAATCTAGCCCCTTATGAAATTTAGTTGTCAGAGAATAATTACTTTTTATTAATACAGGTGGTATCGGTTCTTGAAAGTTTCGTTTCGATGTGACCTACAATAGTGTGCGAATTGATGTGTAATAATTTTAGAAAAAAATATTTGTTGTCTGTTTATACATGTTTTTAATGAATTGTGGGTCCGGAAATCGTACTCGATAACTGCGATAATCATTTTTGTTTCTGTCTATCGAAGCTTGGACTTAATCCTCCAGAAATTATAAATGGGATAAATTTCAGGATGTCTTGGTGAATTTTCTTGCCAGTGGAATAATTCTTCATGATCTAACATGGTAATGGAGCTAATTTTCTTGAATATTAATGAACATTAAGCACAAGATGGGATGAGGTGAAGCTTAAATACAGTAAACTGCATTGGCTCATGGGTAGAAACTCCATTCTATTAGTCGACAATAAACTCATCTATAACTCTGTACTCAAGTCTGTTTGGTTGCTCATCATTCAACTGTCGGGTGTAGCAAGCAAAAGTAACATGCTCTCTCTGTAGCACTTGTAGACTAGTATTCAACGGGATATTGCGAATGCACCATGGGTTACAAGAAATGATGAAACTCATGATTACCTGAAAGCCCCTACTATTGCCACAGAAATTGAGCGTACAAAACCCAACATGCTAAATGATTGGCATCCCATCCATATCCCCTTGCAGCTGAGCTGCTTCAATGTGGATTACAGATTAAAGATAATCCAAGTTATATAAAAAGGGGAATCGGGGCATTGGACTCCTCTCTTAACCCTTTGAAAGCCAGCCATGGGAATGAAACTCACGAGGGCATGTTTTCAATCCTCGAAAATTTGTTTGTATGGAGTGGTAGTGCGCATACGTATATATAACGGTGGCTTATTCAATGAAGGCGACTTTTTTCGCATATAATTGCATAAATACAGAGATCGAGCGCCTGCAAATCGTCTGAACAGAAAAACCACTGCTCGGTAGTATTGGCATTCCAGCGGTAAAACGTCATTAAATATCACTGAATAAATTCGATTATGGTCAGATGACCGGTCTCAAATCTACATAGAATAAAAAAACTTGACGGAAGATTGCTACAGCATTTGGATCAGTCTTTTAAGTCCCAATGACATTTTTTGCACAAATTTCGTTCGTATTTACAAAGTGCAATAGATTTACAAAGTGTGACATGAGTAGAGAGAGTTTATTTGAACATATTTGCTCTTATTTGAACATTCGGCAAATTTTAACCCCATGTCATAGTTTAAAGTAACGAAGAATTACTTCCAAAATAAATGGTTGATGTGGCTTGAATGGTAAGGAAACTTACTGGAGTTCAATCTTATTGCCAAGTTATGGGCTATTTGGAGGTACAGTCTCTGATAGGCTACAATAAAGATGATACGCAGTAATTTAGGTCAGATCTCCCAGACCCGTATATCATCATTAAAAATTCCAAGAATCCCATATTCCACACACAAAATCTCCGACAGTCATTGAAGCTAATTGAGAACATCATCCTTATTAAAATAATCAATAATATGCTGTTTGTTTTCAGGTATAAGTTTTAAAGGTCAATACACCTTTGGAAATTAACACACTACTGTACCTTCAAAAACTGATACATCCATTGTAAAAACCTGTAAAGTAGAAAAAATCCCTTTGTTACGTTTTTTACTTAGCGCGAGAGTCAATCGAGAGACAAAGACGACAATAAAAACGTTAACGTATATAAAAAAGTGATTTGAATGGGGATTTAATAACCGTTTTAACTAGCTACCTCCTCCCGTTATCCCCGAGCCCGCTCCCCCCGCACCCCACGGGGACATACACACCGCCGGATCACAGAAGTGCATGAGCGAGTTTTTAGATAACGACTTAATAGAATAATTAGCGAGCGATATTAAGAGTAGATTGTGATGACTTCTCGGCCGCCGCCGCGCACCATCAGCACTCGCTCCAACCCTTCCGTCAGCACTTCTAGGAACTCCATATCTGTAGAAGAGAAGAAATACACAACATTTTTAAACAGATCATATGACAGTACAAGCCAGCGATGGATCGTTCCTAGTTTGAGCCCATTCCGGAGTCCGCTAGTAGTCTCTCTCGCACCCTCTTTTTTTTTTACTGTACGAGCAAAGTCTGAACCAGACCCGTGTAGCCAACCCATTTATAAAATAGATATTAACCGGTAAAATACTGGAATGAAGTGTTAAAAATTATACTTTTCCTTTTATTTTCCAGTCAGATCTGGTTACAGTCTGACCAGGTAACTTTTCACCCCTCTGTGTAACTCGCCACAGACGAGTTAAGAGCAGTGCTTAAGAGCGAAATGTAAACTGAACGGTCGTATCTTTTTCTATACAAAAACTACCTGCCAAACATAAAACCATCTGAAATAGTTTGAAAGCATTTCGTACGGTCTTACATTATGCCGCTTTTTGTTCGATTGGTAATTTTATACTGGAAAACTGACAATCATTCGTCTGGTCTTACATGCCGCTTTATATTCGATTGGTAATTTTATGCTGGAAAAGCGATAATTACTCATTTTCCGCTCTAACTTATTGGCCTGTCTTGCTCGCATGCACCGATTCCGATTTTCGTTCACGAAGAAATGCAATCGGGCCCAGTATGGGTCCAATAAGAACGTTTTCGAGTGTTACAAAATCAAGTGCAGCTGAACTGTGGGTTGGCTTTTGTTGATTAACCCTTTGCTTGCCAATATTTTTTATGTACTGAACTGCCATAGTACAAAAAAAGTATGCCCGAGAATACTCGGGCCCGGCAATGGGACAGAAAAACATATTCATTATGCCAAACTCGATTATATTCGGCATCCCTTTGCATCGATAATTGTTTCCGAATTCATAATTTATAAGGTTGCAACTGAAAGTAGGGGCGCGAGTGTCGGCCCGCTGGTTGATTAACCTGGTTATCTCGCGGTAAGGCGTTGGCTTCTTACGGGCATGTGGCGTAACTAGACGGTGGACTGTTTTGTCCTAAGTCTTCTGCGCTCACCTCAAGGGAGACAGAAAGATGTAATATTGTTAAAACTTCCTAAGGTGACGGGTTCGCCCGTTGTAGTTGGCAACTCTAGTTATCATCATTTATAAATGTTTTCTAATTTTGATACTAATTTGCAAAGAAACCTTAGTTTTAGTTCGATATTTTGAGATGAAACATTCGTTTACATTTAGTTGTTATTTTTTTTTTTTTTTTTGCCGTATTTACAAACATTATACCTACTAAGTTTTTGTTTTATTTAAATCATCACTCTACAAAAGACTGCATTCAATAACTGCCAAAATAATTGGTTTTCATATGAAAACTCCTTCAAGTCGCCCGAGAATACTAACGTTGGCAATAGTGATACAACTCCAAGCCCGAGATAACTAGGGCTTGGTGGTTAACCCCTTGAGCCTCAGAGGGACCGATCGGACCCAAACGTAAAAGCACAGTTGCGCCTCGTTGGGACCGATCGGACTCTAAAGTTAGTATTCTAAAGGTCTAATATGCAACAATTCTAAAGTGCAACAACGGTTTGGGAGAAATTAATATTTTGGTCGGCCGCCATAATAAATCTAAAATTTCCATAATTATACATAGTCTTTCAAAGACATGTGCTCGCGAAATCTCGCGGCTCGAGGGGTTAAAGGGTTAAAAATGTTCAGCGAGAAATATCGGCGATCTGCAAACACTTTATTGGATAGCGGGATGAACCATTGAGTGCTATCCAAAGAACGAATTTTACTTAGCTCGCATGATCCTAGAAGCCGTTGAAATAAGGAAAACCTTAAACTTCAATAGACAAAGGTTTCAAACATTACTTTGTGGAACCTAGTTGAATATGTCTAGATATTATGAGCCCGATTCTGGTCAGTAAATACCATGGCAGCTCCGTTTGTATCAATATAATATTGGAAAAACAACTTACAATTCGATTCTCTCTCCAGTTTGGTGTCTCGTGGCGGTCCCGGCAGATTGAGTATCACAAGCTGAGCATCATGAGAGCGGGACACTATCACCTCGTTCAGCTTAACAGCCGTGTGCATGCGGCGAACCGTACCCTCATCCCTGGTAATCAAAAATTAAATAAACTTTACGATATAAGCTTTAGCACAAAATATTTGCCTGAATGATTGATTAGCATTGGGTTTTGGGTTTCTCATACGTTTAATAAGGTTGGCTTTCCCAATGTAAAGCACAGTGTAGGGGCGTATTTACGCATAGGCATAGGTCTATGGGCCTGCACCATAAAAAAACATCATTCTCAAAATTCATAAGGTATTGGGTGGAATGGATGAAGATTCTGGACAAGCACACAAGTGTTGCACTAATGATGATGATTATGATTATATAACCTCCTGAGTTCCACACCCTCTTTTTTTTAAAAATCCAAGTACACTCAGTAATTGACTTATTATGTAAATAGTAAAAAAAAAACGCACTGGAACATCTGGATTTTCATATTTCGGTGTTGCCATTTTAAAATTAGACTTCAGAATATTTTTTTTCTTACGTACTATGTATAGTACAAATATACCCAGGAGGATTAACGAAATTTAACGCATAACCCTCCTCAAAAGCACACAAAATCGAAAGCTTTCTGGGAGAAGATCCCCCTCCCGCTCGTCGCCAGCGATGTTCTTTGACGTACGGATGGTCAACATTTTATGCAAATTTCATTGAGAACAAATTTGTATAATCAACAAGTGGATTGAAGAGTAACTTGAAGATTCAATCAATTCACTTTATTTCGGCTTTATGTTGGTTAAACAATCATTCATGCATCAATGTATGGTAGATACAAATGATACAAATCCTATCCACTGATCAAATGGTCGGTTCATGGCTGGCCGCCTATAAAAAAATGACCCATAATAATATTTCTTTAGCCATTTTCTCTGGATGAATTCTTTCTGTTTTATTCTTCTGTCTATCAGTCAATTAATCTACTAGTAAAAATAATGAAAAATCATACAAAATTATTATACAGTCGAACTGATTGGGGGAAGAGGGTGTTCAGAGTATCTATATTTTGGTATTTTATATGATTAAATAAATATACTCACGGTGTTGTAATGCTGACAGTTTTCTTAGACTTCTCCGATCGGACGTTGCTTTCCTTTTGGTTGAGGTCGTTGTCGGGTGGGGCGCTGCTATCGGTCTTTCCCGTCTGACGAGTCGCGTCGCCGGCAGCCTTCTCGTCGCAGCTCTGCGATGGATCGTCCGAGTCCCACATTGAATCAATAATGTGCAATAAACTACTACGAAAATCTTCCTCCTTATTTATTGAAACGCGCGCCATTAACAGCATTCGAAAGAGCGGAGGTGATTTCGTTTAGATTTTTTTTCGAAATTGCACATTGTCGATTCAGTAGCAATAAAACACTGGATGTCATATATGTAAATAAGTCAAACGAGTGATTCCAAGCGAGCTAACTGGCACAAAACGCTTTATAGCCGATTAATACTTTGCTACTCGTGAACGATCAACGAAAACTATGATTGATCAACGAAAACTATTGACAAAACAGAAAAATTAAGACGAAACAAAGAGAAAAATGCTAAATCGTTCATTTTGACACGATTAGTCGAAATGAAAACAATAATATATGACGACCATGTTTTTAAATGTTCAAATAAAATAAAAAATAAAATAAAATGGCAGCATTTGAAGCAGTATATTTTCATATAACATACATAGATAACATTTTTGTTTTTGTATGTTTTTACAGTGCTACAGGAAGAGAGAAAAGAGCACTGCTTCAGGTGCGCTTCAAAAAAAAAACATTTCAAATGAGAGAGCTGTTGAAATAAATCTCTTGATGCTTATTGATTAATGTTACGGTAAGTAATATTAGTGATTAATAAATTAACAGACACCTCTACTATGGTCTTCGAATCCCGCAGTATTTACAAATTTTATAAAAGAATAGTCTCTGTTTACAATGAGCATGACAATTTAATATGATTTAATTTTAATATAAAAGCAAATTAATATGGAATCAAAGACTAACGCTGTTGTTTGTCATTTTTTTGTTTTTTTTGTGGGGTATTTTTAAGGGTTTTATGAGCCTTGTAACACTGCGACCATTGCTGATCTATTGTGTTCGCCATCTGCTATAGTTCTGAGCTAAGCCTCGTGTCATTTAAGAACCGCAACAAGCTTTTGGCGCCAGATTGTTTTACCTCCTCAGGTTGGAGGTAATGACCACCCAAGTGAGTGTATCTTTTACGCATTAGCGGGCCACACTTGCACATGAGGTGTAGGGGAGTTTCCTCTGTCCCTTGGCAGAACCTGCACATTTCGTGTTCCGGAGCTTGAGGTTGTACATGTGTACATAATGCCCCGTGGGCGCCCTCCTCAGTATGCGTAGATTGTTCCTATTTAGCGATAAGGTCTTACGGGCAGTCTTACGGTCATAAGCCTTAATTAGCACTATGTAATGATTCAACCCTAGCGTGTTGTTCCAGTGGTTGACGGATTGTTCTAAACATTTTTTTTTGAGTATTAGGTTTGCAAGGCTTTTTGGTACGCCACAGCAAGGTTCAGGGCTGTATAACGTTCCCTTTGCTCCCGTCTTAGCAAGTTCGTTGGTTTTTTCATTTCCTTCAATTCCCGCATGGCCGGGAACCCATCTTAGAACTACCATGTTTTTTTTTGCTCAGGGAATTAATATGAAAGCAATTTAATATGAAATTGAAAAATACGAAGACTATTGCGGTTGTTTGACATTATAAATAGGATAAAATTTACCGCAAGTTTGTAACACCCGACGTTTCGGCGATATTGCAACCGCCGATGTCCAGGGTAGGCTACCCCAGTCTACTCTGGCGGTTGCAATATCGCTAAAACTTCGGGTGTTACAATTTTCATGCAGTAAATTCGTTTTTAACTTATTTAAAATTTACTATAATTGTTGCATTGCATAAGGATGACTAATACAATTTACTATAATCCAAAGCAGCTTAGCTGCTTTGGATACTCTGAATAGTTAGTTGCAAAAGAGTGCATAATTAATCCAGTATTAATCATATACAGAAATATTTGTAGTATTTTTTTGCAGATAGTGCACTTCTCATAATTAAATCCCATTTTGTTATAGTTGACCCAACAATAGTCAATAGCTCATTAATTTACTTTTTTGTCATTCGCATTGAATTACAAAATTCAGTTGGATCCCTATTAATCAGTTCCAGGAAAAGTTTACACTAGATCCATACTGTCTTCTCTCCAGAAATCCAAAATCTCTTGGCTTTTCGATTTTAGCTAAGAAATCATGTTTGATTTCTGATGCGATGTCTGCGACTCTTTTTTAAAATGTTTCATATTTCTAACCAATGTCCGTCCTCTATTTTACGACATGGACAGATACTTTGGACCTGCAAGAGGCACTAAACACTGTGTGAACATTTTATTTACAATTAATTTACAACTCCATAACAACATGTCAGCTAATCAATCTTACCTGCACTTGCTACTTAACAAAATGTACATTACCCTTTAGGCTGAAAAACTTTCCCCTACTTGCATACATCATATGTTTAGAGGTATCCTTGACTTAATAAGTTGCACTGTATCAAAGTAACTTCTCAATAAGCATCAGTTGATTTGTAGGTAGGTTTTCATGCAAAAATTGGACATTCAGAGTAGAATATACAATGCATTTCATTAAACCCTTATTCTGTAACAACCCTTCAAAGAGTATGGGACGTATTGCATTAAGAAAATGTCTGGCTCATTATCTGCAATTCCGTGGGCCTGCAGATTAAGCAAAAAATATTTTTAGTGCCACACCACAATATGAAATAATACTACTTCCATTGACAGGAAATATTGAACCTGTAAAGGTTGCCCCACACAAAGGTCCATACTCTTTAACATCCGATCTGTTATCGAGATATAATATTCCATTATATTTTCTACTCTGTAGTCCATAAATAACGAAATATATGTAGTCTGTTCAAAAAGTATCCAACAATATTTTCTTCTTGGTGCACGGAGATGTTTGTTTGTTTGTTTGTACTCTTTATTGTAAAAAAAATGTAATCTTTATTGTGAATCCCAATGGAAAATGGTGACCCATTCGGGAATCGAACTCGGGGACCTTACATTGTAAGATCAGGCGACCTAACCACTATGCCACCGAGACATCTAAGTATGTGGAATGTGTAGTAGAAAATGCACATTTTTTTCTCGCCTACTGAAAGCATCAGCCGCTGGCAATCGGACAAAAAGTGAGGAAGTGTAGTGAACGTCGGATTGTCAAGAACAGAAGCAATACCCAAAATGAAACCATCCACATGATTCAACAGGTTTTCGGGGACGACACCATGAGCATCTCACGGATAAAGGCTTTATAGAACCCTTTTAAAGATTAGGACCTCAATGAGCCAAAATGACAATGTCATTGATAAAGTGACTTCAGTCATGCAGGATCCCACATTCCCGGCATTTCAGTGGTTCATCAAGCTCCATGCTCCGTAAACATGTGTTTGAGTGAGTTGAAAATGTCACTGAAAAGGAACGATTTGAATCGAGAGAAGACATTGGGCTCGATTGCATTTCTTCGTGAACTAAAATCGGAAATTAGTCCGTGTGAACGAGACAGGGCAATACGCTTGAGCGGAATGTGGGATGAGCGGTTGTCACTTTTTCGCAATTAAACTGCCCGCCAAGGTCAAATCTTACGCCGCACGAAATATGCTCGAATTTATTCGGACGAATATAAGTTCGACAGGTAGTATTTATCGACGATCGTTCGGTTCATATTCCGCTCTAACGTATTACTCTGTCTTGTTTACTTGGACTAATTTTAGTTTTAGTTCACAAAGAAACGCAATCGGGCCCATTATGCGTAATGCGATGGCTCAGTTGAACACCATTCCAGATGTTTGTTTAAAAAACTTTATTGCACACACAGTACAACAACATGGTGGGCGTATTGCCAAGTGGCAACATCTTACGACCATACATCCACTTACGACCATACATCCAGGGATATTGTGACTAAATGTTTATGTTGGAAAATTAATATGAGGGTCATTTGAAAAGTTTCCGGCCTCATTGACATACGGTAACAGTAAAAAAAAAAACCTTTGTCATCCGATAGACGGATGGCCTTGACATATGTAAACCATAATAAAATGAAGTCGTTCTGATCACTACTTTGACTATGCTGACATTGTCTGTCAACAATGGAGAAAATTCAAAAGTTACAAAATTCCTTGATTTCAAAGCGAAAAAAAAATATCAGGAAATAAAAGACAAGTTAAAATTTGTTTACAGTGAAGCTTCCCCTTGATTTACAACGGTCAAACATTGGGTGGTGGCCGACCTCAAACATGGTGATATGAGCATTTTTGATGAAGAACTTCCGGGTGCCTGAAAACTGCTACATATGACGAAATGGTCGATTTAGTGCATCAAACTGTGATGGAAGATCATCGATTGACTGTTAAGGATATTGCTGAGGCTTGTGAGAACACCCGAGGCACCCGAACGGGTGCACAAGATTTTACACAAATTGCTTCCGCACCACCCTAGCTCCCAGAGACTTTTTCCTGTTTCCTAATATTTTAAAATATGTCGGAGGAAAAACATATAAGTCAAAAGAGCTGTAAACCAGTATTTTTCAGGTATAGACAATATTTTTTTTCTGACGGTTTGAAAGGATGTGAGAAACTTTGGGACAAATCTATAGAAATGCAGGGAGGCTACATCGAGAAAAAAAAATTGTTTTGCTTCCAAATATGGGTTTTTCTTAAAAAGGCCGGAAACTTTTCAAATGACCCTCGTACATACATAACAAGTGTATTTTTTTATAAAGTAATGGTCATAATAGATAAGTACAATTACATAATAAAGAAAATAAAACGGAAATTAATAACATGTCAACTCAATATCGAAGGGAGGAATGAAATACAAGGAGCTAGGAGACGGGTGGGGGGTGGGGGGGGGGTTACCTTATTAGTATTCATAGGTATTATACGTCATTATACGTATTAATACATTAAGTAGATGTGAATATAGATTTTTAAAGCCCAAGAGCAAAGGCACATAGTTCCATATTTGGGCCGCCTGCACTTCAAATGAGTTGGACATAAATGTTGATGAATGTTGAGGTATAGGTACAGCCAGTAATAGATATCCTGGTGCACAGCCCGGTGGCATAGTGGTTAGGACGCCTGATCTTACATTGTAAGGTTCCGGGTTCGATTCCCGGCTGAGTCACCATTTTCCGTTGGGATAAAATTAACGGAATTGCATTTTCAATTCTGTTGATCGAATGCAATAACAAGACACACACTTACACACATGTTACACGCACACATACATATAAACACTTTATAGTAGGGTTAGTTGTAAGAGATTGTCGAATGACAATAAACCCGCTTATTGTGAAATTTCACAATAAAGAGTATAAACAAATATCCTACAGTTTTTTGCACTACGGTGAAACCGCTGGGAGCAGTGTGTGCATAACCAAAGGGACTACTTTGTAGGAGATTAGAATAAGTGTATTTTTGTTGACCAAAGTATAGGTACTTTTTGAACAGAAGGAGGTACATTGGTTTCCGTATTATATTATTTTATTAGCTGACGTTTTTTAAAAAATTATTATGTTGTCGCTAACAAAATATTACAATCAAATCACTCATTGTTAAAAGAATTCAAGTCACATCTTTAGGTTTCGATTTGTGAAAGATCTGTTGAAATATTGTACACTGCTGCTCAATTGTTCGAAAAGATCACACAGTGAATAGTGAATGGTATGCATCATCACTACATATACAACAAGATCCCGTAGCATGCTACGTTCGGTAAGTCATGCATTATCCAAGTCGGAGAGGCTAGCCTATATCGCCGGCCCAGCGGTTTACAACAAACTTAGCGAGCACATTAGGCAGGCGAAATCTCTTGACGTGTTTAAGAGACGCCTTAAGAGGTACCTTACAGATAAAGCGTTTTACTCACTGGAGGAATATTACTCGAGTGAAGTCTAAAATGCTTGGTGGCTAAAGTATTTAATGATCTCTGCATTTTGTCTTGTATTTCTTTTTTTTACATTATTCTTGTGTTTTTTCTTTGTTTTGTTTTGTTTATTTTATCTTTTCTTTACGATAAACAAAAAATGTTTGTTTGCTAATATGTATGAATGTTCTGAATCTGTATCTGACTTGTATACCAATATACTAATAAAATGAATATGAATATGAATAATATTAGATTGCTCAATGCCATAGTACATTTTGGCGACTCTTCTATGACAGCCACATGCAGGCGTTAGCTCGGCGCTTCTCCGGCGAAACGAATAGCAATTTATTTGGACATCTATAATAACATTGAAAATGAATGGTATTTTATATACATACGTGTCTCTGCCTAATCTGGACACGATAATCCCATCACTGCACATAGGTTTCTTTTTGGTTTTATATGTCCGCATTAACAAATTTCCCCCTTCATTATACCATTGATTATATATGGCATTAGATTGCTCAACTCTATAGTATATTTTTATCAAACGTTATGCGCCGGTGAAATGCTGGTGGCCTGATAGCATTGACGGCGAAACTAATATCAATTTATTTGGACACCTATATTAACAACATTGATAAAGAACGTTTTTTTTATGAAGAACTGATTCATCCTAAAAACCGAATAATTTAACCAATAATACCATTCAATTGTTAGTGCCATCTATCGCATTTCTTTACAGACTGATTACAAAACAGATATAAATAAATACAAACGGAGCTGCCATGGAATTCACTGACCGGAGTCGGGCCCATCATAATACTATTTTTTACACTTCTGGGGGGTGAGCAGTGGATTCCGGACTTACGAACCGGCTGTGGTAGGTTTAGGACAGCTGTCTTGCCACATGTGAGCGTTCACCTTGCCACCCATTCACTCCCCCTTCGAAGCCATAGAATTTGAGATGCGCAAATCGCAGTTTTAGATAATTTTTCTAAGAAAGAGTTGATTATTTTTCTGGAAAGGCCAAGATCTTTAAAGAGGTGAAATAGAGATTTAGCTGGCAGGCCACGAGCGCCAACTTCCACCGCGAAGAGATAGAAAGCCGTATATTAGTCTATCTGAAAACTAAAGTGTGTGATTATTACGTATTGGAACCTGTATACCAAATTAAAATTGACATCTTTATGTATATAATATTAAAGTAAGTTATTTAAAAAAACGTTTGTTGCTATTGTTTTATTTTGAGATAGGATACCAGATAGGCATGTTTAGAATGCCATATATTGGGCTATTGAACATAAAAGAAAATTAATCAATTTTTGGAACTATGCGTGCCATCTACGCATTGCACTTCATAGTAAAATGCTAGCTGCCAAAATGTAGTAGGGCATTGAGCAATATAATAACCTATATAATCAATGCTAGCTTTCAAGTCAGGTGAACGCTTTTTATTTACATTTCACTAAATTAAATTCAATCAAATAAACTTAATTTAATTCGGTAGACAAGAATGTCCTACTTTATAAAGAAGCCAGGTATAATTAAAATTTCGAACAAGACTTCAAGTTGTTCGCATAGAAAAGTGTTACTTAGTAAGCTTTCACTTGTAGGTTATTTGCCTTAACCCGCTCGATCCGTAACATCCATTTCGGGACATTTATGTCGGCCGCCTAATCTCCGTAACGTCCGCTACCGGACCAAGCACTCGCCGCTGCGAAAAATGCAATTTACGATTCGAAACGTCTATACCATATTCAATTGGACTATTTCAGGGCTGTTGCCTCTCCCCGACGATTTTTAATATAGTTTTTAATATACTTCTGGAAAGCCTGACCCAGTTTGACAGGAAGTGGGGCTACCGTTTTAAAACAGACGGCCAATACACCTCGTCGTGCCTCGCTTTTGCCGACGACCTAACTTTCATCACCAGAAGCCCCAAGCAGCTTTCCCTGCTATTACAGAAAGTGGAGCTTTTCTGCGACTGGTCAGGCTGTATAAAAGTGAAGCCCTCCAAATGTTTTTGCCTTGGACTCGCCCGCATGGGCACAAAATTTACATCCTATGACCCCAAATTGGTCTATAAGGGCTCTAATATCTCCCTTATAGACCCAAACAATCATTTCAAATTCCTCGGCAGAAAAATCACCCATCAGGGAAAAGACGTCTCGGGCGATCATGTTATAGAGCATTTCAAAAGTTGCCTGGCGAAAATAGATGCCTTGCTAATTTCTGGCCCTCGTAAGGCCTGGATCTATGACAATTATCTAACGTCACATTTGTCATGGCCCTTTCTTATTTACGATTTTACCAAAACCCAACTGTCCCGTCTAGATGCACTGGTGACAGCTAGTTTAAAATCCTGGCTGTTCTTAGCCAAACCAGCTGACCCCTCGACTCTCTTCAGGTTCAAACAAAATTTTGGGCTAGCGCTTAAACTGCCCTCTCTGCTCTACGCCAACTCCAGAATAACCAAAAATTCGATTCTGTGCAATTCCAAAGATCCGGCAATATCGAAGCACGTAATAAGTGGCCGTAGTGATTCAAATGAACTACAAGCCCGCGTAGACTTCCACAAAAAGTTCCTTACTGGAATCAGCCAGAATGGCACTGGTCTGGGGTATGGCAGTACAACCACGAGCGACGTGGACTTGAAGAAGTCTCTTTTGCGGGGAGATTACGACAGCAAGAGTATGGCTCATGCTATTGGCCTTCAATGCCAGAATGATTGGACAACAATTGGGGACTTTTGCATTCCGCCTCCAATGCACTGGAAGGTAATGCTCTATGACTGGACGCCAGAGATGCTGAAATTTTATTTGAATGCCTTTCAGCATACACTTCCAGACGCCAGTAACCTCGCTCGTTGGAGCTTTGCCGAGGATAGTTCTTGTCCCCTCTGTAGCAATACCCCTTGCACAGCTAGACACATTCTAGCTGGCTGCAAGGTGGCCTTAGATCAAGGACGGTACACTTACCGCCATGACAAAGTTCTCGCTGTTATTCGCGAGGTAATTAGTCTCTCAGTGGCTCGTGCCAACAAGGGTTTGACAGTATCCTCCAAACCCCCAATACAGTTTGTGCGGGATGGCTCTAAAGGCAAAAAACATTTAACTACAAAACCTTTCTCAATAATCGAGAAAGCTACAGATTGGATTCTGGAGGTTGATTCGGTCTCTAAGCAGTATAAATTCCCTGAAAGTCTCGGATGCACAGCACTCCGTCCAGATATAACTCTTTACTCTCTATCTCGGAAGGTGGCTCTTATTGTAGAATTAACTGTTCCATGGGAATCAAATATCCCAAAAGACCACGAGTACAAATTAAATAAATACCATGATCTTGCAAATGCCGTAACCCGGAACGGCTTCACTGTTCACCTTCACGCGGTGGAAGTTGGCGCTCGTGGCCTGCCAGCTAAATCTCTATTTCACCTCTTTAAAGATCTTGGCCTTTCCAGAAAAATAATCAACTCTTTCTTAGAAAAATTATCTAAAACTGCGATTTGCGCATCTCAAATTCTATGGCTTCGAAGGGGGAGTGAATGGGTGGTAAGGTGAACGCTCACATGTGGCAAGACAGCTGTCCTAAACCTACCACAGCCGGTTCGTAAGTCCGGAATCCACTGCTCACCCCCCAGAAGTGTAAAAAAAAATAGTATTATGATGGGCCCGACTCCGGTCGGTGAATTCCATGGTAGCTCCGTTTGTATTTATTTATTATTTCTGAGGGCGCAACGATATGGCCAAAATATCTTTAATTCAAGATTTCCGTGTGGCAATATCGAACAACGATTTAAAAAGTGAGCATAGACGTCAAACGCCTAGTCTCCCGTCGGCGATCGCACGGCCGCGTACGGCTCCGCGAAATTGGTGATAAAAAGTGTGTGTGTGCAGTTTTTGAGTGTTATTTACTGGATAACAGTGAGTAATATGCATTTTAAGTAGTTTCGGAATGAGAATTAGTCATTTGAGATAGTCCATTTGCTGTTTTTCACGAATTTTTAAAGAAAACACTTCGGCGACAACAAACGGCTCGCGAAAAAATGGTTGTTATTATTTTGTAATGTTTATGAAATATCCCGATATATTGCGAAATATGACGTAATGTCGCTTTAATTTACTAACAAAATAAGTATTGCTTCATTTACATCCTAAGTTATCACATAATTAGGCGTATTTTGAACATTATATCTTGTTTTGTAATATGAATCGCGCAAAGAAACTTGTTTTGATAATTACTATGAGAGAATAAAGTGCGATTTTCCATAGTTTTTCGATGAAATGTGACTCTTTGGAGTATAGTAATTAGTTATTAGACATATAATAAGTCTATGATAAGACAATATAATTGAAAAAATCTAACGAATTTTATATTATGAGCATTCAAAGTTTATTATTAGGTTCGGACGCGGAAACTCTCAAAACTTTAGATTTTTCTATAATATCAGACAAAGCTCAAAGTTCTGGTGTGATTTCTAAGAAGTGTGATGTAGTAATAAAGTTATTTTGAAAGAATTTCATATAAAAAAATACCATAAGTAGTCACAAATTAAAAATGAAAAAAATTTTTTTTTTACGAGAATACATAAAATTTTTCTTGGCTGAATAAATAAATATTTTTGTATGCAAATAAGTAAAAAAAAAATATCGTTTTGGTAAAGCATTTAATAAAGAACATAACTGTATTTACAATTTTTGCATATTTATAAATAGGATAGAAAACGAATTTACCACGTGAAATTTGTAGGACCCGACGTTTCGGTGACGTTGCAGCCGCCGTTGTCTAGGGTAGACTGAAGAGCTGTCAGTCCGTTGTTTTGCGGGTAGGCCGCAAACCGCTGCCGCCACTGCGTAGGTTATAACGGTGGTGGGGGGCCGGGCTCGGAGCGCGGGAATTTTTAAAATCCGTCTTGCACACAACACACAAGACGGATTTTAAAAATTCCTGCGCTCCGAGCCCGGCCCCATACCACCGTTATAACCTACGCAGTGGCGGCAGCGGTTTGCGGCCTACCCGCAAAACAACGGACTGACAGCTCTTCAGTCTACCCTAGACAACGGCGGCTGCAACGTCACCGAAACGTCGGGTCCTACAAATTTCACGCGGTAAATTCGTTTTCTATCCTATTTATAATGTCAAACAACCGCGATAGTCTTCGATTTTATATTTTGCATATTTTACGTATTTTGTGACAAAAAAATCGAAATGATTTTATAGGCGAGTTTTTTCAGTTTGCCAATTTTGTAATATTTATTCATTATTATCTTAATTGTTTTACGAGATAAGGTTATAATGTTTTATATGTCAAATTTCAATGCGATCATTTTTCTCTTTATCTTTTTTTAATCCGTTTAGTGGTTTATAAGTTATGATCGTTTTTCTCAAGGCCGTTGACTCGCGTCGATTTTTTGCCCGAATATGTCGCGCGCAAAAGTGATAGGTGAGTTTTTACTTCGCGAGAGGAGGGGTTAAGGCTCAAATTCGTTGTTGTAAATTTGTTTGTTTTTCTCTATTATAGTAGGTATATGATTTTCCAAATGCGATAGAATGTAGTAAATCGTTGTTGCGAATCTAAAACCTCTCATGTGCAAAACATATAATTTTGAGAAAATAAAAAAAACTAACTGAAAAAATAATTATAAGGTGACTATTTTTAATTAATATATGATGTGATTAAACATTACACTGTGCATTGATTGTACTAATTTTATTACAAAAACAGCAGCGGAATTACACAAAAATATATATTTCTTTTTAATTTCATAAGAGATTTTAGTTGCGAAGTTTTGTTAGATGGGAGTTTTTGTACTGTGAGATATATGAAATAATATTAAAAGACTTGTTATTGGGAGAGATGTTCAAGCCATTACAAATTAAAAAAAACAATTTGTTTTTAAAAACGGACAAAATCTAAAAGTTTACCGGGGATATATCTGAGAGAATCGTAGAAAGGATGATAATCTTTATCGGTTACGATTAGCAGCTCTTGCAAATGCTTAAATTTACAGTCTGGGATTTTTAATGGCTCTGAATAACGTTGTTTTGGTGATATTGGGCCCTCTCCGGGAATGTCCCTGCGCTGTGGAAGAACAGTCCACTTATGTAGGAGTGGACATTGTTCACCTCCATCACGGTATGAACCTTTTCAAGATACAATTGTTGGATGATTCAAGATACGATTGTTGGTTATTCAAGATACAATTGGTGTCCACATCCATCAGAAACAACAATAACTTTTACAGTTGCCGGAGGTAAGTTTTGTTGGTTACGAAGGTTTTTCTAGAAGCATTTAAAAACGACTTGGATTCTTTTCCAATGAGTGATTCAAACATCCTTTCGATGTATAAATCTTGACTTCGTAAACATTTAATCAATAGAAATTCATTGGAATTGGACAATACCTTGTCTTCGATGGTTGACTGGTCGTCGTCGTATCCATTGGTAAGAGGAGGGGATGGTGGGGGTTCTGGCGCAGGATTGGTGGGCTGGCTGTTTGGTGTGGGACTGTTGGCATCCTTGGCTCCCGGTTCGGCAAAACGGACCTTTGTCGCCGTTCGGATATCAGCATGGTGGTGGTCGACGATCGCTTGAACCTGATACCAAAATTCAATACTTTACCAACTAAACTTTACCACTAAACTTACCGTTAACTCATTATTTCATTGCAAAAAAATCAATAAAAAATTAACATGTGGTAACAAGAGATTGTCTTCTATGAGTAGAAACGCATAGCGAGCGCAAGCGGTAAAACATGTGGCGTACATTTAAAGCTGGCTACCTGTTTCCATCATGCATTTAATAAATATTAAACAATCATGCTGGCTTAATATAAAATGTGTCGAGAAGACGGATGAGAATAAATAACGGGTATTTACCAATATCTTTAATTTTAATTGGAAAGACAATTAAGGTATATTTTGAACAATCAAGCACTAAATGATTTCATGATTCTAGTTGCTATCTAGCCGTGGATGTGTGAATAACAGTTATGGATGAAACAAGCGGATATATGGCTGATATAGTCTGTAAATTTGATGTCGGAAATTGTGAGACCTTTTGTCATTGACATGCCTAATGAAAATTCCATTTTTCGAGAATAAATTATGGGATGCTTCACAATTAAATTTAATTACAACGTAGCTGGGAGGAGATGCTTTAGACGGCGATTTGATGAAACCATGGAAAACTGTCGCTAGCGTTGACAGAACAGAAACATACTTCAAAATAATGGTGTCTGATATTATATAAACAAATGTAAAACTACTGATGAAAATTAATAAAATTTTATGTGAAATCTCGATTCATCCTTCGCCGAATCGTTTTCCTGCATGAATCATTCGTTTTGCATGGTCTCAAATCAAACCCATATAAAACAGAAAAATAGATTGCATCCATCGTTTCTCAATTCACCGTATTACCACAATGATCGTTTAAAATATTGCAACAAGAATGACTTTTCTGTGCATTTTGCACATTATTTGTATAGGTTTTCAGTTTTTAACGATTATTCCACTGTTTTCTGACTGAATAATAATGTTTTCTCTTGAAGCATCAGTCATAACGTTAAAATATATGTGATAGTTGCTGCCAGTGAAGTTTTTTTCAGCAAACATATATGCGTAAGTCAATGTTTCAATAAAAATAATAAAAAATAGAATTCACTATTACATTTTATATAAATAATAAAATTACTGTACTAGTTTACTCAACCGGTCTGATACAGTTATGAAATTGCCAACGCATCTGGCATTTTTTAATTTGGACAGTTCATAGTTCATTAGGAAATTTATATGACGCCACGCCAAAGCACAAGCATGGCGCAATCGCGACAATGACCTTTTCCTATCAGCCGCTACTATTACGAAATTATAATGTTTTTAGGAAATTCCTTTGACGCCACAATGACACACCTGCGGCCGATGCGAACAATAGAAAAATCTATGCAAAATAGTGTTGAAGGAGATAGTTGGTATAATAGGTAGCTGAATAGGTTGGTATAGGACCCCTACCAACCTATTCAGAGGCATATGTGGAGTTTGAAATGAGTGTTTAGTATTAGGAGCAATGAGTATTTTAGCATTATGCTGACAATGCCATTTTGTACCACAGAAAAAATAAACAGTTTAATTATAATTAGAAACCAGCCAAAAAGCAAACAATGTAGGACTTTTTAAAACAAATCATTATCTTTTGTTTTTGTTATCTAAGATTTTTTAACTTCAATGTCTAATTTTTGTAATATGTAGGGATTTTTCTGTGGTATTTTTATCTATCTATTTTTTTATATACATATAATATGCCATCATACCGTTTTAAGATGAACATTAAAACCGCAAGTTTTAGGAATTACCGTTTTTCTTAAACATCTCAGCCCTTTACAATTGATAGATAGAGGATTCACTGTATAAAGGTTGTATACATGTATCACTATATACATATCAGTTTTTGATGCTCCTTAGCTGTTCTTAAAAAATAATAATATATAACTATAGTTTCTCTCTCTCTCTCTCTCTCTCTTAACAATTATATAGGTGAACCAAGTCAGAATAAATGGCAAATAAATTCAAGAGATTGTTTAAGTTACGCTTGTCTGTAAAAGATGCCTGTAAAAGAGCTCGTTCAAATGATGGGTCTACCCCAGTTTAAGCACAAAGTTTTGTATGTGAGGAGATCATTGAAAGTGCACCCCGTAGGGATGCATCTGTACAAGGTCATAGTCTCACAATTCCTGACACATAATTCAATCTACCTCTGCCTGCATCCTGTTGTTTCTCGCCCAAAAAAACATGTAGAGGAAAACAATTAATCGTGTAAAGTAATAATGATGATGGTTTTTTTGGTGCAATATGATGAGCACGGCTAAAAGGGGATTTCGATATGGCTTTTGATGATTTTTACCAGCGGCAATTTTTCTTCGGCGTTTGCTTCGTTGAAGTCCACCAACGATTGCATCTGAATTGGAAGCCGCCACAAAAGAATTGACAGAACCACTTTAATTCATAAATACAATGCAGACAAACACATATGTTATTAGTAGATACACAATTATTACAATAATAAAAAAAAAATTAAAGCCATTTGTAAATTTAAATAACAATCTATCACTTAAAGCTAGAGTAGAATATTTTATTTTAACAAATTATTGGGATACTCTTGCGGTCGGTCAAATTACAAACCAGTTCAGAAGAACAGAATTCACAATACCGTTCGATTACAAGGGCCGGTAAATTTGGTCACTCCACCAACACCGATCTAAAAGCTGACTCAGAAGCAGCGTGACTGGTACCAAATATCCTCCATTTAGTGCACAATAAACGAGTTAATTGCACTATTAATCAGACTAGAGATTTAGGAAGTCTGAAGTCTTTCAAAAAAGAAGAAACCTCAAACCATGAAAAGAATTATCGAGAAAAGAAACGGCCCATACTTTCTTTCAATAAATTAACTGAATGCTGCATTGTTACACTCGGTAGCAATTAATCCGTGTCACCAACATAAACCTTTAAACCCCGGAAACTAACAATGCTATCTTATTAAAATAGATGTATTTTATAGCCTATGTAATACTACTTAAATAAAATTCATAAAACTTCTTGGCTGTTATGTAATGCCATCAAAAAGGCTAAAAACAAAACTAACGATTTTTTGAAAAATCGAACTACGAATTCAATGCATTTGTTTTTGCTTTTGTTTCTCTTCTGTCACAAACAAATAAGAAATCACCTAGTATTCAATATTCATTAATAATATGTTTTTTATTGAATAAGCTAGCTTTCTTAGTTTCCAAGATATTAGGGTTTATGTTGGTAACCCGAATTCATTCCTCCCGAGTGTAGATTTCCGTTTTCAATGCACATAAAAGGTAAAGAATAAATTGGTGAAATGCACTAACCGACTTCCAAACACGAGCTAGATACTTCTTTTCTTTTATAAAATATATTTAAAAAAAAATGCACATTCCTCCACGAACCCCCAAGGTATTGTTAAAACCCTCTTACAGTGGTGGAAAATTTTCAATCACTCATACAATGTAGATTTAAGGGCTCGTAAGATGGTATTGATTAAGAAGGGAGATCACAAAAACCATATATTTACATTGCTACCCATAATCAACCCTACACCGGTTACGTTTACTAGTGCGTAAACATTGTAGATTGATTTAATTGAAAGATACTTTTTAGAGATTATCAGTGGTCGAGCAAAAAGAAACAATGAAACGTTTATCACACAACACTTTTAATTGTAGCAGAAAAAAAACACACTCCTACATAATGGCTGTTTGACAGATTTTATTGGTGAATTCGGATTTAGAACAAAAAACAACATGAAAACGAAAAACTAATTCAAATCCAATACTCCCACTAATTATTTGAAGTCTTTCATTCCCAACAGCACGATGTTCCTTTTGAATTTTTGAATTGGCAATGGCTTGGTGAATATATCTGCCAGTTGCTCTTCACTACACTTGTAGTCGATCAGAATTGCTTTTGATTCATACAGTTCCCGGATGAAAAGTAGGCGGACATCGATGTGTTTGGTTCGCTGATGCAACTCAGAATTCTTGATAAGCCGAATTGCGCTTTGGTTGTCGATGTAGAGTGTCGGTGGATTCTCTTGATACATATGCAGCGACCGGTTCATCATCAACCATTTTTAATGAAAAATACTCCTCATACAGGTACATAATGCGCACTTCGCTCCGTTTTTCGTACAAACTGGCCAATTTATCTGCAATTTCTTTCGCTGTTTTGCACATCTGAATGTGATTTGCCTGCTCGGAATCCACTGATGAAATCAGGATGGCCATTGCTTTGCCATCGTTTCGCTCGTATTGCTCTTTCACTGTCATGGCCTCATTTGCATCAGGAACTTTTCCTTCCATGACGCCCGTCAGAGCTCGCGACTTCATCACAGCATTAATTTGGAATTTCCACAATTTGTAGTTTGAGCTGTTCAATCTGTGATGGATGACAGAGCCACCGCTCGATTTATCGTCCATCAAATCCATTTTGCTTGTGTAAAAAAGTTTACTACTTATGTACGGCACGGCGGCTCGGCTTTCGTAGAAATTACTGTTGTTTCTTTTTATTTACAATTTAACTGTTCAGTTTTACTCGACATCAGCCACTGGGTCCATAACCTTTTAGAGATTATCAGTGGTCGAGCAAAAAGAAACAATGAAACGTTGTTTATCACACAACACCTTTAATTGTAGCAGAAAAAAACACACTCCTATACAATGGCTGTTTGACAGATCTTATTGGTGAATTCGGATTTAGAACAAAAAACAACATGAAAACGAAAAACTAATTCAAATCCAATAATACTGAGGTCATCAATAGTCGCTCAATGGCATAGTAAAACAATCTCAAACTTCTTAAGCGCCATGTAGGACAACAGACAATAAAAAGAACAGATTGAAAGCAACCACAAACAAGTGGCGACATTACCATCAATACAACATTTACTGTTATCACCAATGATGCGGCTTATGATGGTTTTATTTACATAAAATGCATGTTTCGTAAATTAATCGTTGCACTATTTAAATTTGTAAGAGACAAATTATACTGACCACGCCAAGGCTCTCTTTCTTATTGAGGTGCAGTTCGCGGAGCATTTGGTTGCGTTGCTCCATCATGAGGGTCCTCTCGTAAGTGTATGCGGATATGTCATTAGTTGTCTGAAATAAAGAGCGAATTTTAAACTATGTTACAGCCTGAAAACTAGGATTAAAGTAACGTCTAACGTTAACAGTAGTGACAGCAACATCTACTATTTTATTTCACTTTTTTCTTTTATATAAAATAAATTGTATTTAAAAAATCATTGAAATTAAAATACAATTTTTTTAAAAGGAAATTTCGTCTCACTTGATATAATATTTCAAAATGAAGTGCATTTCCATTGCGATTGCGTCACTTCGTGAACTATAATCAGAATTAGTACATGCCAGCGAGTCAGGGCAATACATTAGAGTAGAATATATAAATGATTATAAATTTTCCAGCATAAAACTACCAATCGGACATAAAGCGGCATAATCTAAGACCGGGCAAAATGTTTTCAAACTAATACAGATGGTTTTAAGTTCAGCAGGTAGATTTTGTGTGGGAAAAGTTCGTTCATTTTAAATTCCGCTCTAACACACTGTCTCGTTTGCATCATCTATTTTCCAAAATTAGCTTTAGAAGAAACGCAATCGAGCCCAGTATATGTTTAATATGATCTAAGTTTTTATACCTAGTCGCATCTAAGAAAAGGGAGAAATTTTGTAAATGAAAGATTATTTTCTTATTACCTGCAGTACTTATACGAACGTACATGATACAGCCGCTATATTATCGCCTAACGTTATGTATGCTCGAGTACAAAATCAAAAATAAAATTTAAAAAACCTGAAACCCACAAAGCGTACGTGATACGTCAAATTGTTCCTACGATTCTAAGTACAAAAAAGGGTAATAAATGGGTCTCTTGTGTAAAAAAATCATCTGGTATATTGTAAACAAGTATTGTTATTAAGAAATGTAATGAAAAAAAAACCAACGATGTTTTACCTACTTTTTAAATAATAACCCAAAGGTAGGGCAGTTAAATATATTCCTGAAATTTTCCTCCTAAATTTGTATTATTTAAGACTAGCTGACCCGTGCCCACTTCGTTGGGCGGTAAACATTTTTACTTTTGATGAAATTATGAGTGTGGTTCGGTTAGTACTGAGTGCTATGATTTATTTCCTGACTGCCAAAAGAAGGTTTATATTTTTACTGCATATGTATGTATGTATTTGCAATTTGGCTATATTACCGGGTTCATTTAATGAGTGAATGAAATGATTATGATTAAATAAATTATATTTATTTTAATTGTTCAAAACTTCTCTGTATACTATATTAGATGTAATTATTTGGTACCAAAATATATTGTCTTTCAGGAGTTCCAACCCGAGATACGGTCGCGGCTCCATACCTATGTCTTATCATCTCTAATCATTTCTGCAGTAAAAAGGAAATTATATGTAGTAAAAGGGAAAAGTCTTTTGTTTTAAACACTTGAGACGATAAATTTCCTTATTTTGATAAGAATTCATAATTGTTGATAATATGATAAATAAAAATGACCTAACGATTTAAATTATTTTTTTTATATAAAAAACTACTTTTTGTGACCTAAATACCATCGTTAAGGCAGCGTTCGTAAGAAACGTTTTCATTCGACCGTTTTTTCTCCGACTTACTTTGCAAATCCGACTACCACGAAAAAGTCTTTTCATTTCTCGGATTAATATATAGCCTATGACACTGACTACTAACGTGGCTTTCTATTGGTAAAAGAATTTTCAAAATCGGTTCAGTAGATCCAGAGATTACTCCCTACAACCTCACAAACTTTACCTCTTTATAATACTAGTGTAGATATAAAAGTGTCGCATAATTCATTTTCTGGGTTTCGTCCAATGCATACAAATGGAAACCTATAGGGGGAAACTTTCTTGTCTGTCAGTCTAACTCGGTCTAAGCATGACTAAGCAGCATGCTTTCTGTAACATCTGTATATATTTGAGATCTATTTTGCGAATATTTGGACATTGGGTCACCGTAGTCGACTATGGACAAGACCAGCGCGTTCACAAACATAATTCGGTCATCGTTGCAAATGTATAATATAATGCCATAAAATGAAACTCACCATTTCGACCACCTCGACCTCTGCCTCAATCCTGAGATGGTACAGGAACATTTTGAGGTCCTTCTTCATCTGGATAGAGTTATCCTCGAGTTGAGCGACGGTGAAAATGCGCATCTTGCAGTTTTTCCACGTGCGGTGTTGCCGCAGCAGGAAAGGCAAAAGCATCAGTAGCCCGCCGTCGTGGACGATCCACCACACGTCAATGTTGCCAAACACCTGACAATTAATGAAATATTATAACAAATGACTCTTAGGCGAGGTAGACAGCAAAAATAAATAAATGGTAGTCAGTTAGCAAGTATGATCGAATTTAGTAGGGTTATTTTTTCTTATAAATGAAAAAGGTTCCTATTAAATACAATTTCCTGATTTTTTATCTACCTTTTCAGTGGAGTCTGGGAAGAAGTTGATTCCTTTGGGGACAAGCATTGCCATGCGCGCTGAGGAGACGGCTCGTACGGTTTGTAAGAAGGACTGCCAGGTGCGTTCGTCCTCAGCCCGACGCCATCCGTAAGGCCACCCAACAATTACAGTATTCGGCTTCATGCCACCGAGGCCAGTAGTTTGCACCCTAAGGAAAACAAAACCATTATTTTAATATTATTTACTTAAATATATTAATTTTAATTTACTATGCAGGTTTCAATTCATAATAATTATTTGTCTCTTTAATTTTTAAATCGTCTAATGGACGGTATTATAATCTCTCTGGTTTATTTCTGTCATGCAATTAACCTATATAAAAATGCCATAGATGGCACTAATAATTGGATGACATTATTGTTATCATTGGCCTAATAATGGGTTTGTAATTCAATCAGTGTTTAATAAAATAACATTCATTATCAATGTTATTATAGATGGCCAAATAAATTGCTATTAGTTTCGCCAGACAATGCTATCAGCACCACCTGAATGACGCCGGTGCAGAAGGGTTGCCAAAACGTACTATGGAGTTGATCAATCTAATATCATATATAATCAATGCTACCGTTTAACCCGTTAACCGAGCACTACGTTTATATACGTCAAACGTAAACTGTATCGAGTACGGGTAGGATGTATAAAAACGTCCTCGAAATATATGTTCTATCTTTGAACGGGTGAAACTTGTTTTTTCGTTTAACGAAAAGATATATATTCCGTTGTCTTTTATAAATTCTAAACATTGATAAGAAAAAAATGACTCATGGGTGAAGTAATAACACGTCTTTACGAAAATGCTGTATGTTGTATGTTGCCCGTTGTATGTTGCGTAATTAAAAAGGAACCTCCCCGGTTAACAGGTTAAGTACGCCTGCCGTCGACTCATTCATATGCCTCGGAAGGGTTCATTCGCTCTCGCTTTCACATGCATATCGATGTCCCACTCATAACTCCCCCGCAAAACAATGCACCCCATACCTAACCATCAATGTGAAGGCTCATCAGATAACAGACAGTATAGAATGAAACTATTGTTTTCTATTGCCTGTATCAATGAATAGGCAAACTTTTGACTCTCGCAGAAATGTCATGACTTCGTTTTATCAATGTCAATTGTTAAAGTGACAGGTTTAAGGGCATAAAATAAATTAGCAAAAATACACATAAATTTAAGTTATATAAAAAAAACATTAGATAATATATAAAATCATCATGTCTTTATATAAAACCTACATCAGACCAATGCTAGAGTTTGGATTCCAGATCTGGAATCCTAACTTTTTTTAAAAAGCTGGAATATTCAGAAAGACTCCGCAGATTGTAACAGTCCACACTCAAAGATCGTTGGATCAGGGATGACTTTATTGAGATGTATGAAATCCTCACCGAATATTATAATTGCCCGAGTTGCCTTCAATCTTTAAGCGGACCAACATGCATCATATACAAGGACATGACTTTAAACTGGAGAAAAGACGATTTCACACAAATCCCAGGAAACGTGTCCTAGCCAATTGGACTGTGGGCCAGTGGAGCAGTTTACCTGCTAAGTGGTTGAAGCGTGTAGTCAACATATTTAAAAAGAACGGTTGTGTCACCCCAAGACTTCCTGGCAAGTAGCCAAGGACTGGTTTCATCTGAATATTAATTTCATTAATAAAATCGATGAGCGCCCTCTCTCGGCAGGTCGACAAACCAGGTTTCATCCTAATGCCTGGGGCAGTGCGGTTCGTTTCTCGGCTAGCCTATGGCGGAATTCAAGTATTATTAGTGCAGCGTGTATATGATATATTCTGACCAAAATTACGCAATGTGATCTGTGTGAACAAGGTATATGTGTACTGAATTTTAAGTCTCTAAGTCCAATATTTCGAGGATGATATATGACTACTGCGCCCCCTGCTGGACCGTTTTCAACCACAATCTTTTCAACACCTGCATACCAAATTTTAACTCAATCAGATTAAGCGTTTTACAGACAAATTTCAATCTGGAAATGGTCTTAATCGTCGCAGGGGGGTTCAAAATGGATATTTCCGTCTTCATCTGGATTTTTTTTGGGCGTTCACAATACTTTCCCTCCTGGTCGGTTGGTGGGCCAGGAAAGTAATAGATTAGACCTACAGTAGGACTTTGCTTATCCGAGGTAATGTGGACCGAGGATACCTCGGATAATAGAAAACTCGGATAACACAGACTCTGTCCTAAATTGAGGGGAAAGATACTGTAGATAAAAATGAATAAAAACGTAGTGGAAGAATACATATATTACATGTTTAAATGCAGTCAGTTAAAAATGTAATACAATACATACATATATAAATTGTAAAATAAATTGGAGCAGAGGGGTGACGTTGGGGGATAAAAACATGGCCTGCCGTGGCTTTTCGACCTCGTTTAACCCAGAACTCGGTTAATTTGGGCTCGGATAACCGCGGCCCTACTGTATATTCAAAAAATAGTACTGTAAATAAACTTCAGACATATCAGTGTTAAATTCAGACATATGTGCAATTACGCTGCCTGTCTGTAAAGCATAATAATAATAATAATAATAAGTTGCCGTTACTTACAAATGGCTAAGTCCATCGGTGATATTCCTCGCCACCAACACATCGACGAATCCTTTCACCCGCTCCTCCTCCATGGTCTTGCGCAGGTTTTGCTTAGCGGCCAGAGCTTCGCCGGCCGAGCGCGTGTAGTCGCCGCCGATCACCGACACGCAGACGGTCAGGCCCTTGCCGGCCTTCAGCTGCGACGCAAATGCAAACATCTTGCGGTACTTCGGTATCAGGTCGTCCGTCATCTTCGCCAGGATCAAGATCTGCGGCCGCCAGTTTTTGGTGTGCGGCTGACCTTCTTCTAGGCGGAGTAGAGAGTAGCGAGCCGCGGACAGCGCCAGACCTCGGATGCCGTCTCCCCATTCCTTCTCCGCCCTGCGAACGTAAAACGCAAAATGAGAGCCATAGCGGTTATTTTGCTCGGCATTCATAAAGCTTGAATGCTTAAAAAAAAAGCAAACGGAACCGCAGCACGAGAAAATACACAGTGCTACTACCACCTATCTACACGGCCCCATGGCAAAGTGGTTAGGCCGTCTGATCTTAACATTGTAAGATTCCAGGTTTGATTTCCGGCTGGATCACCATTTTCCGTTGGGATAAAATTAACAGAATTTTATTTCAATTCTGTAGATTGAATGCAATAACAAGACACACATTTACGCTCATGTCATATGTACGCATACATATAAACTTTTCATAGTAGGGCTGGTTGTAAGAGATTGTCGTGTGATAATAAACCCGCCCATTGTGAAAGTTGACAATAAAGAGTAGAGACCACCGAACAATCTACCGGTATGGCCGGAACAAAATAACTAATTTGCAAACAGCTTCCGGTCGACAGCCACTCATAATCCATAGAAAAACAAGGTCAATCTTCGATTATAAAATGACATAAAAGACTTGGTGATGCGTAATCGTCAAGAAGACTACAAGAAATCTCCAGTAATTCAAAATAGTCCAGTCAAAAGAGACAAAAAAAAGGTTAAAAAACACGATTTATAATTATTTTTATTACTTTTTTTATGAAATATTTGTGGTTTATGTATACATCCATACAGATACATGTATTTTTCCAAAATGTACTCAATCAGACCTTTCATTTGACACTAAACACGATATATTTATGTCAATTAATTGACATTTGGACATTTAGACAGCTACTTACTTTATATTTGGACAGTTAAGGTACCCTATGACACTCGGGATGACATAACGATTCTAACAATACTGCATACCTCTAAATCGGTTTGAGCGTTTAGAAGTTATAGTGGAATAAAGAATCGGGAAACATACATAGATGAACACTGACACATTGATGCAAAGTTGATGCGCGAACCTAATGGTGGGTATCCATTAGGTTCGCGCATCAACTCTGCTCCGCGTATCTACAACTGCTCCAGTAGTGGAGCGTGCAAAGTTGCACGCTCCGCGGTGAGCGCTCCGAGCGGTGGCGGTAAATGCGCAAACACAAAGTGATGCGCAGTATGTTCGCAGACGCGAGCAAAGTGAGACGTTGGTGGGTACGTCTCGCGCATCATGTTCGGCGAAATGTCTAGCTCTAATCGAGGAGTACAGAAATTATACAGTGCTGTGGGATCCGAAGGACGACAAATTTAAAAATAAATTCTGGCGACGACATGTTTGCTCAACGTTCGAATGAAAACTGCGGAGCACTCGTTGTTCTCGAGTTGATGCATGCGCCGTCTCCATTTGAGCATTTGCAGATGCGCGGAGCAGGATTGATGCGCGAACCTAATGGATACCCACCTATACACTCCTTTTTTGTTGTATGGTTGAATAAAAATGTTTTTTTTTTTCCAAATATTTCCTTAATGATTGATTCTACGACTAAAATGTTTATGAACAACCCTAAGGAAGAAGAAATTCTTTAGATTTTCGAAATAAACACTATTTTCTAAGTCTATAATAGCTTCAAGTTACAGCGGCGTAAAAATAGAGTTTTTTTTCCATAAAATCTTATTTATACGATTTTGATAATAACGTAATTTATATAAAAAAATTTAGTTGATCATGGTATCTCATGCTTTCCCAAATTTCATCTTAGTGAAGCGACATACAATGAGTCGGGGTAATGGCTATAATAAGCGCAATAATTTATTCGCATTTCAAAACTCTTTTGTTTTATTCTCTTCCGAGATAGAGAGTAAAGACTTATATCTGGATGGAGGGTTGTGCATCCGAGACTTTCAGGGAATTTATACTGTTTAGAGGCCGAATCGACCTCCGGAATCCAATCTGAAGCTTTCTCGATTGTTCAGAAAGGTTTGGTAGTGAAATGTTTTTTTTGCCTTTAGAGCCATCTCGCACAAACTGTATTGGGTGTTTGGAGGGTACTGTCAACCCCTTGTTGGTACGAGCCACTGAGGGGCTAATTATCTCCCGAATAACAGCAAGGACTTTGTAGTGGTGGTAAGTGTAGTGTCCTTGATCTAAGGCCGCCTTGCAGCTATAATATATCTAGCTGTGTACAAAGGGGACATGAAGTATCCTAGGCATAGCTCCAATAAGTTGTTTTTATATAGCAGTTGTAAAAAAAATATATGATAATATAGCGGACGTATCACGTATGTTCGTATAGGTAGGGCGGTTAAATTCGTAAACCATTAAAGTTATTAGAAAATGACTTACTACAAAGTTAGAGGCATTATTCTTAGCATTCTAGGACATTTTTGTTTCTCATTCTAGGATGAAGTATTTATTCTAGGAAGAATTCTATATTATTATAGGAAGAATGAACAGAGTTATTGACGTATTTATTCAATTTATAGATCATAACATTTAAAATTCCAAACCCGCTGAAAATGTCAAAAAGTGATGTAATCAAGAGCTGTAGGCAATGTTTTAATAGATAAAATGGTTTCATTTCTAAAATGTGTGGTAATAAGTAGGTTAATAACACACATACAAACTAGATTCTGTATGTAGGTACGAATAACGCAACACGGAACACATAACTGTCCACATTGTGCAACAGTCATATTTTGCACAATTTTGTGCCGGTTAAATGAATCTTTAGAATGGTGATAATATTCAGAATCACAATCGGTGAATATTTCTCGAAATAATCAGTAACGGTAAATCAATAATTGTTGCATTCCTGGTAGGAACATTATCACTGGCTTGCTGCTTACATGCTGTTTAGCTAGCAAATGGGCCCGTGCAGTTGGGCCATTACGACCGTGTTAGGGTCGGCCCAACTCGTAGGTCATCACCCGTCCGGTAGTCTCCTCGCAGAAGTGCGAGCCCAGGTAGGACTCTGTGCCTGAGGGCCAGTTCTCCTGGGAATCGTCCTTCGGGCGCTACTGGGCGGTTTGTGCACCTTGCGACGTTAGCCAAACCGACTGATAGCTGGGGAAGTCTGGAAATGGCTTTGTTGCCTATACAGAGGGGGCGGCTGTTTACCTAATGAGGGCCGCTCTGGAAATGATCACCCGATCCTGGGTGAGACGGGCAAAGGACGCCATGGTCCGCGATAATTCGAACTTAATCACCGCTTATATTAAGTAGAGAACCGCGGTAAGGGTTGATCTCTCGTCACTGTCTAAGTCTTCCACGCTCATCCCCTGGCTGAAAGAACTATCACATATCGTTACACCACCCTGGGATGATGGGTTTGCCCGTCGTAGTCGACACCGCCGAACTGCTGTTTATCAGCATGGGTAAATTAAAAAAAAGTTAAATCACTTTTGAGGTGCTATGATGCACCAACCACCATGATATAATATGTGAGGTAATTAACCTCTCAGTGGCTTGTGGCAACAATGGTTTGACAGTACCCTCCAAACTAACAAAATATGTCATAAAGGTCTGCTTGAAAGGCGAAAAACCGCCTTAAGGTACTCATTAATAATCGAGAAAGCATCCAACTGGATTGTGGAGGTAAATTGGGCCTTTAACCCTTCAGACCTTGGCCCCTCAGCCGATTGACAAGTCGATGTCCCAATTTTTTTTAATAAAAATTAGTAAAAAAATTGAATTTTGACACTGTTACACCAAAACATTAATTACTGCCAAACCACTGTACCCATAATTAAAATAAAACATATTAACATAATAAAACAAATTAAATTAAAACAGGGCCGGCCTACGCTGAATCGTGTTTCGGTCAATTGGGGCTCTAGGAGTTAAGTGTATCGTTTTAAGTTTTGGATGCATAGCCCACCATCCAGATATGTCTAACTATTTACCCAGATTGTGTTAAGCAAGAGTACAAACTAAATAAAGCCATGAACTCGCAAATGCCAACACCGAAATAGCTTCACTGTTGTCCTATTGTGATGGAAGTTAGTGCTCATGGCCCGCCAACTAAATCCGTTTCATCTCAATGAACTCTTTCCTAAAAAAAATCTAAAACTCCACTCCCATAGCTTTCAAGAGTAAGGATGAATTGGTGATACGGTGAACGCTCACAAACAGCATGAAAGTTGTAGTAAACGTACGTACAACAGTGGCTGTTAGTCGGTCCACTGTTCATTTCCCAGAAGTGTCATAATGTTTATTTATTTATTTATTTATTTTTAGGAAAACCAACAGCTAATTATAATTTAACAATGTTACGATGAGACCCGACTCAGGTCAGCAAATTTCCTGAGTCGGTGAATTTCACAGCAGCTCCGTTTGTATTTATTATCTTGTTCCAAGTATATAGAAAACCTTTGGCTATATAGGAAGATAATTATTTTATACATACCCGCGATATTCAATGTACTTGTAGATGAGTCCCGCCATTCCCATCGCGATAAGAGCATAGTACCACGAAGTCATGAACATGATAGCTATGCATAACGACAAACCAGCTATGGACAACGACCTGTAAGTAGAAGAATAACCAATTAAAAATGTAATTAAATTCAGAGAATTAAGATTGAAAAAAAAATACTAACCTATAATTTGTTTTCAATTTGGGTCATAAAAAAAACCATTGCGGTAATGTATATTTATTTAGGAAATAATCAAAAATGTTTAAAAATTAACTATTCTTACAAGACTAATAGGTATCTTAGAAACAGTACTTTTATTAGACTAAAACGTAAAATCAATGAATAATGTTAATTCCTGCCTCAGGAATTTATGATGATGATTGACAATACCATAGAATTATTAGATTTTATTGCAAATATTTACAAAAATAATAGTACCTAATAATGAAAACAATAATTATATTTTTCCTACAAGGAACAAATGGTATTTATTAGGTATTGGTACCGGTTCTACGATGATGATTTTTTATCGTCACCTGACTATATTCATCATGCTGATTCTGAAACTGCAAATATCTTAAATAAATAAGCATTTAAAGAAGTGTCAAACACCTACATTTCGGTAGCTAAGTTACTTTTTTTTTAAACAATTCATAAACACCTCTATGACAGTAGGTTATGTTAGTTTTTTAAAAAACCATCATAAAAAGTATAAAATAATACATTAAAAAAAAAACAAAAATAAAGAATTTCCAAAACGATTTTTGATCACTTAGCATTAAAATGATGGAATTTAGTAGTTTTTAAATAAAAAATAGGCTTAGGTATCAATATCTATGAAATTTCCAAAGAATACAAAAAGTGCTTGGACATCGGAATGGCTTCTTACTCTTAATGCTGAAAAATGTGTTGTTCTTCATCTCGGTAAAAAGAACCCTAAGCAGCCGTACTTTCTGGAAAACACCTGTCTTAGTGCTGTGAAATTACAAAGGGATCTTGGCGTAATAGTCACCGAAGACCTAATATGGGAAGAAAACGTGACTGCATTGGTAAAGAAAGCAAACTCTCTATTGTTCCTAATTCAAAAAGCTTTTCAGCATATCACAGAGGAACTGATCTGAAAATCTGCAAGTCAATTGTAAGACCCATTTTGGAACACACCTATCAGATCTGGAATCCATACTTTAGGAAGGATATCAATCTTCTAGAGAAGGTCCAGCGAAGAGCGACTAAATTGCCCTTTAACTTGAGGCATCTAACATTCAAGAAAAGATTGTCGGCTCTCGGTTTGACCACTCTGGAGCAATGCAGGGCACGGGGTGACAATCGAGACATATAAGATCCTGACTGCATCGTATGCCGTTCCTGGGTTGCAGACTATCTACACCATGAACACTAACACACATCTGCATGGGCATCATCTGAAACTCCACCGTGAATCATTCCATTTAAATCACAAGAAAAATTTCCTCAACAGTAGAGTGGTAAACGAATGGAATGATCTCCCAAGTGAAGTGATCAATGCCAATAGTGCCAATGACTTTAAAAATAAACTGGACTTATTCCACAGAAATTGTAATACAAGCACGGACTCAGGCGCATCAGCTTAAGCTGCCTGCTTGTTAAATATATAATAATAATAATAATAATAAAATAATAATATTAACATACAGTCTCTATTAATACATTTATGGCTTTATATACATAAAACAGGAGTCTCTTTAGTGTCCATATGCATAACTCAGCGACTGTTGTCCACAACTTCTTTAAATTCAATTTCTTGTGACCTGCTCGGCGACACTTCATCTTTAATGTAATTCTCAACTTGGGTGTCTTCGATGCTCTTGCTGCTGTTTGATATTTCGTTTTTTTCTTTTGCATTCCACGGCTGCACAATGATTTTATCTTTGAAATGAACACGCACAAGAGTATATTTTATAGGTTTCGCCTTTGAGTCAGCGTCTATCGGCGTAGGAGGGATTCTACGCTTCCGCTGGTGCGACTTTTTCACTTGCAGCGAGCGAGCGTTGTCGTGCATGGTCGCAATGTGTCGCATAAGATTCCCTTTTTGGGTGAAGTTGTTCTTGCAGAAGTTGCATCGGAAGTTTTTGATGCTTTTGTGAACGGTATTGATGTGCCGCTCCAGGTTTTCCTTTTGGGAGAACGGCCGCTGGCACTCGGGGCAGTTGTACTCGATGCGCTTGTGCAGATTGTCAATGTGCCGCTTCAAGTTACCGCGCTGCGAGAACGCACTCTGGCACAATTCACAAGTGAAATTCCGAACGTTTCTGTGCACGGCGTCTATGTGGCGGTCCAAGTTTTGCTTCTGCGTGAACTTCCGCTCGCACAATTGACATGTGTAGTGTTTAATCGTCGACAAATCAACGTCCCCTTCGGCTCCGTTTTCCAAAGGATCGCCTGGCAAGCCGCCGTCTTCGGCATCGTAATTCTTGTGGTAAGTGTTCAAGTGTCGCTGCAGGGCGTTTTTATTAGAGAAAGCCTTCTCGCAATCGGCGCAAGCGAACAGCTTCACAGGCTCGTGGGTCTCCTCGACGTGCTGTCGCAGAACTTCTTTACTCTCGCACAAAACACCACACTCGCCGCACAGCGCGTCCTCCTGTTCGCCCACGGTCTCCGTCCCCGCTATTATGTCGTCCATCAAAACGTCGCCGGTCACAAAATCGTACATATCCGCCGCATCTGACATCTTGAAAGTTTGTTGACATTCGCGGCTGCGGGATCTTCCTCTTCGCGTTTTTTTCAGCGCACTTCTTCTTCACTTCTATCTTCGCTGCTGAAGGCGAGAGAACAACGCCTCTTCAAGCCAGTGACGCGTCATCCGGTTACACAACCGACTGCGCATATCGATCTGCGCATCGCCTATCGCTCGGCGCTGCCAGTACCATTATAAAATAATACCAATACCATAAATAAAATAATCGCAGAGCTAGCTGCAGATGTCAAAAAATGAATGAATGGATCCTTTTTTTAAATGTAGGTAGACTGTAGTAGGTACATTTTATATTATAAATCCTCCTCTATGGGATGTCTGACACATTTCACTAAGAACTTCGTTTAAGCACACCGAAAATATGCATACCTACCAACATTCTGAAAACAAACATCAAACTCGTGGACACGGAGAGCGTATTCATGTACAATCGTGTCTAGTAGTTAGGATGAAATACTACATTCGAAGTTAATATGCATTGTGCAGATCACATCAAATTAACCATTTACAGAGCGTAAGGTTAATTAATTCAACATTTAAACAGAGTAAAGCAAAGTTTGTAAAAATAATTAATTGATAGTTTTGTTTCAACGAATCTCCAGGAAGTCTTGAAATATCAGGGATCGAAATAATCTAATGTTGTAGATGTTCTTTTTGACGACATATGTATCTACCTATACCTACAAAATAAGTAGCCAATTACTACAGGGTAAAAGTGGGATAGTTGCCCCAGGAGCCGTCGTCGAACTTTATTTTTACACAGGCGACAAGTGCTCTTCGCGGTTGCTGCTCAAACATTAGAGGGACATGGGGTTGTACTTTGCTTATAAATATTAGCTGCGATCGTATCATGTTTGCAAGTCTTAATTTTGAAGTATGGAGCATCTATCCTTTTGAGGGCACTTATCTCACTTTTACCCTACACACATCTTGCATGTTAGGTACTAATTACTTATGTGATATTTTATGAAACAATCGTAATCGCAGGTATTTTATTAATGTTTAAATTACGGCATTGTTGCATTATGCCCCCTCTACATGTTGATTAATGAAATAATATTTAATTTCAAAAAACCTGTTTAGGGTGTAGAAAATACAGACATGAAATAAACAATTAAAATGTAACAATTAAATAAAATAACATAAATCCCTAAGTTAAAGCTCACTCAAATTGTACAAACATTTAGATAACAAATATTGTAACGTTTGTTTTCTAAACTCAATAAAATTATTAAATCCTTCAAATTTTGTGGCAGCTTGTTGCGATGATAAGGTATAACATTGGCCAAGCGGGCATTAGCGAGAATAATAAATATAATAAAAATTTGTGAGTGCTGGCAACGCCATCTGTTGAGTGGCGCTTGCGTACTTGCCAGGTCGAAAACAAGTTTCCCGGGCATATTTAAAATTTTAATTATTATTTAAACAAAAACCTTTCAATTTAAGGATATAAATATTATTTAAAGTTAATATTTAATTTTGTTCATGCGAAAATGTGCTTTCAAATTTGTCGCGACCGTCTTTATAATATAAGGATTATTTTCCCCAGGGGGGTTATTATTGAAAAAAATATGCATGCTAAAAAATATATGGGCGCTGGGCCCACCTCTCCAATTATAATAACGTATTTACTATTGGAAAGATCTATTCATCTACAATATTTATGACTACCATCTTACCTCAATTATGAGACGTTTCGGAGTTTTAAAGCTCGTTTTTTTAAAATATGGCTAATTACACGAAAACCCTATGCCAATTATTTATTTCAAATATATTATTTGCAGTGAAGATTCATAAAATATAGCATATTATGATGTACGGTCACTGGGCACACCATGTTGAACAGCTGTTGACCTTAGGATATAACATACGTCAGGAAACAGAGCCGGAATGAAATCATGAGACACATTACAGAGTTCAAGCAACATATTCCAGTACTAGCTGACCCGTGCCCACTTCGTTGGGCGGTAAAACTTTTTACTTGTGATGAAATTATGAGTGTGGTTACCGAACCATGCACACTCGTAATTTCATCACAACTAACACACAACTAACACCACATCACTCAGTACTAACCGTAGTATTGAGTGCTATAATTTATTTCCTGACTGCCAAAAGAAGGGTTATATTCTATATTATATATAGTCTTTTGTTTTAAACACTTTAGACAATAAATATACATATTTCGATATGAATTCATAATTGTTGATAATATGACCAATAAACATGACCTAATGATTTCAATAATTTTTTAAATATAAAATACTACTTTTTGTGACCTAAATATAAAATTTTGACATATGCTGTCGCTGACTTTTTTGTAGGCATTACCAAGCTCTACAACTTTTCTCTAGAACTTAATCATATATCTCTCATCGTTAAAGCAGCGTTCGTAAGAAACGTTTTCATTCGGCCGTTTTTTCTCTGACTTACTTCGCAAATCCGACTACCACGAAAAAGTCTTATAATATATAAGCCTATGACACTTACAAATAACGTGGCTTTCTATTGGTAAAAGAATTTTCAAAATCGGTTCAGTAGATCCAGAGATTACTTCCTACAACCTCACAAACTTTACCTAGTTATAAATAACTATAGCTGCGCCCAGCGGTTTCACCCGGGTGGTGATGGAAAATTGTGATAATGATGATAGAAAACCATATATCTTTATAAATTATAGCCTATGTGTTATTCTGATGTGTAAGCTATATTATTGTAAAGTTTCATCAAAATTCATTCCGTAGTTTTTGCGTGAAAGAGTAACAAACATCCATACATACATACAAACTATCGCGTTTATAATATTAGTAGGATAGTAGGATAGAATTTAAATTTCGAATGTCAATTTCTTACATTTTTTCCTACTTACTTGACAGTTATCGTTATATTTTAGATAATTCACACTATATCTTTATAAATTATAGCCTGTTATTCTGATGTGTAAGCTATATTATTGTAAAGTTTCATCAAAATCCATTCAGTAGTTTTTGCGTGAAAGAGGAACAAACATCCATACATACATACAAACTTTCGCGTTTATAATATTAGTAGGATTAGTATAGATTTGCCCTCCGTATGCTGCTGACAAAATCGAGCATTCTTAGGAATATATCGTTTGTACTCGCACAGCGTATGTAGTTTATCGTTTAGGGTATTCTGCGAAGGGTTTCGTTTTAATAGTTATTAAAAATACAATGCCTGGATGTGTTAGGTGCCCTAGTAGGGGATATAGGTTATTAGCCATATTTAATGTGATATAACTCAGAAACGGCTGATAATTGAGATCAGTCTAGATGCGAGTAAAAAGATCTTTCCATTGGTATATGATTTACAGCTCTTGAAAAAGTGGCCCATAATGATAATTCTCTTTTGTATATGGCACATGTAAATCAAATCGACCATAGACAAATGTAGCATGCTAGATTTTTCAAGAATCACCCCGCAGGCCGAAAAAATCGTAAATGCTAACTTACCAGTGGTAATATTTGAAACGAGGTCTCCAGTTGGGGGTGCGAAGGAGCGTCTGCAGCGCGCAGGCCAGGTTCACGAATCCGTAGCACATGAGGAAGAACATGGAGAGCAGCGGCGCGAGGATGTCGACGTTTCCGAGCAGGATGCCGCACTGGCAGATGGCCATGGTGAGGAGGAGGGCCCGCGTGGGCTCGCCCCTGCTCGACGACACGGCGAAGGGCGCGAGGAAGGGTATGATGCCGTCTTTGGCGATCGCCTGGAGCAGCCGCGGGGCGCCCGTCAGCGATTGGAGACCGGCGCCGAGGGTCGACAGGAACGAGCCGATCAGTATCACCCACTGGTTGGGCCAGGCGATGTTTGCTACCACCAGCTTTCCGCCGATCGACTGCCCAAACCTGGGAAATTAGATTATAGTTAGTAGAAGAATCAGCAACTTGGGTTGTCGACTACAGCGGGCGAGCCCGTCACCTCAGGAAATTTTAACGATTAGTCGTTCTATCTCCCTGGAAGTGAGCGCAGAAGACTTGGGGACAAAACAATCCACCGTCTAGCTACGCCACGAGCCCTTAAAAGATTAACGCCTTAACCGCGAGATAGCCAGGAATGTTATTCGGCGGGCCGACACTCGCGCCCTTACTTCCAATTGTGACCAGATTACTCCGGTCTCTCGATTGGTTACGAGTTCGAGGTCGCTTGCACGGTCCTCTCCCTTACGAAGCAGTGAAACGGTGTTTACCGAATCTATCGCGGACCACAGCGTCCTTTGCCCGGCTGTTCACCCAGGATCGGATAGCCGATGGTCGTTTCAAGAGCAGTCGCCGTAAGGTCCGCAACCACCCCCGCTCTATAGGAAACAGTACTGCTTCCAGTCTCCCCCGACTGTTAGTCAGAGTGCACAGTCGATTGGCTTACGCCGCACGGTGCGCAGACCGTCCAGAAGTGCCAGAAGGTTGATTGCCAGGGGAAACTGACCATAAGGCCAGAGTCCTACCCAGGCTCGCACTTCATGCGTGGAGGCCGTCGGATAGGTGTTGACCCGTGAGTGCGACCAACCCTGAACAGAATGGGTCTTCGTGGCCAACTCAGCAAGGGCCTATTAACTCCCGAGAAGCAGCAGCAGTAAGAATTATTAATATGTACCTATACAACCTAGAGATGAAATACAGTCAATTAGAGATAGAATCGATCGACAGACGTTTATACTGCCATCATCAGCGAAACGACCGTAAATTCGATTATCACCGAAGAAATAACTGAATATGCAGAAACGTTCTCGAGCGAAAAACAGCTTTCGCGCGCGAAAAACAGCGCTGCTAATTTGTGGTCGATTTTGTAAATAAATAGTGACAATATCGTTTTTTCATGTTACCTAGTAATTAATTAATATTGTTAGTCGTGTATATTATATATTTATATAATATATGTGGGTGGCGGCCGAAACGGTTACGCGCAGATCTGTCAAACGACGCCTATTTGCACTGTTGGCGTCCGACGGGTTAAATCATATTTTTTTAAAACAAGCTTTTATTAAAAAAACGTGAGCTAAAAAGTAAATAACGTCATCATCTGTAATGGAAAGTACACAAGATAAAAAAAACGAATCCAAACCCGACTATCTTAGCACTTTCCATCAGGGAGTTCCAGTGGCATCTTCCGGCTCCATCTTCAGACCCTCGTCGTCGTGTGTGATGAAAAGTACTCATGATGACAAAACATACTAGCTCGAATTCGACTGTCCTACCATTTGCCATCAGGGAGTTCCAGTGCCTACATCCCGGTTCCATCATCAAATCAGTAATATTGCATTGTCACCAAACTTACATAATTATGCCGATTTTAAGCTCAATCGGATACCAGCAAGTGGTTGAAAAATGGTTTGCAAATTTTGAAACGGACAACTTACTTATGTAGTACATATAAAAATTGCAAGTTAAATAAAAACTTGTAAAAAGTAGTTAATGTATTTATAACATTATAAACGCTATCTTTATAATAAGAAAAGCAGCAAAATACTAATCATAAATGAGCTGTATTATGCAATAATTAGTCAACCCACAAAATGGACAAATGAATTAAGTGCATGCAGGTGATCCTAGATACCAAATTATCTGTAAGGATTGGTTATACATATATGGCTTTTTGAAATTTTGGTAATTCCATTATCAAAATTTACGAACTCGAAAAATTACATTTTATCAATGGTTTTGAGTGAGAAAAAAATATATTTTGCCTGTCATATTTGAGTTTCAAAAAAAAATCTGTTTTACGTCAGAAAAAAGCGAAAACTATAATATAAGAATAATATAATGATGGGAATATTTGGGTTTTAAAAAAATATATATTTTACTTAAATTATACCTCAGAAAACTATGCTCTGGTCCTGACGGGAACGACTGATCAAGGTCCACCGTCACCCTGTGGACCTTGATCAGTCTTTCCCATCACACGTTTTCATTTTCCTATATTTAGGGGAGATTATGGTCTTTCTTTCCAAAATCGATTAATGCTTCAAATTCTATTGAAAAAAATCCACAAAATACATTCGTATCTAAGTTTCACAAAAAAAAATACATTGATCGTTTTTTTCCGTGACCCTTCATATGAATTTTGAAATAACCAATCAATCGGCATAGTCGGTGACGTTCTTTTCACTCTCAAATTGTGTCGTTATTTAAATTGATCTACGAATATAATGCAAAAATTGAAAATGTTGAAAATGAGATTTTATTCTTGTCTGATCGTTTATACGCCCGTTGCTTATTCTTCCGTCGATTGTAAATCGATTAAAATAATATTATTCTTAATTTACACGACAATTATATTACTATATACTTACTTATCTCTAAGAAGGAGATTGTCGACGGTGCCAGCGAATAAAATCACGCAGCTGAGATAAACTGTGGATGTGGTCAGGATGGCACAAATGGTCCCGATGGGGATGCTTTTCTGAGCGTCCGCGAGATCGCCAGACCGATTGGATCCAGCCATAATACCTGAGAAACAAGCCATGCAAAACTTTAAAAAATACGACGCTAGGGAATGAGATGTACGCAAGCCATTGTTTCTCCATTGTCTCACGAGCGGATGTCTTGCTATTTGACCGAGTCAAACATCTCAATCTCAACTAACTTTTACCCCCCTGTGATTCAAGGGGAGGTTATTTATTTATTTATTTTACATTCGGGTAGCGAGTAATCTTTATTTTTATTTATTTATTTATTTATTTGCAGCTGTTATAAAAAACATATACAAAAAAAAAAACAAGAACACACAGATTAAAAATTAAAACTATAAATAGACAAAGACTATGAAATAAATCTACAAACGCTGCAAATTAGGGGTATCCTCAGGATATCTCTTATCCTGGTTTTCAGGACACACCTATTAATTATTGATACATAGGTATATGATTTTTAAAATAAAATAACCAAATCAAATAAATCTTAAAACAAAAAATCCAAATAATCATAATCAAATAAATACACAAATCGAAATAATCAAAATCAAGATATTTAACATCAAATGATATTAAAATAAAATAACGTAATTACATAAATTTAATAATCTACATATAATAAATCAAAAATAATCAAAATCAAAATATTTAACATTAAATAATCAGGTTACAAATTAATAAATTTGTAACCTTTAAATTTTAACCTTAACTAATCAGTGCGATCGTACAGATAAATTGTAAGTAGTTAATATAAAATAAACGCAAACAGTAAAAGAATCTTCCTTTTGCAAAAATGAGCACTGCGCAGCATGTATCAGGTAATGCCCAGGACCTCATGCAGAGAATACTTCAGTAAGGCAAAGATAATAACCATGTATTCGGCGTTCATATACCAGCTTAATTTATGCCAGACAACACCTAACAGAAACTGCAACTAGAGCGGACATTCATTCTCACCATACACGCGGTAACTACCTTTTATGCTTACCCCGAACAAAACTGTCAAAAGTACAGAAGAGCTACTTATACCTTAGCAATAAATTCTACAATTTACTCCCTACCACTATCAAACAGCTGTACACGGGCCGGTGGCATAGTGATTAGGTCACCTGATCTTAGATTGTAAGGTCTCGGGTTCGATTCACGGCTGGGTCACCATTTTCCGTTGGGATCAAATTAACGGAATCGCATTTTCAATTTTGTCGATTGAATGCAATAACAAGACACACACTTACACACATGCTACACGCATACATACATATTAACACTTCACAGTAGGGTTGGTTGTAAGAAATTGTCATATGACAATAAACCCGCCCATTGTGTAAATTTCACAATAAAGAGTAGAAACAAACAAACAAACAAACAGCTGGAGTACTTACAATTTAAAGAAAACATTAAGGAGATGCTGATAGGCCACTCTTTCTATAATCTGTCCGGAATCGAGGGTCATGACTTTGCAAATACTGTACCAATTTCAATGATAATTATATTTTTACTTTTAGTATTCAAATGTAAGATTTAGCTTTAGTTTGATTATTTAACACTTTAGTTACTACTTTGGATGTTACTATGTACATTTTTTAGTACGTATATATTCGAATTATTCACTATTTCAATTGTTAGGCTTCTGTCTCGATTATTCAACTTTTTAAATGACTATTTTAATTATTATGTTGAGTGGCTTTTAGTAGGTAGCCATTAGAATTATTAACTATTTTATTTAATAAGCCTTTCATTGGTTTTATAATAAGATTATTACGACGAATAAGTTTTAGTAGGTTCCAAAGTTTTTTAGAAACTGTATTTTTTTGTTGATAATATATGTATGTTAAGTGAAGATTAAAGTAGTAATGAGACTTACTACTTAAAACACAAATATTTTGACACGTTCAAGAGCGGTTTTTAGCCGCCAATTGGACACGACGTAAATGTATGTAATGTAATGTATAAGCAATAGGGAAACATTAATACAGCTAGACGGATGCCTAACTAGACCGAACAGCCTGTATCTGGGCATACGAAATCCGCTGCCTTTGTTTTTTGAGTAGTAACTGACGTTATCTCACAACTAGTTGTCTCACTGGCGTTATCTCACAAAGCAGTTGCTTTCAATAATAATACTAACATACTAGGATACAATACATAGATAAAGAAAACATATGCCAGAATATACATACATAAATATACAAGAAGTAAAATGGTTAGTTATATATGAAATAAGTACATACATAATATGTACTACAGTTATACAGTCTTGGTAGAAAAATATTAAGGCTTGCTTAACGAACAACTGACGAATATCTAAAAACTTTGATAAATTGAATAGTAGGTTATTCATAGCTGGGTTACAGTTACATCGGCAGTGAACTTCACAGATTGAAAATAAAGCGACCATAAATAAAGCGAATGAAAATGCTTCGGCCCGTTCGCTTGCTCATCCCATCCTTACGTCGTTTCCTAAGTGACACGCTCTCGTATTATAGGTTGAAATTAAACGACACAATTGTCTGATTTTTCTATTGCAGCCGTATCTACCGTACTTTTTTGTCTGATGTCTTTCTGATACTGATTTGTCGGAAAAACTATTCTAACGCGGCCGCATAATAAAAACACTACTAAGACCTAAGTACTTTCCGACCCGAGAACATTAATAAAGTGGATGAAAATGCTTCGGCCCGTTCCCTTACTCTACCCACCCTTAAGTCGTTTCCTAAGGGACACGCTCCCCAAACAAATACGCCTGCAATGACGGCTGCGTTTTGTGCCAACGATTCGTACTCCGGTCACGTGAGCTTTGCTCTGTTGAGAAACGCGCTGCCGCATATCTTCACTATTCCCTAAAGACAGCCGTGAGACAGGATAGGAATACTAACGCCTTGCCTACACCTGCGAATACCTTTGCTCAACTGTCGGGAATAGATTATCACGGGAAATAAACGTTTGCTGGTATTCTCTAAAAGCGAAACCGGCGAATCGCCTTATTTTCGAATCTCGATGCTGTGCAAAACAACGCAACCAGATGTTATTACAGACTAATTTATATTTGCTAACGACTTTGGCTCGCGGGATTTAATGTCTTTAACGTGTATTTTTTATAAAGTTTTTCTTTGCCTTAATACTTTAGTGTTAATTTTGAATTATTTTGGACAATTTAGGTTTTGAAGCATTTACATTGTACTACATGTATTTAAAAAAAAAATGTATTTCATTTTGGGAATATTGCATCAGGGATGGACATCGAAGGAAAAACATCGTATGCTACCATACATACCAGCATCGTAACGGAAACTTCCATGGCCGAAAAAATCGTTTTCAAATCATCGATATTTAGATCATCTAAACATCGATATTTATTTTATAAAACTCATTTTGCAGGCAATCCATAAAAGTTTTCTTCTTACAAAATCAATAATAGAGATAAACTCAGTGATATCATTTAACATAGGTGTTAAAAATAAAATAATTAAAAAAAGAAATGAAATCTAAATTAAAAATAGGAAATGGCAATGTTTAATTAATTCATTTCAGAAATTCGTCGTTTAACCTTTTTGGTCGATTTTGTATAAATAACAATATCGATTTTTAATGAATTCTCTCTTATTGCCTAATAAGTAATATTTGTGACATGTAGTAAATGTAATATTAAGACATGTAGTAAATATTTATATAATATATATGGAGGCCAAACGAAACGGCTTCGTGCAGATCTGACAACCACTGCAATAGACCGTTCGGCATTTTTGCCGCTCCAGCGGTTAAAATGTTAAGAAATATCAATTTCCATAAAATATGATATTTCATATATTGAGCAACAAAAAAACATAATGTATAGAAGAGAAATATCGACGGAGTAACATCGATGGTGCCAAAACATCGATAAGGCACCATCGATGTAAAAAAACATCAAACATCTGTCTCTAACCATCGATAATTTCTATATATCGGACATCGATGTCCATCCCTATATTGTATAGGTATTTTAGACTACATTAAAAAAATATATTTGGTAACGTCTCAGCCTGAAGTTAATAATAAAAGCAGGCAGATCCTACACTTCATGAACAAAACCAGCTATATCATATTTTCCGACAATACAATATGCTTACATGCTTGACCTAATATTTTGTTTTAAATATGTATTAGTAATTTTACTTACCAAATATTGGATAAATTTATGGCAATAATATTTATTATGTAACTCTTATTAACAGAAAATTGATCATACTGTAAAATATACCTATCTGGTTCTGACGGAGGTTGAAATTAAACGATACAATTGTCTGTTTTTTCTATTGCATCCGGTCTACCCTACTTTTTTGTCTGATAGCTTTCTAATACTGATTTTCCGGAAAAACTATTCTAACGCGGCCGCATAATGAAAACACTCCTAAGACCTACGTACTTTCCGACCCGAGAACATTAATAAAGTGGATGAAAATGCTTCGGCCCGTTCCCTTACTCTACCCACCCTTAAGTCGTTTCCTAAGGGAAACGCTCCCCAAACAAATACGCCAGTAATGACGGCTGCGTCTTGGGGCTACGATTCGTACTCAGCTCACGTATACCCCGGTCTGCTGGAAAACGCGCTGCCGCATACTACTTCACTATTTCCGAAAGTCAGCTGTGAGACAGGAATACTAACGCCTCGCCTACACCTGTGAATACCTTCGCTCAACTGTCGGGAATAGATTATCACGGGAAAAATACGATTGCTGCTATTCTGTAAGGCAAAACAGTCGAATTGCTTTATTTTCGAATCGCGTCGCTGGTCAAACCAACGCAGAGACAAATACAAACAATTGTTATTACAGGCACATTTATATTTGTTTTCAAATTAGGCATTTTTGGTAAATATTACAAAAAAATATTTGCGTATTTCCTGCGGTTTATAATACCCTCCCTGCCCGCGACGCAAAGCTTGTCAAGCATGCTTGATCGTCTAGAGAGCCTAGACGTGATTTGATTCCCTCAAAATGAAATAGATTATCTTATTTGATTATCTCAATATGAAACAATGATGACAGATTTCAGTTTACAACACGAGTTTATCGCACGAGAAATCTATGTAGATAACATCGAATCAAAATAGCCTTATGATTTTAATATTCCTTTTTTTTAAATAACATATCCACGTGACTATTTCTAAATCTGTAAGTTTATAAACAATGTTAATGAGTTAACAATCTTTCAGATATCAATAGTTTTTCAGTAAAATTTAGTGGAAAATTGCTGCAAAAAATTAACACCGGAAAAAAATATAATTCCGAAAGATCTGAATGGGTTCAATTAATTTAAAACGTTCTTCCACCTTTTGTACTTACATAAGATTAAATAGGCTACGTTTGCCGACAAATGTAAAGGGCTCTCTAGACGATCAAGCATGCTTGTCAAGCATCGCGTCGCGTGCTGGGAAGGGATCGTAAACCGCAGGAAATATCCTTTTTTTAATATTTTTTTTACGAAAAATGCCTATTTGTGTAGTTGTATACCAATCAATCAATTACGTCTAATTAACGTGACTCCCTGGTATAAACTACACAATTAGGCATTTCAGGTAAATAAAAAAAAAAAGCATATTTCATGCGGTTTACGATCCCATCCCTGCCCGTGACGCGAAGCTTGTCAAGCATGCTTAATCATCTAGAGAGCCCCTAAGAATATGATCCCAGCAAAAGCATTTTTACAAGCTTTTATTTACCTTGCAATGTATGATAGTTAGTATGTATGTATGTTTGTTTAGGTCAAATCTTGCAAGCTGAATTAGAACCACTTTCTCTTATCCTATAACGTTGAAATTTTGTATGTTGGTTCCGTTTCGATGACAATGCATTTTTATTGTGAGTATGACCTGATTTTACACCCAGGGTCGGCTTCCGGCGAGGATACTCTTCCACGGCCAACAGCACTGACATACAATTTTGTATAAGCATTCAATTATAATAGCCCGTTCTAAATTTTACTATGGCATGGCTTCTGCACCCAGGGTTGGCTCCCGACGAGGGTACTCATCAACGGTTAACAGCCCAGAAACGAAATTATGTATACGCATTAAATTATGATAGCCCGTTCTAAGTTTCACCGCGACAGGGCTGCTGCACCCAGGGTTGGCTTCCAACGAGGGGACTCTTCAACGGACAACAGCACATAAACGAAATTTTGTATACGCATTCAATTATGGCAGCCCGTTCTAAGTTTCACTATGTCACGGCTGCTGCACGCGGGGTTGGCTCGAGACAGAGCATTTAAACAATAGCTTGTTTTTAAAATTGGTTTTTACTAGTAACTTATTAAACTTTTTCGCTGGTTGTATCTTGTAACCATGTAATTCTTGTAGCATGTAGGAATTTCACAAAGGGAGATTTTAAACTGAATGTACTTTAGACTTTTATCTACCTATCCACATATAATTTAAAGCTATATGTGGGATCTTTAAAGGTATTTTTTGTGCCGATCCTTAAACATGGGGTATTATTATTTGGGTTCTATTTTTCTTAAAAACGAGTCTGTTCAGCTTTGTCATATTCTCTAAATAGCAGTCAAGTTATATCCTTTCTTTATTCCAGCAGGCTGCAGCAATACACAGCCCGATGGCATAGTGGCTAGGTCGCCTGATCTTACATTGCAAGGTTCCGGGTTCGATTCCCGGCTGGGTCACCATTTTCCGTTAGGACAAAATTAACGGAATTGCATTTCAATTCTGTCGATCGAATGCGATAACAGTACTCACACGTTTACACACATACACACACACACACACACACACACACACTTTTATATAATTCATGGTAGTGTTGGTCGTAAGACATTTTCGTATGATTAACTCGCCATTTGTGAAATTTCACAATAAAGAGTAGAAACAACTTCTCTAAGTCTGCTCGTTCCGTCTGCTGCAATATAGGCATTTAGGTAGATTTATACTCTCTTTTTATTATTTACGGTTTCTGATGACGATTCTAGGGATCATGATTATTTTAGTTTAGAGTGTTAAAAATGTTTCTCATCTAAGAATCCTAATTCTACAAAGGTGGTAAATTTCAGGAACAATATATATGAAATTCCGATATTATTCGTCAAAAAAATCGAGGCCGAGATATTGAGCTTATTATTATGCCGAATCACGGGTACGTCTACTCAAAGGATCGAAAGGCCAAAGGAGATTCCGTTTCCGTTGACAAATGGACAGGGGAAAGAAGTTTGTTATTCAAAGGCTCGCGGGACATTTTTTGCCAACCTACCGCCGCACAACCTCTGTCACCGGCATCGCGGCAGCTAAACCACAGATACACGGAGAGAAGTGTGACCATTTTCAACAGATGCGACACGAACTTGAGAGTTGTCAACTACTACGGCAACCCGCCACCCCAGGAAGTTATATCGATAGCAGACCATTCTTTCTTCTTTGGAGTGAACGCAGAGACTAGGGAACAACACAATCCACCGTCCAAGAGTCCAACGCCTTATAGCGAGGCACTGGGAACGGAACACAGCGGCGGCCCGATCTCAAGCCTTTACTACCAGATTTCGACGTATTTCTCCGTCCTCAAGTGTGGCCACAAATTCGAGGTCGCTTGCGCGGAGTCTACCCGACGTTAGCGGTAATTCATATTGAATTTATCGCGGATCTGTGGCGCGCTTCCCCGTCAAGGTCACTCGGGATACAGCCACCCCCGCTATTAAGGAAACATACGTCTCAAGACCCCCCCCCCCCCCCCCCGGTCATTAGCCGGATTGCGTAAGTGTGGCTGACACAGACTGGTACACGTTCCACCCAGTTCCGCGCGAGGTTTTCCCCGAACTTCTGATCCCGCGTTTTTTCGCACTTCTGATCTGATCTGGGAATTTTGGACACCATTGAAGATTGTCAATTACAACTATGCACGAAATGATTTTCTTTATACAGCTTTTCATAATTACAACTGCGTATTTATGGATGTTGATATATTTGACACACTCCCAAACACATTAAAAAATCGCTCTAAAACATTGCCTGCAGGCAATAAGCTAACCCGTTCTTAAGAATAAAGCATTTTAATATCATTATTATTATTATTATATAACAATTTATGGTTACGTGCAAAAAGTAGAGGCGAATGCGAAAGGCAGCTCATGGAAATTGTGTCTTAAAAAAATAAAATAATAAAGATTTTTTTTGCAATTATTTAAGTTTGTTTATTTATATATTATTATATACGCATATATAAAGTATATATTGAATATAGGTAGATACGTTTTCTATATATGTATGTGTGTGTGTATGTGTATATATATATTATATGTATGAGTTTGTATTTATATATAAATATATATATTTATTATAATGCCTATGTAGGTAAATATCCTTTTATTCTTTTATTATTACCGCTTTACTAACTAACATTAGATGTCTTTTCTCCAAATTTTCCTAATTATGTTGCTAAATATTTTTATTATTTTAACCGAAAGTTTATAAAGATGTGTACTATGTAACAAATGTAAGACTGGTATCACTCCAGAACAGACTGTAGTCTAGTGGAGCTGATAAAATCCATCAAATCTGTACTTTCTTTGATTCGCAAACAATGATTAAGTATTTGTTTTTTATACACTGTATTATTTATGTCAACATTGTAAATTTTTATTTTGGATTTAAATAAATAAATAAATTAAAAAAAATATTTAATGAATTTATTTCCATATTATAATACATATTTATCAATCTATTGACTGTTTTTTTGTTGCTCTATTTACTTAATATTTACTCTTTTAATACTTTGGACTGTTTAGTAAGTTAGGAATTAATTTTCAGAATATTTTTTTTGGTTTTTTAAATACTTGTATCTTTTAAACTTTTCTTTTAAATCGCATAACCGACTTTATGACCGTTTAATAGGTGGAAACATATAAATGGTTTATGTTTGTTATATTTTGATTTAGTAAATATATTTTTTGTACTGTCTGTTTCCCGAATAAAAAAGAAAAAAAAAGTGACAAACGTGTTTAGTGTTCCGCGGCCGCCGCGCTGATCTGATACGTCATTTTAGGCGCGGTCCTGCGGTCGTTTGTTTAGCGAGCGCCTATAGTGATTAGCGTTAGCACGCTAACCGTTAATGCAAATATTTATATGAATTCTACCATGAACTATCGTGACGTCTCCATTTCGCACAGTTTGATAACCTTTCCTCTCCTCTATCGTCATGATTTTTATTCAAACTTCTGTCCAACATACCATATCTTCGAAAACATGCGCCATTAAAAGAAGAGGAAGAAAAACAGTGTGACACTCCCCTTCTCCTCCACGGTCATTATTTTTATTAAAAAATCTGTCCAAAAACTAAGTAATTATATAACTCCGTAAATTTGCGCAATCAAAAGAAAAAGACGAATCCTCGCCATCACTCAAAATTATACGCGTGGCATAGTGGTTAGGTGGCTTGATCTTACATTATAAGGCACTGGGTCCATTACCGGCTGGGTCACCATTTTCCGTTGGGATATAATTAACGGAATTGTATTTCAGTTCTGTCGATCGAATGCAATAACAAGGCACACACTTACTACACTAATGCTACAAGCACATATACATATAAACGCTTCATAGTGGGATTGGTTGTAAGACATTAGGCTCGATTGCGTTTCTTCGTGAACTAAAATCGGAAATTAGTTCGTGTGAACGAGACAGCGCAATAAGCTAGAGCGGAATGTAAAAAGACCGATTGTAACTTTTTCGCATTAACTACCCACCAACGTTAAAGCATATGAATCTAAGACTGCATAAAATCTGTACAAATTTATTCGGACTAGTGTAAGTTCGACAGGTAGTTTTTATCGATGATCGATCTAAATATTAATCTATTCCGTATAATCTAAATATTATATTATTCCGATCTAACGTATTGCTCTATCTCGTTCGCTTGAACTAATTTCTGTTTTAGTTCACAAAGAAACGCAATCGGGCCCATTCTTGTATGATAATCAACTCGCCCATTGCGATATATCACAATAAACTTTAGAAACAAACAAACAAAATAAATCTCAATACTAGCGTCGTAAATTCATAACCGAAATTCATAAAAAAAGGCGTACGAAATTTACTGATTTACAAAATTCCATTTTTTAATTTCCGTTTCACTGTTAAAGATTGTGCGAGGCGCTTGCGAGATAGCAGATTGCTTACATTTTTAACAAATACCTAAAATTCACGAACATTTAATCATTTATGATGCTAAAATCATGCATTAGCAGCCTACTCCGGATTTTGGCGGCAATTCATATTTTCATTTTAATCGTCGTAGCGCTCGTTTGGCGGTAAGCCAGGCACGTATCCGAGCAAGGGAGGGGGGAGGAAGGGGAGTTGGGATTTCCGCCCCCCCTGGAATCCAGAGTATTTTGATTTCATTGTACGAACAAATATGGTGGGTGCCGCGGGCGTTTTTTAAAATATGCCCTCCTCCCCGAATCTAAAGTCTGGATACGTGGCTGCGGTGAGCTACGGTATAACTGCTTGTATATAACTGGTAATTTACAAATAATAATAATAAAATAGTGGACAAGGTACACCTTACAACTGTCAAAATTTTAAAAAACGGTTGACTCAGAGACCGAGAGACTAGTTGCCTCTCTCTAAAATAACTTGCAAAAAACGAAACCATAAATTAAAAATCTTCTGTAATAAAATATTAATATATTAGTGTTTCCAAAATATGTAGATGACTTTTCACACGATTGACCAACAAAAAAGGAGTGTAATGCGTTCAGAGTTTATCTATGTCTGTTTCCGTTTCTTTATTCCACCATAACTTCTAAACTTTTGAACCAATATAGAAGTGTGTGGTACTGTTATAATTGTTATGTCATCCTGAGTAGCATAGGGCACCGTTAACCATTAACTGTCCAAATATTGTTTAAATGTCCAAACGTCAATAAATTAACATAAATATATTGTGTTTAGTATTAAATGAAAGGTCTGATTGATTACAATCCGGAAATATATGAATAAATACATAAACCACAAATATTTTATAAAAATAGTTATATATACAATAGATTACTTTCCGTAACGCCATCGTGACTTTTAAAAATATATTTACTTGTTGTATTCTATTTTTTAAGTCCAAATAAAGAGTTTCTTATTAACATTATTTATTAATACTATAGTAGTAGTAGTAGATAGAGTGGGGGGCTTGTTTCCAGCCCTTGATGTCACCTAGATCTGTGAGATCTTTTGTAACTACCCACTGTGTGGTTAGGTCAGTGCTCAGCTAGTAGCCCGGTACTTCTTACCAGTCCAAGTAGATCACTGACCTTCAAGTTGGGCAGATCACTGGGTTCGAGAAAGGCTCGTCCCAGTAAACTGTGTCTTTTGGCGGCGAGCCCTGGACAGCGACCAACGATGTGTATGCTGTCTTTAGGTTCCTCGCCACATATTCGGCAGTCCTTGCTCTCAGTCAAGCCAAGGTTGAATAGATGAGCTCTAAGGGTCGTGTGTCCGGTGAGCAGGCCGATAGTGGTTCTAATGTTCTTCTTGCTCATGTCAAGTTGGGCCTTGGTTTTCTTCTGTAGTGGTTGCTCCATCATGGCTTTTGCCTGGCGACATCCCTGGTTCTGTTTCCAGGAAGCCCGATGTTCCTGTTCCAAGCAGTCCTTGATGATTTTCTTACCTGTAGCGAAGGGGACCCCTACAACTGGCTACAAATACTATAGTAAATGTGACGCACATTTTAATTTCAGAATTTGATAGTCTACTTTGAATAATCCTTCAAATACTAATAGCTCAGTCGTGGAAAAATATTATGAATGTGAATTCAACCATCACTAGCTCAGCGTTGACCTAAGTGAATAACATAAACATAATGTAGGCAATGTTTTAAGAATTATCAGTAGGTTTAGAAAAACTTAGGTTTCAATACATCACGACTCATCTGGTAGGTACATATATACTTCCTAATCTGTGGTACAACCCTTTGTGGATAAGAAAAATGAGGGAAAGTTGGGGAAAATGAGGTGAATTTGAGAAATAGCCTACGATTTCCAAGCAAAAGCAAATCGTGTTTTTTTGCGTGGACGTCTATCATAAGAGCCATATTTTTATCATTAATGGCACGACGTCTATCATTTGTAAATCATACGTTTAGCACCAGTAGTAATTTTGTTAGAACATGACTCGAAATGATTGAAACAACGTGATATATTGTTGAAATTCTTATAATGGGACCTCAACAGTCTGTAAGAGTTGAGCCACGAAGATAAAATTGATCACTCTCCGTTCGAAAACACAACCATTGATTATATAGGGTATTAGCAGTGTCGGATTAACCCAAGTAGGAGCCCTTAGCCCGTTGAAATCTCGGAGGCCCCTTTGCACCTTTGGGCTGTCATACATTCTGACGACGATGGGGGCCCTAAGTTATAGCTTCAGGTGTTCGTGATACGGCAATCCAAACACTTCAATAATATTCGGGTTATGCGCACGTTGTACAACTCGATTGTTAGAAGTCGCACGGAAACGAATGCAGCTATTTGGAATCCGCATGAAGATACCTATACCCTTATGCTGGAAAAGGTACAGAAATGTTATCTGAGATTTTTGTACTTCAAGCAGTACGAATATTATCCATTTTTGTATCCGACTGCATTTATCACAGGCATGGTTGGCTATAATTCTCTGTCTCAGAAAAGAAATGTTGACCATGTCCTATGTTTTGAATCTAATTCGTCGTAAAAGTGATAACCCTAGCTTACTAGCCAAGATATTTGATATTTTATTAATTTTACTTTTCAATGCCTCGGTTTTACTGTAATGTTGATTAGTAATAAGCGAGTAATAAACAAATAAATAAATACAAATAGATGTAGAGCTTGTGTAGCTTATACGTAAATCCTGCACAGGGTATTAGATTGCTCAATACGCTTTGGCAGCTAGGATTTTACTACTAAACGCAACTTGTAGATGACACTCATAATACCAAACATTGATTAATCTTATACATATATGCGGTTCGTCATTGCGCGGAATATGCGGTTCGTAGTTGTTGTGGGAAGAAAGATGAAATATCGGGCAGGCATTATGATGATAAACATCACAACAATATTGTGTCGTCATGCCTAAAATTCCGTGCACTTCAAATTCCCCAACCAAAAAATATTATTTATGGCAGTAAGTGCACTATGCACACAATATCGGTATACCCGGATTAGCTCCACTAAAAGCGGGGGCTAATTGGATGTTAAACTAAAAGTGGAATATTTACAAGCAAACGCTAAAAATTTCGAAATTACACGTCAACCCGAAAACAAACCTTCGCCCGCGAACAAAGGAAAACGTCGGAAAAATTCCAGCACGTGCATTTAAAAGGGTAATAAAACTCACCCTAAATGCACCGCCGACAAAAAAAGGACTAGGCCGCTCCGTCGCCGATTGTAAAATCGACCCACCCCGCCAGCCAGGTAGGTACAAACGAATGACTCGTATTTTGAAAGCACCAGCTTAAATATTGGATCACTAGAAATCCACAAAATTGCTGCCATGAAAATTTCTAAATGTTTAGAATAATTTAATTTAATTTTTAGACTAAATCCGAGCCAAATCGGCCAATAAATGGTGAAAATATTTAAATTCAACCTAAAATAGGACATAGCAATAATATATGATTATTAAAATGTATATAATAATCATAAGTTAATATAAGTTAGAGTTTAAGGTCGTATGTACACTCTTAACTTAGTAAAATAGTAGGCAATATTATAATATATTAGCTTTACGGAAACGACATATAACAACGCGGCGGTCGGCAGCCGCGGGCGGGGCGGGGTGCAACCCGCCCCACCACTGGGCCGGCCGCAGCGGTCATACCTATATAAGGTCGGTCACCCGCCGATATCGGGGCAGATCATTTAACAGTGCCTTGCGGCAGATCATTTAACAGTGCCTTGCGGCAGATCATATTGTAACAGTGCTTTGTCGGAGATCATATCGGAGATCATATTTAAAGTAGAACTATTAGTACGTGCTTTGAAACATAAACGAAATTACTGTAAATTCGTAAATAGTGCAATAGACTACATTTTATAGGAAATAAAAACTTTAATGGCTTAGAAGCTTTTTAAAACATAAAAATTATTATTACTTTTTATTAACAATACAAACCTCGAGTGCATATCATGGAAATACTACCTACAGCGGATTAGACACGACCCGAGCGACGTTTAAAAACGAGGATTTCGACAACGCCGCCCGACGTCACCTTTAGCCTTACAACCTGAAGGGTTGAGTCTGTATGTAGGCCACGCGTGGGAAGGCCCCCACATCTTGGAAGCCCCCACATCTTGGAAAGACACCACAGTAGTGTTTATGGCGCGTTTTGTTTGCGCGCCATAATCTCGGTCCGATTCGTGGTTTCCACGGAGCCGAACTTTACGGTTGACATATTGTCGCGCCGGGAAAATGTGCAGCGTGCAGTGTATTCGCTAATTTACGAGACCCGAGAGAATGTTATCCGTATAATTTATCATACACCAATTGCGGCCCTACCCTGGTTGTTGTCATTTAATATGAATTATTTATTGTTAATAAACCGACTTCGGCGCTCGGTACATAGACATGTTAAAAACGATAAATTAATAGTTAAAAAAAACCACTAAAAACACACTTTTGGGCTATGATACGATATTAACATACACACGGCTATGATACAATATTCCATCATGGAATGCCAGTGCCTATCTTCTTGAAACCTAATCGTGGTCAAAGTTCATTGCAAGACTTTTCTAACAAGTCCAAACATAGCTATGATACGATGTTCCATCATGAAGTTTCAGTTCATATCTTCCGACTCCATCATCAGATCAGTTCGACAGTACCATATTATTGTATTGTCATCAGAACTACATACAGCTGCCAATTTTCATGACGCTACGATCCTTGGAAGATGGTTAAATTAGTTACCTTAGATTCCATTACCTACATAGTTAGTTACATACAGGTCGACCTAATAAAAGCGTGTTAAAAAGACTCATATACTCGTAATATACGAGTTTACAGAGTTGTTATAAATGCCGGCATGGCAGTAGTTAAAACCCAAGAAAATATTCGTCATATATATATTATATTTTTTTATTTTATTCTCGTAACAGATGAGTGTTACCCTCTCGACAGGAATTAACTAACGATACTAGTAACACCTCAACACAGGTTAATTCCTAGTGAGGTTGTAAGCCATGATATGTCAAGGACATGAATCTCGTTCCCGAGCTAGGTTTGTAATATGTACACTTATTAAAAATGTTTTGTTTTATGTACACTTGTAATAATTGTAATATGTACACTTATTGAAAACCGTATAAAGGTATTTTGTCCCTTGTATATTTAGTCCAGTAACCTTGTCATGGTTATAGGGGACCTTAGTTAGTTTGTTTTTTTCTTATATGTGCCTGAGATGCAAAATCCAAGTTTTCGACCTCGGAATCTCTCCGGAACACTTTTGAAAATATCAAAAACTGCAAATTTTTGCACTTTTTCGGTTTCTTCCCATTTTGACTAACAAGGAGCTCGTTGTCGAAAAGACCATTCCATGTATATTTAAACTAAAATAATTTTGCTATAACTTGAGACAAGAATGGGCTCGGTAACCCTAATAGTTCCGGTATGCAGCTTTCAAAAAAATGACAAAATCTCCTAGCTTGAAATCTTATGCTAATTTTCATGTTTCATCATATACAATTGTTTTTATATCTTTAATAACCAGTGTCATGAGTCAGTGAACATTTCTTCAATTGAACATTTTAAATTAAGTGGGAGAGGAGGGAGGGGGGGGGGGTGAGTAGAAGGAAGTAACTGTTTATAACCAACCGACTAAAATTGAAATTCAAAATTTATTTAATACATATTTATAAAAAAAAGTCAGTTAATGTTAAATCAACTTATGATAATCTATGTTACAGGACTAATTGAATTAATTATTAAAATAAATAATAAATAAATTATACTTATACTGAGCCAGGTAAAAACTAAAGGTATTTTAGTACTTTTGGTTCTATCTAGTCTTATCTATCTAGTCGTAAAATAGTTATAATAAGTTTTTCTGCATGGTCTACGAAACGTTCGGCTTTTGCGGGACACGGGGATTAAAAGAGTCGATGGGGTGTTCAGAGGGCGCCACGCGCAGCGCCAAAGGTGGCGGCAAATCGTCGCCTTTGATTGGAATTCCAAGCGTCCGACGGGGCTAATTTTGTAGGCGCGTTCGGGTTTACCAAGTGAAATACGCCATTCCTTCGCAGTAAATTCGAACGGAATAGGCCTATCGGGACAGCTTTACAAATGGTAGCGGTTCTTTTAAAGCATGGATGGTAGATGGTAGTGAAGGAGTTGTACAGGTTGTGCTGCCTCTCATCAGTGCGACCAGTCCCGATATTTTGCGATGCCCTGCATCTTAATCCATCCATATATAAAATAATAGTAAAAAAACACTAAAAACACGCTTTTATAAATGCACTTAAAAACCACATCATCAGACCTTGAAACCTAATCGTGGTCAAAGTTCATTCCAAGACTTTTCTAACAAGTCCAAACACAGCTATGATACGATGTTCCATCATGAAGTTCCAGTTCATATCTTCCGACTCCATCATCAGATCAGTTCGACAGTACCATATTACTGTATTATCATCAGAACTACATATAGCTGCCAATTTTCATGACGCTACGATCCTTGGAAGATGGTTAATTAGTTACCTTAGATTCCATTACATAGTTAGTTACATACAGGTCGACCTAATAAAAGCGTGTTAAAAATCGAAGACTATCGCGGTTGTTTGCCATTATAAATAGGATAGAAACGAATATACCGCGTGAAATTTGTAACACCCGACGTTTCGGTGACGTTGCAGTCGCCGTTGTCCAGGGTAGACTGAAAGAGCTGTCAATCCGTTGTTTTGCGGGTAGGCAGCATACCGCTACCGCCACTGCGTAGGTTATAACGGTGGGGGGGGGGGGGTCGGAGCGCGCGAATTTCAAAAATCTGTCTTGCACACAACACTCACTGTATCATGTCTTACGGATTGACAGCTCTTTCAGTCTATCCTCTGGACAACGGCGGCTGCAACGTCACCGAAACGTCGGGTGCTACAAATTTTTCGCGGTAAATTCGTTTTTATCCTATTTATAATTAATCCATCCAGTCCATACCAAGACTTCTTATAAACCACACAATTCTTCAGGGTTTGACGTTGCTGATATTCTCAGTTGTTAATTTTATAAATAGCATTGTCTCTGGAATGCGATTGGTTTGCATCTACTATGTATAGAAGATGCTCTGTTATGGATAGACACTTATTTCTAAGGCTCTTAAAATGTTGTTATGATTGAATTTGATTGGTTATTTTTAACTGGATGCTGTAATTAAAAATATAACAAGTAATAAGCACGAAGAGTCATCTGTGATTATATAAACATGCGATTGAATATTATTATATAAACATGAGACTGTAATTGTACTCCCTGTAACTGTATCGAACCATTTTGTACCCAAAAATCTGTACCTCTAACTTAGAGTTATACAGTAAAGATCTATTATATTCAATTTTTCCGTTTTAGCATTTTTTTTTGCAAAACCTGCGAATATCATCCAATTGCCATATTTTTCATCACTGGAAAGGGACAGGCGACAAATACTGTTAATAGCCTTAGTGCATCTAGAGAGAAAGTAGTTTCAATGCCGTTTCGATGAAACGTTTATTATTTTTTTCGCTTGTTTATAATGTGGAACTTCATCCCAATGTTTGGATGTCGTTCTTGTGTCCCGGGATCGGATTTGTTTCACAGTGCGAGTTCTAGTCACACCATAGAATGGTTCAGGTCGTATAAAGGCCATGTTCGTCCCTTATTTGCAAGAATGTTTTGGTTTTCGATGCCTTGCACCCCTTTGTGCCCTAGCACCCATATCTGGGTTAATTTGTTCTCTTTACCAGTAGATTTAGGGTATTCATGCATTCCAAAATATGGCTCGACCCAAAACCATGTAAAACAGAGAAAGGGAAGACCTGGTTACTTCTTAGAAAAGTAAGTGCGTCTTGTCTAGTGAGTGAGGTGAGTTGAATGATTCGCAACAAGGCGAGTTTGGTATATTTCCTTGAATACGGTTCCAGAGTCTTGCATTGTAAACAGAAAGAGTATGGATGGAGTCAGTATTATATCGAGGATTTTTTTGCGACATCCTTGGTATGGGTTCGCGGCCTCCAGTTTGAAAATCACTGCATAGAAATCGACTGTACAATTTTAAAACCTAGCAAGGGACATTTCTTGAAAAAAATGTGTTTTTGCATATTTGCGTCTTGCTAGGTTGCTATTTGACAATGCTTATAAAAAAGCATTGTCAAATGCCAAAAAACACTCAGAAACGAAAATGAATGTTAGCAATGACATAGCAAGTACGCATCAATGCGAAAAATTATTTGGTAAACCGTTTTAAAACATAGTATAGCACAACGACTATTTTAAAACCTAGTAAGGGTATGTCCCTTGCTAGGTTTTGAAATTGGCAAGTAGACTTACCAGGTTTTCAAATGGTAAGGGGCTCTCTAGACGATCAAGCATGCTTGTCAAGCATCGCGTCGCGGGCTGGGTGGGGATCGTAAACCGCAGGAAATATGAAAATATTTTTTTAAATATTTACCAAAAATGCCTAATTTTGTAGTTTTATACCAGGGAGTCACGTCATTCATCCATCTATTACGTCTAATTAACGCGACTAATCAAGCATGCTTGTCAAGCATCGCGTCGCGGGCTATAAAGGGATCATAAACCGCAGACAATATGCAAATATTTTTTTAAAATATTTACCAAAAATGCCTTATTTTGTAGTTTATACCAGGGAGTCACGTTAATTAGACGTAGTTGATTGATGAATGACGTGACTCCCTGGTATAAAACTACAAAATTAGGCATTTTTGATAAATGCCTAAAGCAAGTGAATTTTTATATTGCAACTATTGTGAATTATTCAACGTCATCATGAGCTGCCATTCGTGCTCTTTCGAACTGGAAGGAACGGAAAATACGTTTTGCTGCCCTGATTGTAAAAATATGTACCATTTCGACTGCTGTGGCTTTCCAAGGGATACATATATTAGGAAACCCATCGCCAAGCGACCTCTCTTCAAATGCGCTGATTGTAAGAAGCGTACTTTGTTGGTGGAGAAGAAGATATCTTTGTCACCCTTGGATCCTACTGATGTGGCAGTCATTTCACCTTCGACTACGAGCAATGCTAGCAATGTTAAAATTCCTTCTGTTATTCTACCACATGAACAACTTGCCACTATACTAATGGAGATAAAAAACTTAAGATGTGATTTTTCATCATTTCAGACGGAATTTCGAGCAATTAAGTCCACCATTGCCGAGTTTGAAGCCATTATCAAACTCAATTCTTTGCAAATGGCGGAATTTAACAATAAATTTACTGCTATTGAGGCAAAAATTAAAATCTGCGATGATATCAACATTAAAGTCATGGAGACCAGGTCTGAATTGGAAGTCTTTAAAGCTTCAGAAAATGAGCGACATGAATTTCTAATAGAAACTGTGGATAGTCTAAGTAATAAAATTGAGGTTATGGAAAAAAAATGTGTCACCGAAACCAGGAAAAAAAGGGAATTCGAAAATCAACTTCAAGTCCTTGAAAATAAGCTGGATTACCAAGAGCAGTTACAAAAATCAGCTAATATGGAAATCAGAGGTATTCCTGAGTCACAAAATGAAAATCTTCTTAACATATTGGAGAAAATTGCCATGGTCACCAAATGCAGTTTTAATAGATCGGATGTATGTACTATTTATCGTATCCGGCACAAGAACTCTGAAAATAAACCGAAGCCGATCATTGCAAAATTCATTACAAACGAGCTAAAAAATTCCTTCATCTCTAATTTTAAAATGTATCTCAAGAAATGTAAAACAAATGGCGAAACCTTAACTCTTTTTGACATTAGTTATACTGGTAAAACAAATGCACCGGTTTTTATTTCTGATGATTTGACTAAACGCTCAAGAGAACTACTATGGAACGCAAAAAGAATTGCCAAAGAAAAATCATTTAAATACTGTTGGGTAAGTGCTGGGAGGATTTATTTAAGAAAAGGGGAAGGCGATAAACCAATCCTCATTAAAAATAATGCCTCTTTTTTAGATCTATAATTTCAGTTATTTTATCTAGATGTCCGCTTTTATCTTTAACTACTTATGGTTTAAACAAATTAACCCTTAATATTATATTAGTCTACACTTATTATGATTATTTGGAATTTAAGTTTAAATTTAATTATATTATAGATTTTATTATTTTTTATTTTTTAATTTTTAAAATTAGTAATGTATATATTATTCTATTTTTTAGCACACAAGTATTGCCGCAGTTTGGCAGTGTCAGAGATATTTTGAATATTAGTTTAATCTTAACGACTATTTTAAAAACTACCTACTTATATTCATACCCTACATCGAAAATATTCTTGATCTGCATTGGTTGTGATATGATATCGCTCTACAAACTAACTAAAAGTCTTAACAAAATGTTGCTAAAACTGCTTATCAAAACTATAATGATTACTGTTGTATTGCAATGGATTACATGAATTTTTTGAATAATAGTACTGAAAACAGACACGTCACATCAAACGTATTGTTGTGCAGAGAGATTATGTCCGAGGGTGATACAGTCAAGTGTCTATGTCTAAATATTAGAAGTCTCAATAAAAATTACGATCAATTTATTATTCTATTAGAGCGTCTCCAAATTGACCTAGATATTCTAATACTCACCGAGACCTGGAATGGACACTACTTTAGGGATAAGCACATTCCTGGATATGAATGCTACCACACAACGCTAAACCACACTCAGAATGATGGTGTGGTAGTGTATATACGAGAAGGTTTGAGTTATATGTCTGTCCAAGAAATTAATCTCCCTGAAGCAAATTGTCTACAGGTTAACATTGATATTGATAGAACTCTACTCTGTGTATATAGGAGTCCATCCAATAACAATATCACAAATTTTATAAAAAAATTAGACGGGGTCTTAATTGAAAATCGAAGCGTAAAGAATTTAATACTTTGTGGGGATCTTAATATTTCAATAGAAGGGAAGGCAAACATCCAAGCTGACCAATATATCAATCTTCTAATGCTACATGGACTCCGCCCAGAGGTTGTCCAGCCAACGCGAGAATTCAATAATAGTAGTACTTGTATTGATCATGTTATGATTCGCTCTAAGAATACGATTTCCACGATCATCTTCCAAAACTCTATTACAGATCATTATACAATATTATTTAAAGTAGGGAAATGGAGGAAGGAGGCTGAACATAAACATGAATTCACAAAGAAAACTATTAACTACGATAATATATTAAAAGACATTAGCAGTCACGACTGGTCTCCTGTTCTCTCTCTGCATAGTACGGATGAAACATATCGGGCATTTATCACTTCGTTAGGTCAAATAGTAAATAAAAATACGTCAATTGAAACTTTTAAAATTAGACACAAACACAAAAAACTAAAGCCTTGGATCACTAAGGGTCTACTCTTTTGTATTCACAAACGCGATAAAATGCACGCTACCTTAAAAAAGCGACCGGATGACCTCATTTTAAAACAAAAATTTACGCGGTATAGAAATATATGTAAGAATTTAATTAAATTAACGAAGCAAAGATTCTACAAAACGCAAATTTCAAACTCGAAAGAAGACCCTCAGAAAATATGGGAAATAATAAAAGAAGCATCAAATTCAAAAAATAAAAAAACTTCGTCTTTGTCCAAAATCCAAATCGAGGATGAAGTTGTTACCCTGCAAAATAACACTAAAAAAGTGCTAAATCACATTAATAAACACTTTTGTGGCGTGGGTCCTATGTTAGCCAAAAAATTTGTCACGGATGAAGAAATTGATTCATGTAATGATACTGGTATCTACCAGGCCTCACTATATCTCAGACCGACTAATGCTGCTGAAGTCACGAAGATAATCGAAAGCCTAAAGAATAAGTCAGCAGCAGGAAATGATGAATTAGGGTCCCATATATTTAAAATTACTAAGTCATATATAAGCGTACCCATCAGTCATATAATCAACGTTAGCTTTAGAAGTGGTGTATTTCCGAGCGATTTGAAAACTGCTAGAGTAATACCAATTTTTAAGGGGGGTGACAAACTGCAGGTGAATAATTATCGACCTATTTCAATACTGAATACAATGTCGAAAATTATTGAAAAGGTGGCTAAATTAAGATTAATGAAATTCTTAGGAGAAAACGCTATTCTGTCAGACAATCAATTTGGCTTTAGAGAAGGCCTAGGGACATCAAACGCCATCTCAGCCTTAACAGATTTTCTTGTACAAGGCATAGACAAGGGAGAAAAGTGCCTGGCAGTATTTTTAGATTTGGCGAAAGCCTTTGATTCGGTGCCTCATAATAGGTTACTACAACAATTAAAAAAAATAGGCGTAGCGTCATCCAGTCTCCAATGGTTTCAGAGCTATTTAACTAACAGAGTCCAGTTTGTGTCGATTCTTAACCACTTTAGTGACGCTGAACCACTAACCTATGGGGTTCCGCAAGGAAGCGTCCTGGGACCCATACTTTTCCTCACTTATATAAATGATCTTTGCCAGTTACCGACAGCAAAAATAATTTCATATGCTGACGACACTGTAGTTATCTTTAAGGGATCAAATTGGGACAGTACTCTCACAAAAGCAAATTTGGGCATGAATGAGATTCGTGATTGGCTAGAAACTGCAAAACTAACACTAAATGTGAGTAAAACCAGTTATATGACTTTTAGCCCTACTAATAGGGGTCAGCCAACAGTAAATCACCACGTAACCATTCACAAATGTCACTCTGAAACCTCGTGTAATTGTGCACCACTAAAGAGATCCCCCACAGTCAAATATCTAGGCATTGTAGTTGACAATAAATTGCGATGGGAAGAGCAAGTCAATGCAGTGTCAAAGAAAGTGAGAACCCTTGGTTATACTTTCAAAGAGTTGAGGAGTGTTCTGGATCGCAGGACGCTAACCATAGTGTATTTTGCATTATGTGAAACCCTTATTAACTATGGTATAATTGGGTGGGGTGGGTGCTGCAAAACCCTCCTGACGCCACTTCTAACAGCGCAAAAATGTATTTTAAAAATCATGCATCGCAAACCATATCAATATTCTTCTAAGGAACTCTTTAAAGAAGCTCAGGTTTTGGATGCTAGGTTATTATTCATTAAAACTGCACTACGTTGGGTTTTCGTGGCCAAACAAAATAAATCTTTTATTATTACGCACACGAAACCCACTAGACAACTCCTGAGTGATAATTTAAATGTACCTAGGATGAAGACGACTTTCGGACAGCGACACTACTCTTTCATAGCTACAAGACTCTATAATAAATTAAGCAGTGACATTAAAACCAGCCCCAGTTGTCATGTGTTTAAAAGCAAAATAAATAAATGGCTGGTGCAAGAAGAGCGTTTATCTATCCATGCCATGATCGATGTAGTAGAATAATTTGAAGTTGACTTAACATATATTGTGTATATATGTATGTATGTGTGTATATGTATATTCTAATGTATTTAGTATTTCTATTTCCTATATAATATTGTAAACTTTATTATTATATTTATTTATTATTATTATATATATTTTAAAATTATTATTATTATTATTGTGTTTGGTTGGTTCAACGACCCTCGTTTTAAATGTAAAAATACAAATTGCTTGCCCTGGAACGGGTATATCCCAGTTGGGCAGCACTAGCCAGTGAATGAAAGAGGAAAGTTTTTGCCATTTGTTTTAATATTATATTTATTGTAAAATGGTTAATTTAATAATTCCAATAAATAAATAAATAAAAAAAATTTAAAAAAATATTTGTATATTTCCTGCGGTTTACGATCCTCTCCCAGCCCGAGACGCGATGCTTGACAAGCATGCTTGATCGTCTAGAGAGCCCCTTACTACGTTTTGAAATTGTAAATTGGGTCTGTTCTAAGCTTGAATTACCATTTATCCTTTAGTAAGTGGATAACCAAGGATATACCACAAATTTTGATTTCACCCCTACTAAGCTAGGAGTAATAGTTTAGTTGCGGCTCGCTATCGAAGTGGCGAACTCGTTTTTTCTCTTTCCTGTAAAATTTGTATCGTGTCCCTTACTATGTTTTAATATTTCACAGCCGAAGTCTAAAGCATGAATCTTAAATATTTCATCTCACGACTAGTTTCAGCTCGAGATGAGACGTGGAACGCGAACATTGTCACACTATTACTCTATCTCGACATTCAAACGAGTTAGCTTCAGTAAATTCAGTTCCGTTAACCCGCCTCTTCCTTGTATGTCTCGACAAAAGAAGCGCGGAGGAGGAGGAGGAGGTCGTCCGCTTTCCGCTTTCCTCTCGAAGCTACCCCTAATGAATATTGATGTTAGCGGTCAACGGAGGACGATTTACATTCTGTCTTTTTCCCAGTAATAAAAAGGAAAAAAGTGGCATGGGCAAACGGGCATTACGTGCCTGATCGGTGCAGACATTACAGCTTGTGTGGAAAACACATTTGTGACACTTAAGGCTGTTCGTAACGACGTAGACGTTTAGAATACATTAAAGTTATAGGTAATACCAGTATATCAATTGCAAGCTTTATTACCAGTTATAATACGGTAATTTAAAAATATGTTTTTTAATATGTTTTTTTTTTATTATACTGTAATTTTTTTTTATTATAAGGTGCTTTTTCTTGACTTAAAAAAAAATATACGAAAAATTAGCTGCGAAACTAATGTCATGTACTTGCGACGATAGGGAGTCTAATTTAATAAACTTGGTTAATTTTGACCATTTAAATTTAATATACTATGGAAGTTTGACCATTTATTAAAGCACTTTATTTATTACTAGCAAATCAAATCAAATCAAATCAAATAATTTATTGTCCTAAAAAACTAATACATAATTGTATAGACAGTTGTATTACATTTACATTTGGCTGATCAAATTCTTCTATTATTAATCAAAACATAAAAGGTTACTCGTAAGAATAAAGAAGGTATTATTGTAGAATTAAATCGAGTCTCACCATTTAGTTTACCAGATAAAAACACAGAGTAATTAATTCTTTAAAATACCGATACAAATAAGTTTTTTTAGTATAAAATTAATAAATGTAATGTCAAAAATAACAAAAAAAATGTGACGATTGTCAAAAAGTAAAATAAAATGTCTTAGTGATTATATTGCAAATAAAAATAGTCAAGGTATAATTAATATGTGCCTACTTAATAATAGAAATAGTCAATACATTTTAGTCAAATTGAAAATCGATTAAAAACCTATTACAGAAAGAGATATAGTCGAGAGGCATACAGTTTTTAGAGATCGTTAATGACGTACAATTCTCTTTCAATGTGATATAATTTGAGTTTATTTTTAAATTGGAGCATTTTTCCTTCGCGGCATATTTTTTTAAAACTAAAGGGTAGCTTATTGTAGCATATAATTCCGACGTAGTTCGGATCCCTTTTAAATAGTTCTAGATTTGGACGAGGAAGAATCAGATTATTTCTCCCCCTGGTAAAGTGTTTATGGGTATCTGAATGTATCGGCAGCTGCTGAGCTAGGTTTTTTTTATGATCAATTTAACGCATTCTAAAACGTGTAGAGATGGAAGGGTGAGGATTTTAAGCCTTCCGAAATGACCACGGCATGATTCTACATAACCCAGATTACTTAAAATTCGAATGGCCCGTTTTTGCAATGAAAAAATATGTTGCCTTAGATCGATGGTGCATTGCGCCCAGAAGAGAATACCGTAACGGAGAAAAGACTCAAAATATGCGAAATAAATCGTTTTCGTGTCCTAAGAATTAATCAGTTTTTGTATTTGGCGCAGCAGAAAACAGGCACTAGAAAGCTTGTCTCTTAATTGTTCTCCGTGTGCATTCCATCTCAACTGATTATCTAAAACTAAACCAAGAAATTTGTTAGAACTGACATCGGCTATGGTGTTTTTCCCAATATGTATCTGTGGAGTATTTTGTATTTTATTGTGCTGAGAGGATATAAACATTGAAACAGTTTTGGACGTGTTAAGGGATAACTTGTTGTCATTTATATATAAAAGGAAAAAGGTTGGTCCCAGAATATTCCCTTGTGGAGCTTTTGCTTTAGATGTATAGTGCAAGACGTAACCCCCCCCCCTAGACGTACGTACGCGTCTTATTCCTCGTCACCCGCCTCCTTTCGCTCAACGCTGACCGTCCTAAAACAGCAGCCGTCGCCGCCCGCTAGGTATTTCAAAGTGCTTGCGGGCGTTGCTAATTTCATAATATCTCTAAAACTATACCACCTAAAAACTTACAGTAAATGACTAATTTTATTCCTGTATAACATCCGTGATGATGGATCAATTTATATTGAAAATGATTCTTGTTTTATTGCTAATGCCTTCAACAAACACTGCCTACTTATTTTTTTTTTTTTTTTGAGTCATAAAAACAGTTACTGTAGCTTAAATATAAAGGTTAGGTATATGCTGTCGTCGACTTTTTTATAGATCTTTTTAAGCGCACGCCGATAAAGCAACTCACCAGCTTATTTTTCTCTGATTTGATTTACAAATATCGTGAGTTAGTACCGAAAACCAATATTTATCACAATAAAATATAGCCTATAGCACTCGTCGATAATGGAGCTTTCAATTAGTGAAAGAATAATTAAAATCCGATGATTAGTTTCGGAGATTAGCACCTATATACAAACTTACAAACTTGCAAATTTACAAACATTACTTATTTATAATATTAGTAAAGATAGACTCTTTATCATATACTTATTTTTATTACAAATTAAAATAAAATGTATTGTAGTATATAAATACAATATAATATAAAATATAGTATAAATACACACTTTAACACAAACCCACACACACACACTTACAGATGCAGGCATACTTTTCCATTCCCCTATTGTATTTATACATTTAAATTTAGAAATGCTTCTTTTTCCTTTTTTCTTAAAAAAAAGGTTATAAAATTATTATCTTTTAAATAGGTGCTTTATATGATTTGCTAATTTGAAATGTATTAATGGCTATATTAATGGTTATTTATAAAATGTTCTTTTATGAAATGAATATGCTGTAGGTATACATTTAGCTAATAAAAAATAAAATAAATAAATACTCACAGTCTCTCTCACACATACTCACACACATACACACACCCTCCCATCATCTGCTTTACTCTTCCAGCAAACATACACATACACATCCAACTCTAAAGCAATTGTAATATATTTTGTATTAAGAAATGGGCAAAAATTACTAAAAAGTACCAGAATTGAAATAAATAGAAAATTGTAATTCATAGGAAATCCGTAACCGTTTTTATATTTTAGAATGTTTACAATTTTGTAATTCTGTATACTGTATCATACTGTGTATTTTCCTTGATCAATAAATAAATAAATAAATGCTTTTTCTGGCCACCAATCGACGTGGAAGGAAAGTATTGTGATCGCGATAAACATAGTTCTCGAGATGAAAACGGAAATATCCATGTTGAGCCCCTCTGAGACGATTAAGACCAGACCATGGTATTTATTAAATTTGTACTCTTGGTCTTTTCGGATATTTGATTCCCATGGAACAATTATTTCTATAATAATAATAATAATTCTTCCGAGATAGGGAATAAAAAGTTATATCGAAAGGCTGAGGCTTTCAGTGATTTCATAATGCAGAGACCGAATCGCCTCCAAAATCCAATCTGAAGCTTTCTCAATTATTGAGGAAGGTTTTAGGGTGGATTGTTTCTTGCCTTTAGAGCTATCCCGCACGAACTGTATTATGGGTTTGGAGGATTCTGTCAGCCCCTTTTTGCAGGAGCCACTCAGAGGCTAATTACTTCGCCGCGAATAACAGCAAGAACTTTTGTCACGGCGGTAGGTGTTCCGTACCAACTAGAGTTGTCGACTACAACAGGCGAGCCCGTCACCTCAGGAAGTTTTAACGATTAGTCGTTCTATCTCCCTGGAGTGAGCGCAGAAGATTTAGTACAAAGACAGTCCACCGTCTAGCTCCGCCACAAACCCGTAAGAGGCCAACGCCTTAAACGCGAGATAGCCAGGAGTGTTACCCAGCGGGCTTACACTCACGCCCTTACTTTCAATTGCGACCAGATTACTCCAGTCTCTCGATTGGTTACGAGTTCGTGGTCGCTTGCGCGGTCCTCTCCCTTACGAAGCGGTGAAATGGTGTATACCGATTCTTTCGCGGACCACGGCATCCTTTGCCCGGCTGTTCACCCATGATCGGGTAGCCGATGGTCGTTTCAAGAGCAGTCGCCGTAAGTTTCGCAACCAACCCCGCTCTATAGGAAACAGTACTGCTTCCAGACTCCCCCGACTGTTAGTCAGAGTACGCAATCGATTGGCTAATGCCGCACGGTGCGCAGACCGTCCAGGAGCGCAAGAAGGTTGATTCCCAGGGGAAACTAACCATAAGGCTAGAATCGTACCCAGGCTCGCACTTCATGCGTGGAGGCCGTCGGATAGGTGTTGACCCGTAAGTGTGATCAACCCTGAACAGAATGGGTCAGAATGGGTCTGGTAAACTGTGTTAAATGTGTATCTATCTAAATATGTGAATAAATGGTCTTATCTTATATGTCTTGTCTTTTAAATGCGTTTTGTTACTCCCCATGCCAGAGCGTCCCGACGAGCCTGTAGCAAAATATGGCAGCCCATGAACTATCCTTAGAAAAGCTCCAACGAGCGAGGTTACTGGGGGTTGGAAGTGTATGCTGGAAAGCATTTAAATGAAATTTCAAACTAAAATTCCAATATTAGAGGCTTATGCGATATGAAAAACCGCGTTGAACCACTCTGAGGAAATAGTTACGTCTAACACTGGTTTAAAGTTAAATGGTTACTTCTATTATTAAGGCAAAGGCCATGATAGAGTAACCGCTTTTTAAGAAAACCAAGGCCTTAAGTACTTGATATGAGCAAGAAGAAATTTACTTAACGTAAATCAAGCTATATATAGATAATATAAGTATAATAGCTAATAGATAATATAGGTCAAATTTAGAACATTAGAACCCATTAGACGATGTCGGGATTTTCACATACTCGTCCTACTCTTCCGCGTACTACAGTCAAACTGTCCTACTTATTTGTATAATCTTTTCTCTCCGCTTTCATCCCATGGCCTTCCATTGCGCTATCAGGAAAATCTATTACTGGCTATACCTCAGCATTCATCAATTTTCATGGCTAGGTCTTTCGCAGTGCAGACGGCCCGACTTTGGAATGCAGTGCCTTTACCGATAAGACAACTTGAAAACCTGAGCGAGTTTAAAAAATCGTTAAAGAGACATTTACTCAACTCATGAATACCCCCCTCCCCCCGTCTCCTTTGCTTGTCCCTATATTCCACTCCTCCCTTCAATATCGAGTTGGCATACGTCACTAATCACTGTTTTATATTTTATACTATGATGACTATTATGTACGTGTATTCATTTATTACTTATAAATCAATTTGCCACATAAACCTTTAGTCACAATAACCCTGGCGGTATGGTCGTAAGATATTGCCACGTGGCAATAGGCCCACCACATTGTACTCTTATGTGTGTGCAATAAAGCTTTTCAAACAAACAAACATTATTGTTAAATACCCACAGAAAGGGCACTAGCCTTAGTGGGGAACTGTGACATGTAATTTGTATCTTTTTTATGAATAAAAACTACTACCAAAAAAAAGAACCTTAGAACCAATATCGGTTTCCTCATTGGATACGTGACCCTTATAGCACCTCTATTCAACCTTGGCTTGACCGAGAGCAAGGACTGCCGAATATGAGGCGAAGAACCTGAAGACAGCATACACATCGTTGGTCGCTGCCCAGGCCTCGCCGCAAAAAGACACAGTTTACTAGGACGAGCTTTTCTCGAACCCAGCGATCTGGCCAACTTAAATGTCAGTGATCTGTATAGACTGGTAAACAGAACCGGTCTTCTAGCAGACCACTGATCGAACCACAAAGAGGGTAGTTACAAAAGATCTTATAGATCCAGGTAACATCAAGGGCTGGAGACAAGCATCCCACTCCTTCTACTACTACTACTGGTTTAAAAATAAAGGATACGTTGTAATTCGATACTGTCATTTTATTTGGGAGCTAATGGGCCCTTGCTGAGTTGGCCACGAAGACCCATTCTGTTTCAGGGTCGGTCACACTCACGGGTCAACACCCATCCGATGGCCTCCACGCATGGGGTGCGAGCCTGGGTAGGACACTGGGTCAACCAGTCTCCCCTGGGAACAATCCTCTGGCGCTCCTGGACGGTCTGCGCACCGAGCGGCGCAAGCCAATCGATTGTGCTCTCCGACTAACAATCGGGGGAGTCTGGGAACTGTATTGTTTCCTATAGAGCGGGGTTAGTTGTCTACCTTACGGCGACTGCTCTTGAAATGACCATTGGCCATCCGATCCCGGTTCAGAGTCGGGCAAAGGACGCCTTGGTCCGCGATAGATTCGGTACACTCCGTTTCACCGCTTCGTAAGGGAGAGGACCGCGCAAGCGACCTCGAACTCGGAACCAATCGAGAGACCGGAGAAATCTGGTCACAATTGGTAGTTAGGGCGCGAGTGCCGCCCGCCAGGTAACATACCTGGCTACTCGCGGTAAGGCGTTGGACTCTAACGGGTTGTGGCGTAGCTAGACGTCGGATTGTTATGTCCCAAGTCTTCTACGCTCACTGCACGGTCGATAGAACGAACAATCGTTAAAACGTCCTGCGGTGACGGGTTCGCCCGTTGTGGTTGACAACTCAATAAGTCGTTTTATTTACGAGACTATTAAATTGTTATCGATCACGAAGTATTATTAAATCACCATGAACTCGCTTCAACATTGGTATACTCTACTCCAGATCGAGAGCAAAGGAACGATTAGCCGGATTTATATCAATTGTGGGTTAATTCTACGTAAATATTTTAATGGAAACTGAAATTATAAATGCGATATTAAAAAAAGTAAGTCTATTTTGATAACGAATTTAGGATGTAACCTAAAATACGATGGGCAAATATAAGAAAGGACAAACTAGGTATAAAAAAAAGAACAATGAGGCCATTGGTACAGAGTGTGTTTTAATTAACCTACAGAGATATAATTATTATATTAAAAAAGTAAATAAAGAAAATGTCAAAAATACGATAACGCCTTCGAGGACATTATAAATGGACGTAGCTGCTGTTTTGTTCAGTATTTATGTTCCAACCTTGGTGACAGAAGTACATTTTTTTTTGTTCTTAAATTGTATTTGAAGTATATGAGCCATGAAGGTGTTCCTCATATGTGTTTGTAAGTATGTTGACATTGCTTTCTTCTTTGAAAAATAACAGATTAATTAATGTTTTAAGTGATTCTTCTCGTAGTTCTATGTGGGGCTGTAATCGTTCAGGAGGTTTCCGGTGGGAGCTTACCAACTCCTGATCTATACACGACAAACAACACCGAAGTGACTATTTTGGATTCCGACAATTTCGATGAGGAAGTCGTCAAGAGCGATAAATTGTGGGTGGTGCAGTTTTACGCGCCGTGGTGTCCGCATTCGAAGAGATTCGTTAAGCAGTTTCTCAAGGCCGCTGCCGAGATCAAAGAAAAGGTAGGAGATACTATTTTATTTTGGCAAGGAGGGAAAATTTTGTAAATGCGCAATTTTATTTTTTGAGATAAAGACGAAAACTTGTAATTTGCCCCCCCACGAGACGATTAAGACAATTTCTCTATTGAAATCTGTCTGTGTGTCTGTCTGTATGTCTGTGCAGATGCACAGACATACAGACAGTATATGACATACAGACAGACATACAGACATGAGTATGTATTCCTCCACGATAGCGCCTAAACCCTTCATCCGATCGAGCTGAAACTTGGCATGCGCAGGCATCTTGGTCATGGCAAGAGGTAAAAAGGTTGAAATCGGTAGACCACTTTTATGACAATAACGACACTACAGTTTTCGCAACCAAATCATTTATAAGATCGATATTTTCAGTAATAAATATCGTTCTCGTTCTTTATATTAAGTACTGAAATGCTGAATCAGCGATTTTAATTTTACTTACAAAAAAGCGCTGAAATATTTACTTTTACATGACCTCGTTAGGCTGGACAAATATCTTACACATACTTAGAAAGGTCGCTGTTAAATATTTATTACCTAAATTATCACTGGCGCCCTCAATCTAAACGAACGATAACGTTTTTTTTTAAATTTAAAATACTTTAATTATATTTTTTTTTGCACATTTGGCTACATTGTTATCGATGTTATAAAGTAACTCGGAAACATTCAACACATAAATGTGGCAAATGCTCAGTGCCCACCTAACTAGTAATGTACTGTCTCGTATCTAGGCGGGTCACAGGAAATAACTTAATATATAAAGGCAATGTAAATTTTAAACTTTATTAACGTAACAGATATTTTGTTTTTAAAAGTATTAAATGTGCTTAGTGAATGTTTGCATAATATAGCATAATGGCAATAATACAAAAATACAAATCAATATACAAAATATATATGAATTACACAAGATAAAAGTAAATATATTTAAAAGGAATAAAAAAACACGACCGCCGTTACAAAAAGTAAACTACTGTATTTATAACAATTTTTTTAGGTTAAAAAAAAATAAATATATGTGGTTTATGTATCCATATAGATATATATATATATATATATATATATATATATATATATATATATATATATATATATATATATATATATATATATATATATATATATATATATATATATATATATATATATATATATACCATTTCCCAATATATATATATATATATATTGGGAAAGTACTCAATCAGAACTTCATTTGACACTAAACACGATATAATATATTGAAATTTGGACATTTGGACTTTTAAACAAGTATTTTTTGGCATTTGGACAGTTTAGGTTGACATAACGATTATAAAAATATAACACACTTCTAAATCGGTTAAAGCTTTAAGAATTTAAGGTGAATTAAAAAATCAGGGTTTCAGCATTAATACATACAGGATTTTTTTTTTCGAATGAAATTGCGTAGTTTTATAATGTTACAAAATGTTTGATTGGAATAAATTCGTAAGAACCAAAAACGGTTATCTAAAAATTTTGTATAATTTATTTTGCTAAACGAATATTCCAAATATTTCTCCTCGCTACTACGCTTACCGAATCTATTCCTGACGGCCGCGAAGAGCAAGAACGAAAAAAAAACGAAACTGTCAAATGATGAATGTCAACGCGCACTACGTAACACGGTGATTTAAGACGCTGCTTTTTTCTTATATGAGAGCAAGGGGTCGCAGCACGAACCTCTGACATTCGGGAGGACAAAACGATTCTAACAATTCCTCACACTTCTAAATCGGTTCAAAGGTTTAGAAGTTATGGTGGAATAAAGAAACGGAAAACGTATATAGATGAATCAAAACAAAACACGCCATTTATGGGCAGTCGTGTAAAATAACGTTGTTCGTTGTATATACCCAATTGTATTTATATAAAAATATGGTAAATAAATACATTTATGCCTACATACGATTATAATAAGTAGTTAATACGATTATGATATAAATATATATATGTATGAAATTAAATATAATATATACATACGATTATAAAAGTAATGATTAAATAATAATAAAAAATAATATTAATACTTACAATATGATATGATTATATGCATAATACTTTGTATATATAATATTAATTTTTAAAACAATCGTTTTACATACGCTTTACAAACAAAGATTTAGATTTAGACCGGCCTTATTCAAATAACCCTTTACTATTAGTACCTTTAAACTGTTGAATGTTTATTAGTTGTTTCCAATTCTTGTTATGTCATTTTATACTATGGGCCCAAGGAAAAAAGCCTGTCATTAGGGCAAATGCTTTTTGCACTCGATGAATAAGGATTCTATTTGTTTCCGTGAACTCTGAGTATTGCAGTTTTGCTGACTTAGATCTTGCCTAGCTATACTTAACATTAACTCAGGGACACAATTGTAAATTTATACGAGTATGTTAATAAGAAAAAGGTTCAGGACATTCTTATCAAGAACCCAATTTATTCTATTAGGGACTTTAACATTATTGAATTTCCTAATCTTTCTAGATTACTTTTATTATAATACAATATATGTAAAAAAAAATGTTGACTATATATCCAATTATTTTGATAATCGGAGATGGATTATATTAATACAATTTGTATTTACTATTTCTATTGAGACATTTCTATTTGTAATCTTATAATTGTGGTATTTCTGGTTTGACTATTTTATAACTGACTATTCGTTTTTATATTTTGACTATTTGTATTTTTCATCTATACCTACTTAGGTATATTAGCACCTCAAATATTTTTTTAAAGGACCATTTATTTTTATTGTACATTTATTTAATAATTGTTTTTTCCGTTTAAAAAAAATAGTCAACCTGTATAAAAAAATATTATACCACATAAGGTATAACATATTATCTTGTATAAAGAATTTGATTATGCCGAGAGTATGGATATCTACCAAATGGTTTATTTTATAAAAAAAAATTATTGCATTATACAGGGTTTGGCTGAGGTCGGAGTGATTAACGCCTACCAACACAAAGAACAGAAACGAGAGTACCACATCAGAGGATACCCGACCGTCCTGTTCTTCGGCAACGACAAGACTGCACCTACCACATACCTTGGAGCCAGGAAGAGTGAAAAGATCTTAGAAGCCGTCACGAAGGAGTTAAACACAATGAAAAAGAAGTAATAAATATTAATTAAGTTTCTTTTGTTAAAATAATTCTGGCTTTCAACCATATATGAATGTATATTTTAAATTTCTGAATACATGAGATAAATAAAAATGCCGCTGTTTTGGTGCTGCCATAAACGAAATAATTAAGGATTCTTTCGGCGTTGTACGTACGAGGTAATTACGCACAAGTATAACCATGCAGTGAAATAATATAATATGAAGATAAAAAGGAATGCAGGTCACGTTTCAGTTTCTTTGTGACGTTTTAGGTGATTAAACGTGTCTTTTTATTTATTCCGCCAACAACACGACACGCACGACAACAATAGGAAGAGAAAAAGATAAATTATAATAGACAAAATTTTAGCAAAAAGAAAAACTGACCCCAGTTTTTATATAAGTGCAGCAGCCGTGTCATGATGATACTTAGAACGGGCTATCATAATTGAAAGCGTATACAAAATTTTATGTATGTGCTGTTGACTGCTGAGGAGTTCCGCTGTCGGGAGCTAACCCTGGGTGCATCAGCCATGTCATGATAAAACTTAGAACGGGCTATCACAACTGAATAAGTATACTAAATTTGGGGTCTGTGCTGTTGACCGTTGAGGGGTCCCCTCGTCGGGAGCCAATCCAAGGTGTAGAATCAGGACATGCTTACCATAAAAATAAATGAATTATCATCGGAATTGAACCAACATGTACATTTTCAATTTCATATGATAATATTTGAGGATTTCCCTCAATTCCTCATGGATCCCATCATCGGAACAGGATTGTGATAAAAATGGGACCAACCTGTAAGTATATTATTTCGAATAACAAAAGATTTTTCCAAATCGGTTCATAAATGGCAGAGTTCTGAGGTAACAAACATAAAAAAAGATACAACCGCATTGATAACCTCCTCCTTTTTTGAAGTCGGTTAAAAGCAAAGCTAATTGGCCATAATGCTGAAGGGAACTGTGGAAAGCAATGGTGAAGTCGTGAAGTATTAGATCCCTACCTATACCACAGTATACCAATCAGTAGCTTTAATCTCGTGCTACAGGGCAATGCGGGAAGAAAGTGCGAGGAATGTGGGCAGAGGAGTACGTCCCGACGAGCAGGTAAAGGCTGGTAACATTTCGAGCTTTCGGATACCTGCGTGGGCCGAGTAGCGGAACATCTGGCGACCATATCCGAACCCTTACGACTCGTGACGTATTGGATTTGATTTCAATTTTGTTTTAAGGGTGTTTGTACAGTACCTATACTCAGCACCGAAATCTTGGGGGAGGAGGGGAGAGGGGGGGGGGGGGTGACCAGGGTACCTGCCCCGGGCCTCAGTTAAGGGGACGACATTCACTAAAGCGATTTGATGCTGGAACGCATGCTAAGTTGATTTTTGAACGCGTGTACAGGTTATGTGATTTTCGGTCAGGGGAATTTTCGTCGCGTTTAGAAAAAAAAACACATACAGACGCGGCTATACGAGCGGTTTATAAACCCGAACAGCTGATCGTCAATCGACAGTCGGTATTTGTATGACTCTAATTACTCGCACCCTTAGCTGTGCGATTAATTAGCGTAGGTTTTCTTTGTTAAAACTACACTTTCAAATGTCTCACTATAACGGTGGTATAGTGGTTAGGTCGCCTGATCTCACTTTGTAAGGTCCCGGGTTCGATTCCCGGCTGGGTTACCATTTCCCGTTGGGTTAAAATTAACGAATTTGCATTTCAATTCTGTCGATCGAACACACACTTACACACATGTTACACGCACAAATACATATAAACACTTCATAGTAGGGTTGGTTGGAAGAGATTGCTGACAATAAATGACAATAAACCCACAAATTGTGAAATTTCGCAATAAAGAGTATAAACAAACAAACAAACAATAATACGCTGATCAATGTCGTTTTAGACTCTTTCGCGGAAAGAAAAGCCGACGTGTAAAGCTGTAGCAATATTGAAATGTAAAATTTTCTGGGAATTTTCGATTAAAGATGTTTGTACAGCCTGGCTTGTGCGTTGCTACAGAGGTTGCATGTTTGAGGAAAAGTGATTAAGAAATGAGTAATAACGACTGCAAATTTATTTAGGGGTTCTTATTCCCTGGCCACAGCAAATCCCACACTATATATTTGTATCGTGACTTTTTTTAAATCATTAATCCCACATACTGGGGGAAAGGGGCGTCAATGCTAAGATTTTGCATCGGCTCGGAAAAATCGTCAATTCTTTTTTTCTTTTGAAAGGATATACTTACAGATTGGTCACATTTTTATGACAGTCACAGTCAAATCATATTCTGATAATGAGGTCCATGAGGAATTGAGGGTCGAAGTCCTCAAATATTCTCAAATGAAGTTGAAAATTTACATGTTGGTTCAATTCCGAAGACAATGCATAATTATTAATGGTAAGCATGACCTGATTCTACACCCTGGGTTGGCTCCCAACGAGGGGACCCCTTAACGGTCAGCAGCAAAGACACGAAATTTTGTATACTCATTCAGTTATGATAGCGCATTCTAAGTTTCAGCATGAGATGGCTGCTGCACCCAGGGTTGGCTCCCGACGAGGGGACTCCTCGGCGGTAAACAGCATAGACTCGAAATTTTGTATATGCATCCAATTACGACAGCCCGTTCTAAGTTTCACAAAGGCAGGACTGTGGCACCCAGGGTTGGCTTCTAACAAAGGAACTCCTCAACGGTCAACAGCACAGAAACGAAATTTTGTATACGCATTCAATTATGACAGCCCGTTCTAAGTTTCATTATGTCACGGCTGCTGCACCCAGGGTTGGCTCAAGACAGAGCATTTAAATAAAAGCTTGGTTTTAAAAATGTGTTTTTACTATTAACTTATTAAACTTTTTCGCTGGTTGTCACCACGTAATTATCATAGCATGTAGGAATTTCACAAAGGGAGATTTCAAACTGAATGTACTTCAGACCTTTATCTACCTATCCACATATAACACATAATTTTGTATACGCATTGAGTTTTTTGTAAACGCATTTAATTTTAGAGCTAACCTATACCTTATAAAGTGAAGTATCGTGTTAAACTTTTAAATGCCGCATTTGTGCACTGGCTTGGTCAGCAATGAGGAAAGAAAAAAAGCGATTCGCCTGTTTAGCGTTATGTAATAATAGTAACTGTCACGACTCCGACTAATATTCCTTCAGGTGAGTGTGATATTAAGGACAATATCATGAGTTTGTAGAAACGTCGTTCGCAGTCGAGCATATCTTTTTATCGCACGAGAAATCTCTATTAAAACGATTTTATATCACGATTTTTAAAATAACATATCACAGTGACAATTTCTAAATCAGTAATATGAACACTGTAAACCAGTTAAAAATCTTTCAGATATCAAAAGTTCTTCGGTAAAATATAATTTGATTTTATATAATTTAAAACGTTCTTCAACTTATTGTTTTTAAGATTAAATAGGTTACGTTGGTTGGAAAATGACAAATATTTTAAATGACTGAGAATTGAAATATTTTAAAAGACTCAGCAGCAGCATTTTTCAACATTATCACTTATTATCCTCGCGTTATTCTTGTAGAATTCAGGAATATAACAAAATAAGACTTAAATCAGTTTTTTTTATGCCTTTACCTATTGATCCGTTTATAATTTCGAGTTACGCAATTCGTAATATCATTGATTATGGAGGTAATTATAATCAATGTAATATGTATCTCAGCAATTGTGATCCTGCAATCAGATGTTTTCGAATTTATATAAAGGGCAGACCCGTAACAGAAAGTCTAAGTAATTAAATTGTTACTCTCTGTATGCGTTTTTATAAGGGTTCACTCGGACCTCACTTCTCCTTTTCCATTGATATAAAGAAGTTATTATTGTTATGGTATATACAAATAGTACGAACCTGTTACTGAAGGAAAGAAGATGCCAATTAGAATGGTGAAGGTGGTCGTTAAATCGGCGTACACTTGATTATAGGTCGGCCTGTCCATTTGCTCGATGTCCTCGGGGTCTTTGCCGTAGGAGATGAACTGGCCGAGTTCTAGGAACGATTCACCGAGGTTGTCGAAGAGTGTCCCGCTCGCCAAGCCCTATAATAAAGGAAAATCACAATAGCTATACATATAAATATTGAACAAAGGAGCATCACATAACATCTTAAATAAGGATCTTTAAAAAGTGAACACTATGGTGTCTGACTATGTTGCTACACAAATAATTTTCAGGATGACAATAATGAACGAACCGATTTTATTAAAGCTTATATCAACAAAAAAAGATGTCCCATTATAGAAATTATTATTTATTATTGAATTTTTACAGTAAACTTACAGAAGACTATCGCGATTGTTTGACATTATGAATAAGATAAAACGCCATCTGTTGTTCTGCGGGTCGGCTGCAAACTGCTGCTGTTACAGTACTTTAGTCTACCCTGGACAACGGCGGCTGCAAGGTCGACGAAACGTCGGGTGCTAAAAATGTCACGCCGTAAATTCGTTTTATCCTATTTTTACTTCATAGAGTATTTGCAAAACCTATTTATACAAAACTATTATAATTTACTATCCTATGAAAAGTATACAACGCTTGCATGAACAAATCGTAATATAAATGACATGAGCTGAATACTAATAGGTAAATGGGAAAAATGAAGTATATAAAGCAAAAATGTAATATGAATAATTGGATATGTTAATATATGTATTACATAATATGAACTTGAATAAATCTTAAGAAGTAGGAGATCTTGAGAACTACATTTGAGAAGTACAATCTTCAATTACATTCATGGATTCATTAAATATGTCTAATCCTTTACATACGGTATCACAAACACGGCACATTCAGGTGAGAGGTTTATTAGATACGATATTGCTATTGCAAGCGACAACAGAAAATGTATGAGAGCTCCTCGTTAGCCGCGTTGGAAAACGAAATTGAACATTTGCTAGACTAACTGGGCTGTCTAGTCGTTTGTGTAAAAGCTTATGGAGACAATTCATATCGTTAATGGCCCTGCGTCTTTATGAATCTATGTGGTTGACGTGCAAAATTTGAAGCCAAAACTTTCAAGATTATATCTATGATTGTTTCAGTTTATTTAGGCTTCTTAATAGGATATTGTCTTAGAAGATATAAAGTCGCCCTGAGGATTTCTGGGCTGGTCTCAATATTTATGTATAACAAGTAGGTAGGATATATAACAAAGAATAAAAATCACGACTGCCGTTACAGAAAATGAACTATGAATATTTTTTATAATTCTTATTACGGGTTTTTTTATGAAATATTTGTGATTAATGCAATTATTCATATGGATTAATTTATTTTCTGGAATGTACTCAATCAGATCTTTCATTTGACACTGAACACGATATATTTATGTTTATTTATTGACATTTCGACATTTGGACATTTAGATATCGATTTACTTGATATTTGGACAGTTATGGTACATATGACATAACAATTCTAACAATACCAAACACTTCTAAATCGGTTCAAGCGTTTAGAAGTTATGGTTAATTAAGAAACGGAAAACATACATAGATGAATCCTGAACTCATTACACTTCATTTTTGTTGGGCATTCGTGTAAAAATATGAGCCGACGTTGCTTTATCCTAAGCAGGGTTGTAATAGGGTTGGAGTGTGTGCATTGCACCAGTAAGCTTGGAAGCTATTGTGGTTCGACTTGTAAGCTATTTACCTTGTTATATAGGAATAGTCTTGGACTACTACCAGACAATTAAAACATATTTTAATGCAATCGTGAGTCTAACTATCACTAACACATTTATTTTATTAAAATATATATTAGGATATTTTATTATAATTATTTCTGTAATATTTCATGACACAGAAAATTTTATTGCTGCTAATTCTTTAGTTACTCCAATTCATATTCAACCTGAACGATATATTTTTGCTTATGTCATTTTAGGATCAGCTGCTTTATTGACATTTATTTAAATTATAGGCATTTTACCAAAAAATCAAAGTAATCGGTTTTATCCTGTAAATCTAATTTTATTTTTAATTTATTTTAATATAACTATTTTATTACCATGAATAGGAATATGTCCAGTTAGAATTCTTTATATTTTAATAGGTCAAATTTTGTCAATTTTTTATATAAAATATTATTTAATTAAATTAATGAACTCATATAAAGTGTACCTATATTTTGAAAATATAATAAAAAATTAAATCTCTATTAATTTAAATACTAAAAAAAAAGATAAATATATTAATATATATTACGCGGGGCACAATGAAATGATCGGGAATAGAAAAAATGACAAACAGGAAATAACTGGAACATACTTTATTCACGATATCAGGACAACGGTGGCTGCCCTGGATAACGGCAACCTCCGTTGTCCAGGGCATACTGCAGCCTACCCTAGACAACCGCGGTTGCAAAATCGCCGAAACGTCAGGTGCTACAGACTTAACTCGGTAAATTCGTTTTATATTATTTATAATGTCAAACAACCCATCTTAATTTCATAATGGCTTTTATTTTAAATTTAATAATTTACAAAATTATTGCTTAATTTGACCATAATATATTTTATATCGGAAATCCTAGATATACATTGTATTTTTGATTCGATCTATTACTCTCCCTGACTATTAAATCATAGTAGTATATTTTGAATCAAATCTACACGAGCCAGCTGCAGTTGATTTCCAACTAAATTCGGCATTTTTTGCACAGTCAAGTGATGACTAATGTCATTTCTTCTGACCGATACGAAATTAAAACACATTTCTCACCCCACTCACAACTATTGCGTCACTGCTTACAATATAAAACGCAGTACATTTCGATCGATCGATATCATTCCCTGGAGGACAGTATCCGCGCATTATCAAGTACTCGCGCTCTTCTTTATCTTCGAGTCAACAAATCACGCATAGTATACGCGACTATCATTATCTTCGAATCTATCGCGGCGCTTCACACTTCGGATACACAACCACGTCTTCACCTCGCGCCCACACTACCTACACAACGGCGAAATATCAATCAAGGCGTTACGAACTGGCAACCTACTACAGACCTTCTGAATAAATACTTCAACTTCAACATCCACGACTTTCAATAACGGAGAAAACTTATTGATGAGAACCACCCTTCGCTCACAATCAATTGGAGTCAAGTGAAGGGTGGCCAATCTCACAAATTTGTGCATTACAGTGCGCAACCTGTAATGATACAATCTGTCTACAGGCGAATCTAGATTACATTACAGGCGAATGTTCGTCAGTTAGGGAGGCAGTATTGTAACGTATTGCTCAAAATCGAATCTAAAATGTGACATCACAGGCGAAAACTCACAGGGATTGTTAGAAAAAATAATCCAGCGAACGATGCTTTTGAAAAGGAATATCGATGTTTAGATGATCTTAATATCGATGATTTCAAAACGATATTTTTCGACCATCGGTGTTTCCGATACGATGTTGGTAGCAATCGTAACATCGATCTTTATCCTTCGATGCACATCCCTAATCCCTAAAATACAGTGAAGGCAATTTATTAAGATAATTGAGGAATTCTTTCAGACGAGATTCATTGTCTCGTTATTTCGTGGTGTTTTTAATTTTAAATTATTGGCATTTCCCGCAATAAGCCTTTGTTTTCAAGATTGTTTTTGGGGGTAATCAACAGTAATCAAAATAAATCTCCTATACCTTTATCCCTTGAACGATTGAGACGTTGTGGCTATCGAAGTACGGATCGCAGGTCTTGTTCGGGCAGAATTGATTGTAGAGCGGTCCGCCGATGGTCTTCGTGCAGTTGTCCAAGTGGATATCTTTGAGAAGTCGCTTGCCCAGAACGCACATACTGAAAATAGAGAGAAACACTCCGTTAATCCCGAGTTTCATTAATTTTAAAGCAGAGAGATGCCATTAAAACTTGAGTCGCCTTAACGACGATACTAAAAACGGTGCTTGGACGGAGATCTGAATCTTAACTCGGGGTTGGCCATTAATCCGGAATGGCGACTTTGATAGGCGACGTTTATTTCGCGAATTTCGGAATAATAATCAATTTCAGTTTAGAACAAGTTGTGTTTTTATTGGGGACAATTTCAGGGGGCAATAGGGTTTCTGCCATTTAAAAAAAACGACACAGACATACACATTTCAAAATCCAAAAAAAAACTGAGCAAACTGAATAAGAGGTTTCACGATTAATAATAGACTTCACATCGAAAAAATCATAATTCTGGCAGTAAAAACCTATACAACATATTAATATTACAGTGTGAAAGCGAATACAATATTTGACCAAAGTATATGTGTTTTTTGCCAAAATGATTAATTGCAGTCAAACAATATAAAGTCCTTAAAAGGTGTATGTATGCACGTGTTTTTTAATCATTTTGTTATTGCGAAATGTTAGGAAGTATTGAACTATTAGAGATTAAAATGTCGTAATATTATATTAAAATGTCGTAATATTATAAATAGGATAGAAAACAAATTAACCACGTGAAATTTGTAGCACCCGACGTTTCGGTGACGTTGCAGCCGCCGTTGTCCAGGGTAGACTGAAAGAGCTGTCAATCCGTTGTTTTGCGGGTAGGCCGCCTACCGCTGCCGCCACCGCGTAGGTTATAACGGTGGTGAGGGGCCGGGCTCGGGCTCTTTTAGTCTACCCTGGACAACGGCGACTGCAAGTCACCGAAACGTCGGGTGCTACAAATTTCACGCGGTAATTCGTTTTCTATCCTATTTATAATGTCAAACAACCGCGATAGTCTTCGATTTTATGTCGTAATATATTATACACGTTATAAATTAAACTAATGTATGTATTATAAACGTTATAAATATAACATATGTATATCTTATAAACGTTATAATGTATTATATCATGGATACGATAGATAAATTATTGTCATATAGAAATAAAATACTCAAAAAACAAGGGTATATACCTGTCATGGATTTGATATCCATTGACCCACTGAATTGTCTTTGCAAAAAAACTATACTTTATCCAAATTTTGTATCCTGCTTACATAAAAAATTGCAAGGTTTAAGAATGTATATTTTTCATGTAAACGAAGTTTTAAGTAAAAATTACAGGAATCCTTTTTACCAAAATGGTTTTTGAAATAATAAATAAATACAAAGACATGCTATGAAATCACAGACCGGAGTCAAGAACATGACCATATTATTAATAACACTTCTGGGGGATGAACGGTGGATTCCAAATAGGTAGGTGTACCTACGTGTAATACATTTCTTAAAAATAAAGACATACCTGTTAATTGACAAAAAATATGGACAATTGGATGAGGTGCATAAATCCTTGTTAAAAACATGTGAGGCGATTCGCAATTCTTTGTACATTTAGGAGGAGTAATTTCTCGCTATTTCAGAAATGGCGAGGGCGGGTCGTGACAGAGACGAACTCGATACGAGCTATAAAGTCCAGCGAGTTAAGCGTCGCGACATCTCCCTTGGGAGCGGAAGCGATAGGGGAACACGGGGGCATTTGGTCCTTTCCTTGCAAAACATTGTAAAAATGTTCTTTACCCATCTTTAAAGTCTGTTTAGTTTCCGAATGCAAATTCTAGAGAAAACTCGTCAGTTTAACATAGAAACTCACCACCTGTTCAACGTTTTTAAACCTGCCTATGACAATTGTTACTTTGTTTCTACACTCTATTGTGAAATTTCCCAATCGGCGGTTTATTAACATATATTTATATGTATGTGTGCCTGTTATATGTTGTAAGTCATTGCATTCGATCGACAGAATTAAAGTGCAATTCCGTTAATTTTATCCCAACGGAAAATGCGACCCAGCCGGGAATCGAACTACGCCACTGGGCCTGTCAATGCGTGCATGTCAATACCTATGTAAGCTGCCTTCATTGCAGGGAAATGCTTTATAGTACCATGAATGACCTGAATAGATCTAATAAACCGATAAACGTTGTTGAGCTTTCAGTAGAAAATTACCAATACCGCGTAAAAGTATCAAGAAGACCTATTAGAACCTTTGAACTATGACGAATATTATAATATGTTATGTAGGTTTGTTTTCCAAACAAATTACTTTTTTAAGAACCAACTCCGATTTTAGTTATTTTAAATTACATAATAAGCCTAATATAACCCTTCTCCTTCTCCATTATTACTTTGTCGCTACCTTCGTTTGGGTGGAGCGCGGTATTCAATCAGGTGCATACGATTGTGAATGTGACGAAAAATGTTTCTGTGAAAGTATGAAGAACACCACAACCACAATTAAGCTGCACCACTTGCTATCCAAAGGCCACTGAAACGGCATAGGACTTAAAAAAAGACGACAGAAAATTTAATGCAGTTCGAAAGAACATATTGAGCCTGCTCTTACATGCTCACTTCCCCGTTTCTAAGTTAACCAGCGACCATGGAGAGCTACCCTCACAATTAATTGCTTTTTATAGGACTATGAAATGAGATAAAAGTCTCTCTGGTCACATTTTTTAATCTAATAAAGTCAAATAGGCCATACGCTCATTTAATCCGTACAAATCACTAGGAGAGGATGGCATATATCCTATCAGAATCTTTCTAAACCTTTAAAAGACCGCGATAGGGCATTGAGATGCATGCTTTCCAATTAGGCTCTTAAGAAGGCATTACATAACTTGTATTAAGACTACCGGCATCATTTTTAATAAGTCGGTACAATTACTAGCGTATGCTGATGATATTGATATCGTTGCACGTTTTTTACAAGCTGCCAAATAAGTCCTTTTAGCCATTTTGCTGCTCTGTACTTTTTTTTGGACACAGCAGGAAAATCAATGGGCTTGATAAATTAGGACATGGCTGCTTATGTTGCAGAGTGAAACCCAGCTTAAACATTTGTTGTTGGTCCCTAGACCCTTTATTGTTTGACCTTGAATCTGTTAAGAAATTCATATACCTCGGCTCATTAATTATCAAAGAAAACAACACCAGTTAAAAGGTGGAAATAACATTTAATGGTTGCAAATAAGTCTTAAATAAAATTCTGTCTGCTATTCCTGAGAACGAAGATATCCCTTTACAAGACACTCACGAGACCTGTCTAAACTAAAGTTCAGAAACATAGTCTCTCACCAAAGCGAATGACTTTATACTAGATGTCTTTGAAAGCAAAGTACTCCGTAGCATCTTTGGATGCGTGTGATTAGACCAAAAAACAACGGTATATTATGTATATGCTGTGAGAATTTTTTAAATCGCAAAGTGCAAGTGGTTAAGGCACGTGAAAAGGATGGAAACTGAATAGCCTTCTCTTGGACAACCTAAAGAGCATCGTAAAGTTGGAACATACCAACTCAGAGTGAACTACTGGAAACCAATGCTGAAGATTATTAAAAGAGCTAAACTAACAATGAGTTATAGTGCTAGTGATGACAATGATTAGTTTTCGGTTGAGCACATTTCCTGCAAGTCTTTAAGCCTTAAATTCATTACATGAGACGGTCTAGCTAGATATACTTGATATCCAATAGTGCCTGTCACGCATCAGTCTATGACGCATCGGTTGTGCCGCCAATAAAATAGTATGGAGATTATGAAACGTTTGATTATGAAGGTCGACCATATGTTTCAAGTTCTTTATTGCATCCACTGTCTACTGATGACTTTTCAGCTTTTCCAAAACACTTTGGGAGTACTAATTAAAATTACAACTTTCCTAGTACAACAGCACCAGGTGTCCCAGAATCCGGCCTTTTGACCGTACCTCGGCATTCTATGACTAAAATACTGTCTGATCTGAAAGTATCAGCTTTTCCAAAACTGTTGCACTTCTTTGTCGCTGGCCAACTACTACCTTAGCTAATTATCTAAGATTTGTCTACTTGCGCATCGTCTGCCTATTTATTTAGTATTATTAAGGTTACAGCGATTTGGATGGTGATTCTGTTATGTTGTAAAGTTATTATTAAATAAATAAATACATGAATAATACATATAGTTACTTGTTAAATCATATTATATGATTTCATTTCATATATTATATATGAAATGAATGATTTCATATATTATATCATATAATAGAGACAAGATAACGATTTTTCATAGATTTTATTAGAATCTGAAAGGTGGTATCAAGTGTCCCCAAATTCCTTTACGCTTGCACGGACGACTGGGAATATCCACGATAAAACGACAGCTCGTCCTGTCGCCTGGCAATTTCGACGATCTAAGGAGATATCATGTACATTCAGCTTAGATCGTAAAAGAACAGCTGAGTCTTGGATAAATGTTGGCTCCCGGCAATATGACAGCAAATGTGTTACGAGTTATTATGCATAGCTTCGATGAAACGGCGAAATTCCAACATGTTAACGGCTCGGAAGCCAGCCTTCGCGCGCAAAAAACTGCATCGCAACTTTTTGGTCGATTTTGTGAATAAATACTAACAATATCGTTTTTGCATGAATCCCCTCTTGTTACCTAGTAATTTATCTTGTTAGGTTAGGTTAGGTTATATAATATATATGTATATATTTATATAATATATATAGGGGCCAGCCGAAACCGTTACGCGCGGATCTGTCAAACAACGCAAAATGCCTATAAGCACTATCGGCGTTTGACGGGTTAATAAACGCTTTAAATATTTTGATATTTGTGAAAAATTCTAGGCTATCACTAGTTTCATAGTGTTCAACTTGAGTCAATATTTTAAAAAAAAAATCGGCTGTGTCACCCAAAAACATCCCCGCAAGTAGCCAAGGACTTATGGAATGATTTGAGCGTGATGTAATTTTTTCACAGGAGTAACTCACACCGTACTTCGACGAAACGTCGAATATATCGAGAGTCAACAAAGCGAATCGTTCTTCTGGTACGAGCGCTGGTAGTGCGAATGAAACGCATTAAACACGTTCGATTCAATCGTTTATGCAAATATTATGACCGGCGAAAATTCAATGTGATTGCGGACCATCAAGGCATCTTTTTCTTTTATTTATTTTTTTTTACCTACAAGGCATATATATGCCTTTTCGTAAAAACCCGCCTTGTTACACACTCAGGCGGTTACTCATCCCAGTATTGACTGCGCCCGCCGCTGCTTAACTTCGGTAACAACGAGGAGAACCGGTGTCAACGGGGTACGGATACCAAACTCTGTATACCAAATTCCAATTCTAATATTTCGAGATTGAAATATGACTAGTGAGCCCCTAGTGGACCAATTTCAACCAGAACCATTTCTACCATTGCCAACCAAATGATGCCTGCACGCCAAATTTCAGCTCAATCGGATTAAGAATCTGGATGCTATTTAGGAGGAGAAACACAGACAGACTTCCATCTGGAAATGGTCTTAATCGTCCCAGGGGAACTTAAAATATTGTAGATATTTCCGTCTTCATATTAAAAAAAATAATGTAGCGCGTTTACAATAGTTTTCCTCCTCCTTGGCTGATGAGCCGAGAAAGTAATAGCTGAAACTAGATTTGCCTTTCATTCTGCAAAATGGTGAAGTTGACCGAAAAATAACTCATAACGTTTTAGGTTATTGTATTAAACGTTATTTTTATTTTTAAACGTTCGGTCCTTTTGAGAAAGCATCGATATAATACATAGATCATTAAATATATGATACACGGTGTATTCAAAAAGTTTCAGGATTACCTCAAAATAAAATATCTACTAATAATTATATTAGTTTATTACTATTATTCATGTGTTTACACCATCTAGATACAGGCCTGAGAAGCCTCGTTAGGTGTGCATAGTGCAAGGTGTGCAATATTTCATAAAAAAACGGTAATAAAAAAATCATTATAAATACAAAACTTCACTTTGTATATCTTTATTCCTTTTAATAAATTGACTTGTATTCATTTATTTGGCTAATTAATTAATTTTATTGGCTTTACAATATCTACCCACCTACTTAACTAGGTAATATTGTTCATTGTCTAAAAAGGCCTAAATAAATAAATATAAATAATTGGGATAGGTATGATAGAAGGGCGGCACAAAGCGAAGTAGCATATACAGGATGCGGCAGCTAACTTTGCTGATTTGTATTTGGTGGCAAGCGTTGAGGTTGGGTCGTAGAAGGGTGGGGTTGGTCTTGTTCGAAAGGGGAGGTCTTAAAGTTTCGTTTTCCACCTCGTCAGTAACCGCCATGCAGTAGACCGAAGAGCAGTGCGCGTTTGACGTCGAAGCGTTCTTTTCGAACGGCCGCTCTATTATCGCCACTCAACGTGCCTTCCGAACTCAGTTCAAGATTCTACATCGAGGTCGGGTTCCTGGTCGGCAATCGATTGTTTCATAGGGGACAGATTTAGAGAGAGAGCCACTTAATTGTGAACGTATTTATTTATGAAAAGTATAAATCCGGCACTGATTATTAAGAAGGTACTAAGCGGGGCGAGGAGGGCAAGGACGGGGAACAAACTTAGGCAGCGAATGCGTCGGTGGCATATATTTAGGTTAAACATGTTTGATTAAAGAAAACCGTCGAGACCAGATAGAAGGGCGGGTTGCCGCAGAGCTGACATAACAAGAATTGCTTTTTTGTACTGTTAGGGAAGGCGAACGGAGCTGGGGATGATTAAATATCGCACCGGGAAGCAGACACGGACATAATGAGAAAATTATACGCAGCGAAGGCAGCCAAAGCTCTTTAATTAAGTCGTCGTTTGCGCGGACGGGGACGATGCCACCGAAATCAATGTACCCTTTTAATTGGGCCAATAAGATTATGGAAATATTATTGGGATCGAGAGGCATCTGGTGCGGGGATTCCGCGAAGGCTAATATTGTCGAAGGCTGATGATTGAATTTGAATGCCTAAAGTCAGTTCACGGAGCCAGGAAGGGGAAAAACAAAATCTAGGATCAATAGATCTACGCTTTACTCTCCTGGCTCACCAACCGACCAGGAGGGAAGTATTCTGAACGCCCTATTTTTTTCGAAATTAAGACGAAAATATCCACTTTGAGCCGTTTTACGAGAAGACTATTTCCAGTTTAAAGTCTGTCTGTATGTATTCCTCCACGATAGCGCTCAAACGCTTAATACGATTGAGCTGAAATTTAATACACAGGCATCATTTGGTGATGGCAAGAGTCGAAAAGATTGTGGTTCAATTCGATCAACCATGGAGTGCACTAGTCATCATCCCCGAAATATTGGACGTAGACTTGAAATTCGGCATACAGATGACTTGTTGGGCTGAAATCAATTATGAAATTTTGGTCGGAATACCGTATATATAAGCTACACTAAAAATATTCAAATTCCGCCATACAATTTAATCAAATATTATCGCCGTCTGTTGGCGCTTAGCCGAAAAAGTTACGGACCGCTCGAGGCGTCGCAATGGATGCAGGGTCGCCTGGGCCGCCAAGCGACCCGGGCGGCTGACAAAGCCCGACCGGCTGTTCAGGGCGCCCATCTCATGGATATACGGTGAATGTACAAGCATACATTTTGTTTTGCTTATATTTAGTATTATGCCGTCGTCGTGGGACCGTTTTAACACATTTTCAAAATCATTCTGGATTTTATTTTGAATATTATCCATATCCCTATCCGCGTACATAATACATGTATCATCAGCTCTAGTTGTCACAACATATATTTTTTTAAATTGATATTAGAAGTAGTATTATATTGCATTTATCTTTAAATTACTATGCCGGCATAGTATAAAATCTATCTGGCTATCTAGGAGTGTTAACACAACGGGCGATCCCAGGGAGTTTTAACCACATCAGGTCGTTCTATCTGCCATGGAGTGAACGTGAAGACTTAGCGGACAAAGACAGTCAACTATCTAGCTCCGCCGACGAGCCCGTGAGAGTCCAACGACTTGCCGGATTTGGACGGATTTCTCCGTCCTCCAGGTCACAGATACGACGTCGCTTGCGAGGTCCTTTAACTGTTAGCGGTAATTTAGTTCAAATTTATTGCGGACCGTAGCACCCTTTGCACGTCAATCTCACACGGGATCGGGTGGCCCAAGGGATCGTTTCAAGATGACATCGGGTCAGCAACCACCCCCGCATCTTAGCCGAAGTGCACAGTTGATTGGCTAATGCCGCACGTAGCGCAAACCGCCCAGTGTCACCTGAGGTATTTTTCCAGATTGGTTCCGATCCCCCCTGTTCACGAAACAGCCATGACAGGGTTCTTTCCAGGTTAGTCGCTCTTCCAGGAGGGTACCGAATGGGAGTTAAACCGTTAGTTGACCCAACCTGAAATGACAAGTACGTCATCAGGCCCATAAAACTAAAATTGAGACTTTTATGTAAATATTATTAAAATAAAAAGACCTATGATTTAAACATTCCGGGTGCCGTATAAGCAAGTTTAGAACGCTATATATTGGGCTCACAAGGAAATATTATTCAATGTTTGAAACTGGTAGTCATAGTCTTCCACTTCGTTCCAGTTAGGATAGTAAAATTGCGATTCCTACTTATAATTCTTCTTTTTTTACATATTCCTTCACCGTTCATGCAGCTAGACTATAGAACCAGCTCCGTCAAATATCGGAAACGCACCAATGGTTTCTACTTTTCAAGTGTGTCTGAGAAAGCATTTCATGTCCCTAAATTCCTAGTTATCCCACGTCTCATGCCACCCTCTCCCATCCTTCGCTCCTTGCAAATATTCTCCATTTATATTTTTAAAAATGGCATTTTTGTTACTTAGGTAATTGATTTTTGTCATGTAATAAGTTTTTTTTGTTTATTTAATCTATTGGTTAATAAATTATTACATTTCCATGAAGGTTGGCTGTAACAGATTGTACTTTAGGTAATAAGTCTGCCTGTTGCATGTTTTTTTCTTAAAATGTGCAATAAAGAATTGTACATATACGTATCTATGTATCTACCTCTATAATGTACATGGCACTATTGCCACCTACAAGCTGCCGAATCGCAGTATGGCATTAATCTATCTAATAACCTACATGATCAATGCTAGCAGTTACACCTGATCTGGAACGGATTGCAAGCATTTGGGAGAAGGTTAACATATAATTTTTAGTTATCGTGCTCAATTTATGTTTTAATTTAAAATGCTCTGAAAACGCTAGCCCTGGAACAGCTTTATCCCAGTTGAGCAGCGCCGAACGAAAATAACTACGAAGAGTTCATTCCGTTAATGTGTCGCCATTGGTTAGTGCATATATAATGTAACAATGAAACCATTTTTGGTAGTGACTATTAAATAAAATAAATAAAATAAATAAATAAATTTAATCGATTATGCTACTCCAACCCCACATACCACGTGTAGCACAGCGTAACTAATTTACTAATGGAAAGTGGGCTCAGGCGGCGGATGGGCACAGTAAAATATTTACGAGTCGTAAAGAGGGCGAAAGGGCGGATCTGGAATAGGACTCGTGGTGGGGATATCTGCACGGGGATTTTCCTTATGCACCTCGTAAACAACCTAAAGACGAAGGTTAAATAAAGACGTTCTGTTTTATTAATCGTGAAGGATGTCGATCTTTGTGCTAAAAATGATCGATAGATGAGGAGCGCTCAAGCATATATTACATCGGTTTTTTTTTTTTTTTAATTTCTTGTGTGGGGCTTCTCTAAGGTCTTTATGAGCCGTGTAACACTGCTATTGTGTTCGCCACCTGCTATAAATCTGCGTTAAGCCTCGTGTCATTTAAGAAACGCAACAGGCTTTTGGCGCCAGGTTGTTTCACCTCCTCAGACATATCTTAGAATTACCCTGTTCTTTTCGCCCGTGGAATTCAGTAGTGATATGCAGTTTTGCAGCAGCTTTTAATTAATGGTATTCGAGGCTAGTGCTATAAGAGCTGCCATGCTATCCGAGTGGATATATTCTTGATTGTTGATATTTCTTGATTGTTGATCGATAGTTTGATCCTTATTAAATATAGTTTATGTAGAACTCTTTGGATGCTTTCTATTTTTCTAGTTTTCATATATTTTTGTTATTGAATTGCTGATTCTCTATGTTTTCTCATTATTTCTGTTGTTTTTTTATTTTTCTAGTTTTTATGTGTTTGTTATTTTTGAATTTCTATGTTTTTTTTTTCAATTATTGGTTTTTTATAGACTTTTTTTATAATTTTATGCGTAATTTGAAATGTAATTTTATTTGTAGATATACCAATTTTATTTGATATGTAATTTCTATACCCAGATCGGGTTTTTGAAAAATTTTACATTTCATCCAAATTTCATCCTATACATAGACACTTTGGTTGGCGTAAATCTTATGGAGGTTGATATCCACATTCAATAATGGCGTATACCTACGCTTGGAAGATGGAGGCGTATTTCCCTAAGTTTTTTTCTTTCGAAGTATGGTCGCTCTCCGTATATACCTACGTCAAGTCCCGATTTGGAACCATCAGTATACCATTTAAGGCTACCGGCCTCCCAGTGCAGTTTGTTTTTTAGCCTAATATATGGCGTTCTAAACACATTTATACGATGTCCTATCTCAAAATAGAATAATTATATAAAAACAAACGAATTTTAAAATTATAGTTTTATTATTTTAATAATATCTATATGAAGATGTCAATTTTAATTTGGTATACAAGTTTCAATCAAAAATAATTAGGCGCTTTAATATACAAATAGACTAATAGATTGCATTCTAATCTCCCCGTATTATTTATGTGATTTAATCAGGGGATATGGAAATGCGATAGATGGCACTAATACTTTGCGTTACTGAATTTTATTTATCCATTTTTAAATGTTAATGAGAGAGTTAAAAGTTGATAAAATCAATACTGGTAAGACTAAAAAATACCCACATAATAATATTACAAATGTACCTACATTTTTTGGAATATCTTTATATTTGAATTAACTACTTAATTTATTTATATATATTTATATAAGAATTAATTACTATAAAACATTGATTAGCTTACAAAAATAACAGGAACCGAATGGCAAAACCTTAACCTTTTGCTTATTTGTTTCTGTCACCCAACTGGGACTAGCCCGTTCTAGGGTGGACAGGACTCCAATATTACAATCAAGTTTGCTTGATTGCTTGGTTGCCTACAAATGCACAAGTTTTAGTAAAAAGCTAATGACACTAAATTGCCCTAAAATGTGGTCTTCAGAATAAAATAAAAAAAATAATAATAATAAAATAATAAAAATATATAATAAATAAAATGCAATTCCATTATTAAATCGGCAATAAATATAATATAAAATTCGATTAAATAATATAAATAAAGTTATATGTGAAAAAAGAAAGAAACAGTCATTATTATTTAATATTATGTTTTAAGTAATATAAGATTTAATATAAAAATACCTAGTCTAAAAGTATAATTCATTGTCAAAGTCAAATATTTTTTGGTAGTTAGTTCAATGTTAAAAAATACTTAACATATAAGTTTAAAAATATGTTAATAATTTGTGCACCTAAGTTTTATTATACTATTATTTCTAACATTTGATGTGTGGTTAGTCTGTCATGATTCGATAACCATTTCTTTAATTTATTTTTGAATTCCCTAAATGTCAATTTCATTTTTATTTCCATATTGATCAGATTGTAAAATCTCGGCGCAATGAAAGAGTAATGTCTTTGACCAAATGATGTTTTCCTTCTGGGTATTATTAAGCTATTTTCTACAACTTGTCTCGTTGGTCGCCGGTTCTGAATTATTCCTAAATTTGAGTTATTGTCCAAAAATAGCCTTGAGAGGGAAGTTTTTAGAAAAAGTTGCCTACAATCAAGAACTTTAGCTTCCTTATACAGTTCATTAGTGGGATGGCGATATGGTCTACGTAGAATAATTTTTAATATAAATTTCTGCGCAACTTGCAATGGCTCTAGCAGGGTTTTACCACATCCACCCCATCCAATTATGCCGTAAGTAATAAGCGATTCACATAAAGCATAATAAACAGTTTTTAGTGTTTTGGAATCCAGAATATTCCTCAGTTCTTTGAAAACATATCCAAGGATTCGCACCTTCGTAGCCACGTTATGTATATGAGAATCCCAACGGAGAAAGCAATCTAGAGTGATGCCTAGATATTTCCAGGATATTTCTCTTTGTAGAGGCTGACAGTTACAAGACTCTATGCTATCGCATTCGTGTATTACAATAGTTTTATTAGAAGTGGGTTGACCTCTGGTTGTTATACTAAATGGCATGTATTTGGTTTTGCCAACATTAAGCGTCAACATAAAGTTTCCTAGCCAATTTTTAACAATTTCCATGCCCTCGTTTGCTTTCTCAAATGTGTAATCCCAGTTTGAACCCTTGAATAGTATAACGGTGTCATCGGCATATGTGATGATTTTACCTACTGGTAACTGACATAGGTCATTTATGTAGACGAGGAATAAAATGGGTCCCAAAACGCTACCCTGTGGCACACCATACGTGAGATGCTGGCTTTTACTCTGGAGGCCCTGGATGGTGACACTTTGTACCCTGTTGGATAGGTAACTATCAAACCATTTAAGACTTGTATAGTTAATTCCTACACTGCTTAGTTTGCATAATAATATATTATGAGGAACGGAGTCAAAAGCCTTTGCAAGGTCAAGGAAAACTCCTAGGCACTTGTCTCCTTTATCCACCGTTTCGACTATAAATTCTGTTAAGGCAGCTATAGCGTCTGTTGTCCCTAAACCTTCCCTAAAACCGAACTGATTGTCTGAGAGTATTTTATTTTCAATTAAAAATTTATAGAGTCTCGCCTTTGCAACTTTCTCGAAGATTTTGGAGATCGTGTTTAGAATGGATATAGGTCGATAGTTATTGAGGTCCTGCTTATCTCCCCCTTTATGTATGGGAATTACTTTGGCAATTTTTAATTTGTCAGGAAAAATTCCGCTTCTAAAACTCACATTATTAATAAAAGCAATAGGCTGGCTGAGATAGGTTTCAGCTAGTTTAAATACGCATGTCCCGACCCCATCATCCCCCACCGCTGACCTATTTTTAAGGCTGCCTATTACTTTCTTAACTTCGTCTCTATTTGTAGGCGTTAGGTACATGGACACAGGTAACGTATCAGATTTACTTTGGTCAGTAATTACAGAACTATTTATCCCACGAAACTTTTCTGCTAGTTTGGAGCCAACATTACAAAAATGACTATTTGTACAATTTAGTAACTTTTCAGGATTATCTTTCATTGTAATAATTTGATTGTCAATTTTAATACTATTTAAATTTACATCCTTTCTATTTTTATAATTCGCCGCATCTTTTATATTTATCCAGATTTTTCGTGGGTCCCCGGCTGAGTCAGTTATTTGTTTTTTAAAGTATTGCTGCTTAGTCAATTTAATAATTTTATTACATAAATTTCGATAACGAGTGTATTTCTGCCTCAGCATTGCATTGTCCGGTGTTTTTCTTAACGCTACGTGCATTTTATCACGCCTGTGAATACAAAAGAGGAGTCCATCAGTAATCCACGGTGTAATTTTTTTATTTTTATGTTTTATAATTACAGTTTTCGATGTTGTATGTTTCTGTATAATGTTACTCAAGATGGAAAAAAATAAGTTATAGGCGTCGATAGCATCCCTAATCTGATATAACTCATTCCAGTCATGTTGGCTGATTTCGTAAACTATTTTATCATAATTAATTATTTTCTTTATTTGCTTGTTTGGATGTACAACGTTATTACTTCCCTTAGCGGCCATCTTAAAGAAGATTGTATAGTGATCTGTAATTGAATTTTTGTATACAATGGTCGAGATTAGGTTTTTGGTTCGAACCATGACATGATCTATGCAACTGCTGCTATTGTTATATTCGCGCGTTGGATGAATTATCTCAGGTCGGAGACCATGTAGCATTAGGACGTTTAGATATTCCTCAGATTGTGGATGCAGAGTTCCTGCTATAGAGATATTCAAGTCACCGCACAGGTACAGATTTTGAGAATTTCTATTAGCGCATAAAAGTGTATTAAGGCTTTCTAAGAAGTAGTTGATATTATTTATAGATGGGCTTCGATAAATAGCAAGTAGACTTGTGGCTTCATCTATGTTTATTTGCAAGCAATTTGCTTCAGGGAAAGCTATTTCTTGTACCGATAAGAAGCTGAAGCTTTCTTTGATATATAAAACAATGCCATCATTTTGAGTATGATTAAAGTTGGTATGAAAAGATTCATAGCCGGGAATATGCTTCTCTCTGTAAAATTTACCATTCCAAGTTTCAGTGAGTATAATTACATCAATGTCTACATTGAGTTGTTGCAAGAAGATTACTAGACTATCGTAATTTTTGCTCAAACTTCTAATATTCAATGCTAAGAATTTTAAGGCCTTTTTTTCTGAAAGGATGCTCCTGCATATATTTATATCCGTAGTATTATGCCTATCATTATCAATATTACTAATAAAGTTCATGTCATGATCCATTGTCATGCGTTGTGGTAAAAATCATTACATTAATGGCAAAATGAAAGATATATTGATCGAATAATATTATGAGTCTTAAGGACATAAGCAATTTATTATAAAAATATGAATATATAATATTATAAAAATATGAATATAATAATATTATGAGTCTTAAGGACATAAGCAATTTATTATAAAAATATGAATATATATGTACATTTCAAGAATGGTCTTCGTCTTGATTTGAGACGTCCATTTTTTTCGGCTTCCTTAGCTTTCTAGAAAAGTTGGATGGAACGTGGATCGTAGACAGAATTTCCATTTTGGGCCTCTGAACCACTGAGGGTGCGCTGCACCAGCTACACGGACTTGGTTAAGCTACTGGTAATATTATACTCTAAAGTTTATGTTTTACAAGATTGTTAGTTGATAAAGGCTATTATTATTATTATTAGAGTCGATCTCCCGTTTTATATACCCGGCCAATATTTAGTGTGTGCTTGCATATTGTAATTGTAGAATCTACAGGATTTATGTAAAGCGCTGCAGAGGTGCAAAGGCGAGCGTCCCGACGAACGAGGCAACCATTCCGATGGTTATTTGCCAATTCTAAAGGAATTAACATTTCAATTAGTATCGCTGAGCTGCGCTCCGCGACTGCACTGCTTGCGGAGTCGGAGCTTCAGGTGCCACTTCGCCGAACGCCTTTGTTTTCATAGCAGAGACGGAGTGCAACATTTACTCTAGGGGAGAGATTAACCGATTTTAATGCGGAGTGCGGTGACAGTCGCGCAGAGCTTACATAGGTAGTGGAATGTCTCATACTAATGGCGAAAAGTAGGGATTATAATAGCACGTTTTATTATATACTATAAATAACTGTAAGGCCTGATTGGTAGCTCACGGTTCGTGCAGCTTGGGTCATAAAATCCACTGTGTTTTCGGATCTTTCCAATTCACGTTTCAGCTCCTATTCAGTAGCCTCCTCGCGTGGAAGACTACCCCTGGGTAGGACTATCGCGTCTCAGGCCTCACGGCTGGTGGATCGGTTTCTCCTGGGGGATTGCCTTCCGGCGCTACCGGACGGGTAGCGGTCAGCCAATCGGTATGTGCACTCTGACTAAATCCTAAATTTGCTCTCCAGGAGTGGCTACAGATAAGGTAGATGCATATCTGTACTGAGGTGATATCGGGAAGAATCTATATATAAAACAAAGTCTGGTTTGTTCGATCACTTATAACTCGAGTACGACTGGGCCGATTTTCATGGTCTTTGATTTGTAGTATTTGTCTCCATCCTGAATAGCAGAATAACTATTAAAAACAAAAATTGGAAAATAGACAAAAAATTAAAATAAAAGAAAAAACATTTTTTCATACAAAATGTAAATCCGTGTTTTTCTCGTGGTTTGTTGTAGGTGGCATGTTCACGTGCCGGCAAATCATCCGCTTTATTTGTTCTTGCGCCTTAAAAAAAACACAAAAATGTCATATATCACAAGGTGATTCAATGAAGAGAATTAAACCGAGTGCATCCCATACTTACAATAGTTTAATTTAATCATGTCTTGCTGAAACGCGATATACTTAATTTTTGTACTTTTATATTTTTTTCGTGTTATTATCCTAATAAAGTAATGAACTTAATATTTATTTTGTATTTATTGTATGACTTTCATAAAATTATAAATTAAGTTCAGCTAATCTGCAAAATGACATCATTGACTGTTAGGCGGTACAAAGTTCGCCAGGTCAGCTAGTTTAAAAATAAAACAAAGTCTATGTTTTGGCGATGTTACAACTGTTATTGTCCAGGGTATACCGACCTATCTAGGGTATACTGGTCTCTTCAGAGTGGGAGCTAATGTTGCAGTTTGGCCAATAAGACCCAGTTGTATAGGGTCGGTCAAACGCACGGGTCAACACCCATCCGGAAGCCTCCACGCAGAATAAAGAGCCAGGGTAGGACGCTGGCCTGCGGGACAGTCTCCTCTTCTTCAGGGAGTCAACCTTCGGGCGCTCTGGGACTGTTTGCGCACGGTGTGCCGTCAGCCAATCGATTGTGCATTCTGAGTAACAGTCGGGGGGTCTAGAAACAGTAATGCTTCCTATAGAGCGGAGGTAGCTGTTAACCTTACGGTAACTGCTCCAGAAACGACCAATCGCCTACCCAATACCGGGTGAAGAGCCGGGCAAGGATGCCGTGGTACGGGATAGATTCGGTAGACACCGCATCACCGCTACGTATGGGAGAGGACCGCGCAAGCGACCTCGAACCTGTTATTAGTCGGGAGACCGGAGTAATCTGGTTGCAACTGGTAGTAAGGACGCGAGTGTCGGCCCGCTGGTTGATTAACCTGGTTATCTCGCGGTAAGGCAATTGGTTTCTTACGGGCGTGTCGAGTAACTAGACGGTGGACTGTTTTCGTCGCAAGTCTTCTGCGCTCACCTCACGGGAGACAGAAAGATCTAATATCGTTAGATCTTCCTGAGGTGGAGGATTGGCCCGTTGTGGTCGACAGCTCTAGTTGGTCTCTCCATGCTAATTGTTCCTGTGCAGTTAGGCCACTGACACCCGGCTCTGGGTCAGCTCATCTCACGTTTTAATGCCTATCCTGTAGCCTCCTCGATGGTGGTCCAACCTGGTAAGGACTCTGATTTTTCCTGTTCCGGCATAATGTATCGGTTTCCTCTGTAGGGATATCCTTCGGGCGATGTTGGGCGGTTTGCGCATGGTGCGGCGTCAGTCAATCGTCTGTGCACTCCGGAGAATAACCGAGGGGGGGGGGGGTCTGGAAATGTTCTTGTAAGTTTTTTAAGAAGCGGGGAGGTTGTTGGCGTTATGTCAGCTGTTCTTGAAACGATCCGTTGGCTACCCGATCCCGCATAAAACGATCCGCCATAAATTAAAACTGAATTACCGCTAATATTAGGCAGAGCGCGCGCAAGCGACTTCGGATCTGTAACCAGACGGAAGGACAGAGAAATCCGACCATATCCGATAGTCATGGCGCGAGACCGGCTCTCTAGATTCTCTTCCCAGTGCCCTGCGGTAAGGCGTTGGTCTCTGACAGGCGTGCTGGCATAGCCAGACGGTGGACTGTCTTGTCCAAAGTCTCTACCTTCCTGGGGTGACAGGTTCGGTGACAACTTTTGTAGACTGGTCTGTCGAGTGTAGACTAATCTACCCTGGACAACGGCGGTTGCAACATAGTCGAAACGTCGGGAGCTTCAAACATCACGGGGTAAAATCAGATTGTATTTTATTTATAATCTGACAACTATAGTCTTCGATTTCATGTCGGTCAGGATGTTCAAAGGCTTTTGGAAAACTCATAAACGTCTAGTAATCGGATCAGCGTGGCAATCGTGGCTCAAGTGGCATAGGCAACTTCTTAAATTCTACACGAACAATCAAATTTAATATTGGTTGAACGGGTTTTTCTTGTTTTTGTCGAATTCTCTGTTAATGTGTGAAATTCAATAAAAAGCATCGCTTGAAAGTTATTTTGCCATTTTTTTGTTATACCTAAGTAGAAAACGTATAGAATGTGTGCGCGCATAAAATTCGGTATATTCAAAATATACAAGTCACTGCATTGACTCAATAATTATTGATGTTTAATTTAAATATTTTGACAAGTCATTATTGGCAACGATTAGTAAAATATTGATATTGATTTGTTCCACAGGCCATTAATTAAGCCTTTGGGAAATAGTCCATGCTGCTAAAAGTACGATGGTTTTTTTAAATTGAAATAATAAAACACAAAATATTACCATAATTTAGTTTTGTTAGTCACATTCTAGTTTTGGAAATATAAATTTATTTAATATATGCAATATAGTTGTATAAGTTTATTCAAACTGTTTGTTTCCTGAATAAAATAAAATAAAATAAAATATATATTTTGTAAATACACTGACTTTTTTCACGTATTTACTGAAATATTATTTTTGCTAATATTTAATTTCATTTTAATTTGTAACAAAAAATTCCTGCCTACTACCATAAAATTATCATATATTACTAATACTGTCACATTTAGAAAGATAGGATAGCCACTCGAATATAACTCGAAGCCAACTCGAAGCCAACCCGATCGAGAAATATTATCAAGATTACTAGAAATGACCATATCTGCATAATCCATATGATAACGGCTTTGGAAAATAGTGCCATCATCCCATTTTTAATTCGAAAATATCCTGCCACACTGTCACAGTACGCTGGCCAGATAAATTTATATATTTCAACGATTTTAAGCAATTTGCAACGCATTAAAAGCACTTCTCATTTTATTCCCCTCTATATTCTGTCGTGGAGTATACTTAAACTACCCATAGAATAGCTTTTGAGTAAATGGGATCGAAAATAATAGTATGAATCATCTATAAGTATATGATTTTACTATTCCATTAGTGCGAATATTTGCGTTACACTCTAAATCTGCGCCGGATGAAAGTTCAAAAGTTTTTGTTACATTCAGAATGGCAGAAATATTCCGTCAGATGATCGATATGTGGATATTTCATTTATTAACCACCATCCAAAGGGTTTAGCATGGCTAATTTAGAATATTAGAATGGAGCTGAAGGCCCAACCGAAGAACTAAACCAACTGAGAAACTTTTTCTGGCCGCTATCATCCATTCAGCCACACAAATTAAATAACTTTATAGAGAAGTGAATCTAGCACATACACTTTTAAAAAAACTAATAACAAAGGAAAAACTTCGCCCGAGCAACTCCCCTAAGTCCAACTTTGGCTAAGAGGATGCGACAGGTCGGCAGCTTTAAATTAAATAAAGGGGGACAACGTAACGGACGGACAATTTGCGATATAAAAAAGAGACAATATAGTGACATAACTTAGAAGCAGTGTTGAATAAAATTAACATATTTATTTACGTAATTATATTTTCATAGAAATAGTCTAATCCAAATGGCTACGTTGTGCTTCATTTCAAAAAGCATTTGACCGTGTTGACAATGATGCTTTGCTCGGTGAAGTAGGCTCAAGTAGGCTGTTTGAGCTTTCGCAGACTATCTGGGAGGCCGACAGCAATTCATTAAATATGGTCAGTTTGAATTTAGATGAATTTAGATTATACAATACTTTATCTGGAGTCAGCCTAGGCTCAAACAACTTGGAACCTTCCCTGTTCAATACATTCATCAGTAATCTAAATAAATATGTTACATCAGCCAGTTTTGACCCGGGAAAGACCCAATATCCTCCTGTTGGAGAAATTACAAAAGTGTTTATTTTAAGTTTTTCACATATATATATATATATATATATATATATATATATATATATATATATATATATATATATATATATATATATATATATATATATATATATATATATATATATATATATATATATATATATATATATATATATATATATATATATATATATATATATATATATATATATATATATATATATATATATATATATATATATATATAGAAATATTTGATAGTTTTGTGTATATATTCTTTTTAGAATTGATTAAATAGATTATAAAGTAAATACATTATAATCAGATTATAAAGTAATTACATCGTGACGAAGGACTCCCTTGATGGGATTCGGGAATGCTTTGGTGTAACAAACGAGAATGATAGATATTATTGTACGGAGTCGTACGTACGTACGTACGTACGTACATACGTACATACGTACATACATACATACATACATACATACATACATACATACATACATACATACATACATACACTCGGGGCTGAGGAGAAACTGCTACCGGGCGCGTCTCCTCGAGCGGATAGGAGAATGCTCGCTGCTCTTAGGAGCAGAGGGTAGGAGTGAAATAAAATAGCTCCCGCGGACAAAACTCACCTTCAGACATGAAGGGTAAGTCATACCACCTGACCCCACCCGTAATACTGTGGTCATGTTTCGCAGTACCGGGGGCCTAGGCTTAATTGAACGGGCCACGAGGGTGAAATCCTCTATAAAAAGTCTCCAAGTCAACGTTTTGGAACCGTGCCGAAGACTGAATGGCGCCGGGGAATAGGCGTCCCAAACGGTTCTCCCCCTGGGGCACCAGGTCCCACCCCGGGTTACTTTAGTGGCCTTGCTCCAGCAAAGGGCTCTGCTGGAGTGGACAGATTATTTCCCTAATACTCGTGGGAACTATATGATGAACTATTTAACCTCGAACACAAATGAAGATGAAGATGGCGAAAGCGGGCATTACGCCCAACAAGCAGTGCTACTAGCGAGCGAAAACAGCAATAGGAAGCTAGCACTGGAGCATCTGGAGAAGCTCATAAACGAACTGCAAGAGTTCCTTGCTACGAAGCTCAACGTCCACAAAGAGATAAAGGCTAAATCGACAAAAATCGTTAATGCCTTGAGAAGGTTCAAAACCCAAGACCAGATACTGCAGGTAACGCAACAACAGTGCACTCTTCAGGTTACGCCGAAGAGAACAAGCGCGCCCGCACTGTCGCGTGGTCAAACTGACATTGAAGAAGGGACTGAGATGGATACTGGAGCTGAAGCAGATAATGAGTCAGTAGCCGAAGACAAGCAGGATAACAAGTCCGTAAAAAGGAAGCAGCGAACAACTCCTGAATCAGCGGACAAACAGGCGAAGAAGAAGAAGGACACAGGACCAAGCCCTTTTCACGAGAAGGTACGGCAGAACCCAGACAACAACAAAGAGAACAAGGCGCCAGCTTGGGAGGTGGTTCAGTCGAGGAAGGACAAGAGGAAGCAGCGTAGAGAGCAGTCTCTAAGGCAGCCTCCGCTGAAGTCTAAAGAACCTTTGTCTAAGCCTAAACAAAGAAAGTCACGAAAATCAGTGAGCAGATCTGAAGCGCTAATCATTCGCCCTAAAGACAAAAACAAGTATAGTGAGATACTCCGTCGAATTAAAAACGGCGTCCCAGAGGATCAGGTCTGCTCGACGGTAGACAAGCTCTGTAAGACGGACTCGGGAGACGTTCTAATCATACTCTCAAAGGACAATGCTGATAAAGGCCAAGCGCTGCAGAAGATTATCGCTGGAATTCTTAAAGAAGATGCGATAGTTATCAGTAAAGGGCCGCAGGAAGATCTCGAAATACGAGATATCGATGACACCACAACGAAGGACGATATCCGGGCAGCCTTGCAAAAGGCAGCTGGAACGGATGGTGAGATCCCACTGGAGGCAATCAAATCGCTTCGTAAGGCCCATAGAGGTACTCAGATTGCCGTAGTGACACTGGCCGTGCCAATAGCTAAAAAAGTAGTCGGAGAACATGGCAAAATCAGGATTAGCTGGGTCAATTGCCGAATAAGAGTAGTGGAAAGACCACTTCAGTGCTATAAATGCTGGCACTTTGGACATCGCGCCAGCCAATGTCAAAGCAAAGAAGACCGGTCTAAACTCTGCATTAAATGTGGACAGGGAAGCCACAAAGTAGCTGAATGCACGAACACAGCTAGGTGTGCTTTATGTGCTGAACAACACGGCACAGAAAATATTGCCCACCATGCAGGTACTAGCAGATGCCCAGTTTTCAAAGAGGCACTCCTGAAGGTGAAAAACAAACGGACATGAAAATACTCCAGCTCAACCTCAACCACTGTGAGGCTGCGCACGATTTGCTCATGCAGACTGTGCGCGAATTAGAGCTAGACCTAGTATTAATAGCGGAACCATATAGACACCTCAGCAGCCAACCATGGGAAACGGATAGCACCACAAAAGCCGTCATTTGGTCTTGCGGCAAGCTTCCTTTCCAGAAAGTAGCCAACACCAGAGAAGCCGGATTTGTAGCAGCATGGATAGAAGGTATACGATTCTACAGCTGCTATGCGCCGCCCAGTCTTACTATCGAGGAATTCACCGATTACATTGATCGGCTTACCGAGGATGCGAATCAGCATTATCCAGTGGTAATAGCCGGCGACTTCAACTCCTGGGCAGTTGATTGGGGCAGCAAGAAGACTAACGCACGAGGTAGAGCACTACTGGAGGCCATTGCTACACTAGACGTAGTCCTGCTTAACAGTGGTGATACACCAACCTTCACCAGAGGAGAGGCAAGTTCCATCGTCGACCTCACCTTTGTCAGCAGCAGTCTGATTAGGCAAAGCTTCTCCTGGGAGGTGATGGACACTTACACAGCTAGCGACCATAGCGCAATAATCTGGGAAATATCGAATGACCAGGATCCTAGAAGACCAAATAGGCAAGTCAACTCGATCGGGTGGAAAGCTAAACTATTCGACCCAGATGCCTTTGTAGTAACCCTAAACAGTAATCCGGCTATTGCTGGTAATGCTGAGGAAAAAACCGAAGACCTAATGATGAGAGTGGCCCAGGCTTGCGACGCGAGTATGCCTCGAAAACGGGGTGTAAATCAGCGTCCACCGGTGCACTGGTGGAACGATCAGATCAGTGCACTCCGTAAAGAGTGCCTTAGGAAGAGAAGAATATCTCAGCGTAGCTATCGACGACCTAAAGCTGCTGAACTACTGGCGGAGTACAAAACAGCACGCCGTCGACTAAACAAAGCTATTAAAGACAGCAAGAGAATATGCTGGGAGGAGCTTATCAACGAGGTACAGAAGGACCCCTGGGGCAGACCGTATAAGGTGGCTATGATCCGCCTGAAAGATCAGTCAATGCCGTCACCCACATGTCCACAACTCTTGGAGAAGATCGTTACTGCACTGTTTCCTCAACAAGGAGAATTCATCCATCCGTCAGTACAGTGTGATCCGGAAGAAATCCCACCTATTACGGGAGAAGAATTGATGGAAGCGTGTAATCGAGTGGGGAACAACAAAGCACCGGGATTGTACGGAATTCCAAACATTGCTTTGAAAACAGCTATCAAAGCAGTACCGGCATTGTTCCTAACGATCTATGACTCATGCCTCAGAGAAGGTACCTTTCCCTGGAAGTGGAAACAACAGAGACTGGTACTACTCCCTAAGGGGAAAAAGCCACCAGACGAACCATCATCATATCGTCCGCTTTGCATGTTGGATACAGCGGGCAAGATACTGGAAAGAATAATCCACCAGAGAATCGAAGCAGCAGTGGAGCCGCTTCTGGCCGACAACCAATATGGCTTCCGGAAAGGGCGATCAACGCTGGATGCTATCAATCTTGTAGTCTCCACAGCCAAGGAAGCGATCGCAGGCACCAGATGGAAGGGTGGGACAAAGAAATACTGCTTGGTAGCCACACTGGACATCAAGAATGCATTCAACTCTGCCAATTGGGACTGTATCATGCGGGACCTCGAGAGAAAAAACGTACCAGGATACTTGCGGCGGATGGTAGCAAGCTACTTTACAGGTAGACGCCTGAAATACGACACGAAGAATGGTCCAAAGGAGTACAAAATAACTGGAGGAGTACCCCAGGGTTCAGTTTTAGGCCCACTCTTGTGGAATTGCATGTACGATGGCCTGTTGAGGCTGACTCTGCCAGCGAGTGTTAAACTCGTAGCATACGCAGATGATGTGGCCGTGGTGATCGTGGCAAAGTATCTCGATGAAATACAACTCGCATTTGACATCACCTTCGAGAGAGTCAACCAGTGGATGAATATGGTGAAGCTGCAACTAGCACAACATAAGACTGAAGCAGTGCTAATCACTAGCAGAAAACAGACAGAAAACATCACGCTTGGAGTCGGAGAGCACGAAATCACAACACAACCGTTCATTCGGTATTTGGGAGTGATGTTGGATGCCCGGCTTAATTTCAAACAGCAAGTGGAGCATGTAAGTGCCAAGGCATCGATAGTGAGGGCAAGCCTATCCCGTCTGATGCCAAATATTGGAGGCCCTAAACAGAGTAGAAGGTTACTGCTGTCGTCTGTAGTCACGTCGGTGCTAACCTATGGAATTTCCGTTTGGGCTGACGCCATCGGAATCCAAGAATCAAGGAGAAAGGTCGCATCAATATACCGACTAAGTGCCCTGAGAGTGACAAGTGCCTTTCGCACAGTGTCTGAAGAAGCGGCGTGCGTTATCGCCGGAATGCTGCCAATTCAAGTGCTAGCCGAAGAACGACAAACCCTCTATCGGAGACGAATGTCATCTACGTCGAGTTCTGATGAACCCAGAACTGAAGAACGGCAGCATAGCATACGTCGATGGCAAGCGCAGTGGGATGCCGCGAAAAATGGCAGGTGGACATACCGTCTTATACCACAGGTAAATGTTTGGCTGAGCCGAAATCATGGCGAAGTCAACTACTACCTAACACAGATGCTCTCAGGACATGGCTGCTTCCGAGCATATCTTCATCGCTTCAAACGCGATGATTCTCCAGAGTGCCCGTCCTGTCCTGGAATTCCTGAAGACACAGAACATGTGTTTTTCCTGTGTCCTCGATTTAGCTCGCTGCGCAATGACATGGAGATTGTCCTCAATCAAAAAATTCAACCAGAGACATTAGTAGGCGCGATGCTTTCATCAAAGACGGCCTGGAATGCGACCAGTACCTTTGCAACTAAAGTACTCCAAGACCTACGTTCCATCGAAAGGAAGAGAGCCAAACACAATCTTGGCTAGAAAACTAATATGAAGAAAAAGCATAGCTAAATCCTCTCCCCGCGAAGTAATGCCTAACGGCGGGTCCCGCGGGGATACAGAGGCCGGAGAAAGAGGAGGTTTTTAGTCGGTATTACATCTGAGTCCGACATACCCAGGTCAAATAACTGGTCCTGACGATACGTAAAAGTATTTTTCCCCAACCTCTATAAAAAAAAAAAAAAAAAAAAAAAAAACATACATACACACTTACCGTCTTACATACATACACACTTACCGTCTTACATACATACACACTTACCGTCTTACATACATACACACTTACCGTCTTACATACATACACACTTACCGTCTTACATACATACACACTTACCGTCTTACATAGATACACACTTACCGTCTTACATACATACACACTTACCGTCTTACATACATACACACTTACCGTCTTACATACATACACACTTACCGTCTTACATACATACACACTTACCGTCTTACATACATACACACTTACCGTCTTACATACATACACACTTACCGTCTTACATACATACACACTTACCGTCTTACATACATACACACTTACCGTCTTACTTACATACACACTTACCGTCTTACATACATACACACTTACCGTCTTACATACATACACACTTACCGTCTTACATACATACACACTTACCGTCTTACATACATACACACTTACCGTCTTACATACATACACACGAATTTACCGCGTGAAGTTTGTAGCACCCGACGTTTCGGCGATGTTGCAGCGGCCGCTGTCCAGTCTACCCTGGACAACGGCGGCTGCAACGTCGCCGAAACGTCGGGTGCCACATAGTTCACGCGGTAAATTCGTTTATAAAGCTATTTATAATGTCAAACAACCGCGATAATCTTTTTCATAATAATTGCAAAGGCATGATACAAATGTGGTTAAAAAACGAATTTACCACGTAAAGTTTAGACACCAACGTTTCGGCGACGTTGCAGCCGCCGCTGTCCAGTCTACCCTGGGCACTTTTGCGCGCGACATTTTCGCGCGCGAAATCAACGCCAGTCGACGACCTTGATAAAAACGACCATAACTTGTAAACCACTATACGGATCGTAAAAAGAAGAACTGTAAAATGATCGCATTGAAATTTGACATATAAAACATTATAATCTTATCTCGTAAATCAATTAAGATAATAATGGCGACAAATTACAAATTTGGCGAAGTGAAAAAACTCGCCTATTTATCATTTCGATGTTTTTATCACAAAACACGAAAGTCTATGCGGAAATTGTATTTACAGTTATGTTCTTTATTAAATGCTTTACCTAAACCATTATTTTGTTTTACTTCTTTGCATACAAAAATATTTAGTTTTTCAGTCATAATAACCAAGAAAAATTTGATGTCTCCTCGTAAAAATTTTTTTTTTTAATTTTGTATTTCTGACTATTTAGGGACTTTATTTATATGAAATTCTTTCATAATAACTTTTCCACTACACTACACTTCTTATAAAATCATACCAGACTTTTCAACTTTGTCTGATATTACAGAAAAATCCAAACTTTTGCGAGTCGGTGACGAAAATTTGGTATTAATTTTGACAGGTCATAATACAAAAGTGGATAAAGTTTTTCAAATATATTGTGTTATTATGTGCTTATTATATGTCTAATAACTAATTATTATACTCTAAAGAGTCACATTTCATAGAAAAACTATAGGAAATCACACTCAAAATATGGTAATTCTTTCATACTAATTACGTAAACAAATAGGTATGCGCACCCCGCGATTTCGCGAATATCGATAAAATTAGGCAGCGCGCCTGTCTATGCAATATCGCCGCGGTGCGTGCTCATTTGTTTAGGCAAATTCGGAGTGTGATTTTCTAGTTTCTTCTATGAAATGTGACTGGAGTATAATAATTAGTTATTGGACATCTAATAAGCGTCAAGTTTTCAATACATTCGAAAAACTTCTAACCACTTTTGTATGCCTTTGCAATTATTATGAAATCAGACTATCGCGGTTGCTTCACATTATAGCTTTTAAAACGAATTTACCGCGTGAAGTTTGTAGCACCCGACGTTTCTGATAAACTTATAATAATAATAATTATTATTATTAAAAAATCCTAGAAGAAAACTCAACAAACCATTTTTTTTTTATTTACTAAATTTCCAGTACAAAATTTTATAGTAACAACACTCATTTGATAAAAATAAAACAAACATGTAATACAAAATAAACAAATAAAACAATTGTACCGACTAAAATAAAAACTTTCATCAGTTGGATTAGGTATACATGTATTGGTTTCTTTATATACAAAGGAAACATAGAAAAATTTGACAAAAAAAATCTAAGTGAAAAAAGTTGACAAGATTGGATTTTATCAATTATATTTTATGCGACTTATGCTTTCAATTTTTTTATTGGTACTAAATTTCCAGTACAAAATACATGAACGTTTAAAAATTGCCACATTTGATAAAAACTTATAATGTATCACAAAAAACACATCATGTTACATCACAGCGTGATTACGTATGAATAAAAAAAATAGAATACAAACGAAACATAGAAAAATATAAACAATTAAAAAATTGCGGAGTATCGGCTTATTCAACGGTAGTGAGTAGTGAGCGACGGCGGCAACTTGTGGCTTGCCGATACAAACAAGCTGTACACTGAGAAAAATATAGCGCTGTAATACACGGAAATACGCATGTTTCAACAAGGATTACGTATATTTCATTAGGTGCGACTTGGGATCTCGCTTCTAACATGGCAGCATGTAGTAGTATACGTACGGTTAGTCGGACACATGAATCATGTTAAAATATAATGATACATATAATCGAGTAATGGAGTTTCATCAAAACTCCTTGTAATACAACAAAATTTCGAGTAAAACCTCATAAATAGAATAGAAAACGAATTTACCGCGTGAAATTTGTAGGACCCGACGTTTCGGTGACGTTGCAGCCGCCGTTGTCTAGGGTAGACAACGGCGGCTGCAACGTCACCGAAACGTCGGGTCCTACAAATTTCACGCGGTAAATTCGTTTTCTATCCTATTTATAATGTCAAACAACCGCGATAGTCTTCGATTTTAGAGTAAAACATCGTTATTCTATATAAAACATTATGTAAGAATCAATCTAATATTTTTCTCAGTGTGAGTCATACAGTTTATCAGTTGGTACATAAAATTATACCTAATGATGAAATACAGTTATTACCAAGTATCAGAGATGGATAACTTTTATTTTTTAGGATAGAAAACGAATTTACCGCGAGAAATTTGTAGGACCCCACGTTTCGGTGACGTTGCAGCCGCCTTTGTCTAGGGTAGACAACGTCACCGAAACGTCGGGTCCTACAAATTTCACGTGGTAAATTCGTTTTCTATCCTATTTATAATGTCACAACCGCGATAGTCTTCGATTTTGGATAACTTTTAGTTTGTATCGAGCACCGAGCCAACACCCCCCCCCCCCCAAATTCTACAGATCCAATCAATCATCACACATCCATCCATCCATCGTACTGAAATAATGATACTATAGGTAAACTAATGTCAACTATTTTTATAAAAATCACTATAAAACAGAGAATCAGCCTACTCCAATGTATGGAATTCCTCGAAACAAGGTGGTTCCAAACACAGTGGCTTTAAGCACTTCTTACACTGGAACCTGGTTCTTGGTCCAATCTTACCTGGTACTCGAGGACGACGTAGTTTGCACCAGATACATTGAATTCGCGGAGTACTACCTGCAGCATTGGCAGGTATTAGCTCTGGGTAATGTCCATGCCCAGAGCCTGAAAAACGTACAGCTGGTAAGCGGACGTCTCTGGTTGGTCGTACATGACTTGCTCGAAGAGGGACATGAGCCAAATGCTGCTCCATAATCTCTTCAATCAAATTTAATCGAAAGTCCTTGTGAGAAATCATTCTCTTCTCGGGAAAACACTTTCTGAAGACAATGCAACTGTTAAATACAGATACATTGAGGAGTCTCTTGAAAAGTTTCTTGTACCACTTCATATTTTTTTTAGTTTCAACCAGGAAAGGCTCTAGCTGTTGATCCTTCTTGTCAACACCACCCATTTTGAGATTGTAGTCCGCAATAAGCGCCGGTCTATAGTGTGATGGACGTCCAGGTCTACCGTCTATTAGTAGAGACTCAGTGGTATGGTATGTTGACGTTACGTAAATCTGGTTCTTATCTTGGTAAGCCATCACAACAACATCCCCGGAATGCCGTGCTAGACAAGTGCCTTGATCAACCTTTGCCAGTTGGAGCAGTGCCGGCACATTTTTGCGCGATCTACGCAAAGTGCCAACACAATCTGTTTTGTTCCGCTTCAGAAACCTTGATAACATAGGCGAATTGAACCAATTATCCATGTACAAAATATAGCCTTTGTTTAGAAGAGGCTTCATGAGGCGTGCGACAATCTCGGTGCTCTTTGGAAGCGGAGATTGATCAGCGTGATTTTTACCCGTATAAATATGAAACGACCACAGGTAACCAGTAGTCGATTCGCAAATTTCAAATGTTTTAATGCCGAATTTGGCGGATTTAGTTTTAATGAACTGCTTGAAGAGCAGGTTACCTTTCCATAACAGCAACGACTCATCCAACGATATGTCTTGTTCCATCACGTAATTAGTTTGAAACTTTTCGTTGAAGTGATCAACCAATGGACCAAGACAGAAAGTCCTGGGTGAGTCGGGCGTGCGGGTAGACTTGTCTACAAAATGAAGGGCTCCGCTTAAATACCAAAAACGGTCTTTTGATATTAGATTTCTAAACACGGGGTTTTTCAACAGGGGATGATTTGAAAATTTATCATTTTGTGATGGCAGCCTAACAATGCCACTCAAAAGGTAAAATGCAAGAAGTATCATTATTTCATGCACATTTGTCTCGTACCAATCTCTAGCAAACCTTTCCGAAGCAGCCGACAGTTCTATAGCATACCGATTAGTTTCCTGCACGATATGCTCCAGAATTTGATCGTCCCAAAAAGAGCGGAACGCCTCATATTCACTTTGGACCTGAACGGTAGGACCAGCGCGACAATGAAATTCTTCCCGGCGGCCCCTAAAAGTATCCATAGGGAACCACTGGAATTGCATTGCCGTTCTATCTCCTTCGAACAGTTCCCGCGATATGATGGATTCCGCATCCACTGACAACTCGTTCTCGTCGCTTTCGTCCGCATTCGTGCCGACGTCCCGCAGCCGCAATAACCTTGCTGTCTCCCTAGCGCGCCGATCACGAGAAACCTTCTCCGCCTTATCCACTAACTCTTTCAATGGCGCGGGGATGTCTTCATCATTCTTACATACTTCAATAATCGGATCACCTCGACACCACACAGTCTCACCGAGCACAGCTCTGTTGGCGGCGTGCCTACCGCCTCTAAACCCCCTCGACCCCGCCGCCGCTCGCCCCCGTCGCCCCCCGCCGGCTGCCCGCCCCCGGCGCCCGGCGCCCGCCGCGCCGCCTCCTTCGCCAGCCGCCGCGCCGGCCCGTCCGCTGCCCGCCGCTCCGCCCCGTGCGCCGGCTCTCAAGCGCCGCCCGCCCGCTGCTCTCCCCTGGACTCGCCCCGCCGCCGCCAAAGGGACGCTGAAAATTCAAATTTAAACAATGATGTTAGCTTACTGCAGATGCTGTTTTGAGTTGTGGAACGTTAAGAGAAGCTTTAGATGAAATCACAAAATGGACTCAAGTCTGGGTTATTAAAATCAACCCTAAGAAATGCATCTCGGTATAACGATAACGGACAACTAGAAATGGGCAAACCATATTGAAAACATCGTAAAACGGGCAAACTCACTTCTATATTTGGTAAAGAAAGCTTTTCAAGTATTGACGATACAGACATTTCAAAAAATTAACAAAACCTACAGTCGTCCTCTGATTGAGTATTGTTTTCAAATCTGGAATCCTTATTTTGCCAAGGACATCGACCCGCTTGAAAGTATACAACGTAGAGCGACAAAACTGCCAAAAACCTTAAGAAAAACACCCTATGAATGTAGATTAAAAATCCTCAAACTGACAACTCTGGAGCGACGGAGATGCAGAGGAGATCTCATAGAGACATACAAAATACTGAGGCAACACTATGACTGCCTAGAGTTGGAAAGCATGTTTGTGTTCAATTCAAACCGTCACTTAAGAGGTCACAGCCTGAAACCGCCGAGCGACCGAGATGCCAATGGGGTTCAAAAATCTGGAATACGCAGAACGACTCCGCAGATTGCAGCTGCCTACACTTAAGGATCGTCGGACCAGGGGTGACCTCGTTGAAACATATAAGATCCTCAACGAATGCTACAATTGCCCCTAAATTGCAATTGCCAACATAAATTTCAATAAATTTGTTTGTGATCGTTTTGTGAATTTCTGAAAACTTACTCGATGGTGAAAACAAAGTAAAAATAAGATAACCTTTAACTGGTGACGAGCGTTATAGTGCGCTTATATAGGAGAGATTATGGGAGAACGAAGACACGTGCGACCCCGTCGCACTTACGACGCACAATGGCAAATGTAGTCTGGCCGCTTCGGTTAATTCTCGCGTTTGTACTTTGTCTACTGTCTTGATGTACCTACCCCCACCAATCGATCGATCAAAAAGTCAATATAAAATGAATAAGTTCTAACCTTAGAGCACTCGGCGACCAAACAGAGGCAGGTGATGATGTGCCAGAGCCAGCGGGCGAAGACCGAAGAGCGCGCAACGGAGACCTCTGGAAAGTAAGAATATTCCGCCTTTACTATATTTGCTATATAAGGATTACAAAATATGGTGCGTGTATGTATGTGTGGGTGTGTGTATCTGTAGTGCGAATGTGCTTGTGAGTGCTTGTGCATGCTAATTCAATCCGATCTGATAATCAGCTTTTCACGTACTTCCTTAACAAAGGATCGACTATTCTGATGGTTAAATATGTCAATATCGTTAAAGCATACATTGTATGCATACATAACGCGCGGCAATAACGAATTGGAACCATAGTTAGTGTTGAACCTTGGTACGTAAAAAGTTGAGTGAGCACGTGCGAGTCGGGAAGGCGCTCATATGCTCACCCTACTCCGGAGGTATGAACTGTCCAACCCAGTATGAACACTTGTAGCAATTTTTTTAATATTATCTTTTATATTACTTGTAATTTCTTCTTATAATGATTATTTATTATGATTATTTTCTTTAATTATGATTGTTTGCTTTGCTACTATTGGCCCCACTTTGGGCACCATTTTGTAGCGAATTATTTTTTATTTACATTACTTATTGTTGTTGCTTCTATTGGCCCCACTTTGGGCACGCCATTTTGTAGCAATTTTTTTTAAATTTATCTTTTTATTTTCTTTTATTGTTATATTTAATTTCTTGTTATATTGTTTGAGTCTATGGATTATAATTTTAATATCTATGCTAATCAATCTTCAACCAATCTTCAAACAACCTTCAAACAGCCCCACCAATTGGGAGACATTTGTAGCGTATAACTTTTATTTTTATATTATTACTTACTTAGACGTGCGCGCGATGTGTCATCAGCGATAAGCGCTTGATGAAGAAGATAAAATTGAACGGAGAAGTGACTAAACGAAGAGGAAGATGCTAATATATGTATAAAGATATTCAAAGTATGCAGAGAATAAGATTTCAAGTGGATAGCCCTGTTTCCTCTTGTACGCGCTCCTTCATATGTGAATTTCTCCTGTCCTGACTAAAATGTATTCTCCAAAAGAAGAAGAAGAATAATAAGGAGTATTCTATGTGTCTAGACCAATTTGTTAGACCCTTATGCACTTGGTTTTAGATAGTTTGAATCAATTTGAGGTTTATAAGTTAAGATCGGCTTGTAACCTACACTTTTAAGATCTCGTCTTGATGAGAAATATTGATTTTTGATGTTCTATGACACAATTCTTATCTAGTGGATTATCAAAGGTGTTCTATAGTTAAATACTTCCAGATCAATGTATGCTAATAGTTTTAAGTCACTTTCTCAATATCGGTTGACGATTGCTCCAATCAGCTGAGATTTTTTTATTTTTTAAGGTACTTATAAGTACGATATTTGTCATTACTGAATATCCGACATCGTTTGATTTGTCGATGCACTATTTATCACACTGACGGATGCTACAGTCTTCCGTCAGGGCGTTGTGAACTCAGGAGTTATTTTTTTTATATATTTATTGGATCACGAGATAAATTTATACCAAGGCGCCAATCTCGCGTATTCCTTTACTGCGTATTTCCTTACTTTTAAGAAAAATAAAATAAAAATAAAAATAATAATAGTATGTAAATAATAGAAGTAGGTAAATGTATATATTTATGTATAAATGAGAATATTATATGTATAATGTTAAATATTATATAAACAAGTAAAATATTACCATAGTTCTATAATTGCAGTATAAAATTACGTGCGCATCTTAATTTAAAAGGAAAGAATCTACCCTAGTACGTGCACCTAGTTGGGTAGTTTTTAAGACATAATTTTTGTACTACTTTCTCTTAAATAAAGCATTATCTATATAGCTATATCAAGCTCTCGCTAGCTCGTTCACAGAGCACCAACACGGGTTTCTTAAAAATCGGTCGGTTGTTACAAACCTCGCTCATTTTACTGATTATACTTTGGGACGTATGGATCGGCGTATTCAGGTGGACGCGATATATACTGACTTCTCAAAGGCCTTTGATCGTGTCAATCATGTTGAGCTAATAGCTCTTTTATATACAATTGGCTTTTATTATAATTACAATATACATAGACAATTGACTTTTATATATAATTAACTTTAAATATACAATTGGCAATGATGAAATTCTGGAAGTAGATCGAGTGCGTGATCTAGGAGTCATCTTAGATCGCAAGCTTTTATGAATAAGCACATTGATTCAGTCGTCAACAGGGCTTACAGCACCCTCGGTTTTATCATGAGAGTTTGTAGACCTCTTAAAAACACTCATTCTTTGACAACGGTTTATGTTGCATACGTACGCAGCCTGCTTGAATTTGCTTCTAATATTTGGTCTCCACAGTATGCTACATACAAGCTGAGGATTGAGCGTATTCAAAAACGATTTATACGTCATCTAAATTACCGCTTATTTTCCAGCGGCTTGTCGTACGCTGAAGGTCTGCAACGCTACGGTTTAGAGACATTAGAGGACCGGCGAGTAGTATCAGATATGTCGTTTCTACATAAAAGTGTGTAATGATATAAAATCGAACGCCTCCTGTCAAATAGAATACTTAATATCTAAACCAAACCATGCCAAGTAAGTACACCTATTGCCATCTATACGCAGCAACGGGAAGGCAAGGTGAATGGTCTTCAAAGCGTAAAAGTAGTAATTAGTCGATTCATTCATTATCCTAAAATTTAAATCAATTTCAAAACTTGTAGCGACATCTAGCGGAAAAGAAAAGCGAGAAATGTTACCGTCGATAAGCAGATAACTGTAAAAATGCCGACAAGAGAATATAAAATGTATTAAAATAAGATTAAAACTCAATAAAACAATAAAACGTTTATATATTCGTTAAAAATGAAGCGTAATAGCAATAAACCACTAAATAAAATAAAACTAAATAGACTGAGCTAAATCATAATTAGAAATTGATTCGATAGATCAGATGCAGCACTAACGGATGAACGAACGCAGTAAAGGAATACGCGAGATTGGCGCCTTGGTATAAATTTATCTCGTGATCCAATAAATATATAAAAAAAATAACTCCTGAGTTCACAACGCCCTGACGGAAGACTGTAGCATCCGTCAGTGTGATAAATAGTGCATCGACAAATCAAACGATGTCGGATATTCAGTAATGACAAATATCGTACTTATAAGTACCTTAAAAAATAAAAAAATCTCAGCTGATTGGAGCAATCGTCAACCGATATTGAGAAAGTGACTTAAAACTATTAGCATACATTGATCTGGAAGTATTTAACTATAGAACACCTTTGATAATCCACTAGATAAGAATTGTGTCATAGAACATCAAAAATCAATATTTCTCATCAAGACGAGATCTTAAAAGTGTAGGTTACAAGCCGATCTTAACTTATAAACCTCAAATTGATTCAAACTATCTAAAACCAAGTGCATAAGGGTCTAACAAATTGGTCTAGACACATAGAATACTCCTTATTATTCTTCTTCTTCTTTTGGAGAATACATTTTAGTCAGGACAGGAGAAATTCACATATGAAGGAGCGCGTACAAGAGGAAACAGGGCTATCCACTTGAAATCTTATTCTCTGCATACTTTGAATATCTTTATACATATATTAGCATCTTCCTCTTCGTTTAGTCACTTCTCCGTTCAATTTTATCTTCTTCATCAAGCGCTTATCGCTGATGACACATCGCGCGCACGTCTAAGTAAGTAATAATATAAAAATAAAAGTTATACGCTACAAATGTCTCCCAATTGGTGGGGCTGTTTGAAGGTTGTTTGAAGATTGGTTGAAGATTGATTAGCATAGATATTAAAATTATAATCCATAGACTCAAACAATATAACAAGAAATTAAATATAACAATAAAAGAAAATAAAAAGATAAATTTAAAAAAAATTGCTACAAAATGGCGTGCCCAAAGTGGGGCCAATAGAAGCAACAACAATAAGTAATGTAAATAAAAAATAATTCGCTACAAAATGGTGCCCAAAGTGGGGCCAATAGTAGCAAAGCAAACAATCATAATTAAAGAAAATAATCATAATAAATAATCATTATAAGAAGAAATTACAAGTAATATAAAAGATAATATTAAAAAAATTGCTACAAGTGTTCATACTGGGTTGGACAGTTCATACCTCCGGAGTAGGGTGAGCATATGAGCGCCTTCCCGACTCGCACGTGCTCACTCAACTTTTTACGTACCAAGGTTCAACACTAACTATGGTTCCAATTCGTTATTGCCGCGCGTTATGTATGCATACAATGTATGCTTTAACGATATTGACATATTTAACCATCAGAATAGTCGATCCTTTGTTAAGGAAGTACGTGAAAAGCTGATTATCAGATCGGATTGAATTAGCATGCACAAGCACTCACAAGCACATTCGCACTACAGATACACACACCCACACATACATACACGCACCATATTTTGTAATCCTTATATAGCAAATATAGTAAAGGCGGAATATTCTTACTTTCCAGAGGTCTCCGTTGCGCGCTCTTCGGTCTTCGCCCGCTGGCTCTGGCACATCATCACCTGCCTCTGTTTGGTCGCCGAGTGCTCTAAGGTTAGAACTTATTCATTTTATATTGACTTTTTGATCGATCGATTGGTGGGGGTAGGTACATCAAGACAGTAGACAAAGTACAAACGCGAGAATTAACCGAAGCGGCCAGACTACATTTGCCATTGTGCGTCGTAAGTGCGACGGGGTCGCACGTGTCTTCGTTCTCCCATAATCTCTCCTATATAAGCGCACTATAACGCTCGTCACCAGTTAAAGGTTATCTTATTTTTACTTTGTTTTCACCATCGAGTAAGTTTTCAGAAATTCACAAAACGATCACAAACAAATTTATTGAAATTTATGTTGGCAATTGCAATTTAGGGGCAATTGTAGCATTCGTTGAGGATCTTATATGTTTCAACGAGGTCACCCCTGGTCCGACGATCCTTAAGTGTAGGCAGCTGCAATCTGCGGAGTCGTTCTGCGTATTCCAGATTTTTGAACCCCATTGGCATCTCGGTCGCTCGGCGGTTTCAGGCTGTGACCTCTTAAGTGACGGTTTGAATTGAACACAAACATGCTTTCCAACTCTAGGCAGTCATAGTGTTGCCTCAGTATTTTGTATGTCTCTATGAGATCTCCTCTGCATCTCCGTCGCTCCAGAGTTGTCAGTTTGAGGATTTTTAATCTACATTCATAGGGTGTTTTTCTTAAGGTTTTTGGCAGTTTTGTCGCTCTACGTTGTATACTTTCAAGCGGGTCGATGTCCTTGGCAAAATAAGGATTCCAGATTTGAAAACAATACTCAATCAGAGGACGACTGTAGGTTTTGTTAATTTTTTGAAATGTCTGTATCGTCAATACTTGAAAAGCTTTCTTTACCAAATATAGAAGTGAGTTTGCCCGTTTTACGATGTTTTCAATATGGTTTGCCCATTTCTAGTTGTCCGTTATCGTTATACCGAGATGCATTTCTTAGGGTTGATTTTAATAACCCAGACTTGAGTCCATTTTGTGATTTCATCTAAAGCTTCTCTTAACGTTCCACAACTCAAAACAGCATCTGCAGTAAGCTAACATCATTGTTTAAATTTGAATTTTCAGCGTCCCTTTGGCGGCGGCGGGGCGAGTCCAGGGGAGAGCAGCGGGCGGGCGGCGCTTGAGAGCCGGCGCACGGGGCGGAGCGGCGGGCAGCGGACGGGCCGGCGCGGCGGCTGGCGAAGGAGGCGGCGCGGCGGGCGCCGGGCGCCGGGGGCGGGCAGCCGGCGGGGGGCGACGGGGGCGAGCGGCGGCGGGGTCGAGGGGGTTTAGAGGCGGTAGGCACGCCGCCAACAGAGCTGTGCTCGGTGAGACTGTGTGGTGTCGAGGTGATCCGATTATTGAAGTATGTAAGAATGATGAAGACATCCCCGCGCCATTGAAAGAGTTAGTGGATAAGGCGGAGAAGGTTTCTCGTGATCGGCGCGCTAGGGAGACAGCAAGGTTATTGCGGCTGCGGGACGTCGGCACGAATGCGGACGAAAGCGACGAGAACGAGTTGTCAGTGGATGCGGAATCCATCATATCGCGGGAACTGTTCGAAGGAGATAGAACGGCAATGCAATTCCAGTGGTTCCCTATGGATACTTTTAGGGGCCGCCGGGAAGAATTTCATTGTCGCGCTGGTCCTACCGTTCAGGTCCAAAGTGAATATGAGGCGTTCCGCTCTTTTTGGGACGATCAAATTCTGGAGCATATCGTGCAGGAAACTAATCGGTATGCTATAGAACTGTCGGCTGCTTCGGAAAGGTTTGCTAGAGATTGGTACGAGACAAATGTGCATGAAATAATGATACTTCTTGCATTTTACCTTTTGAGTGGCATTGTTAGGCTGCCATCACAAAATGATAAATTTTCAAATCATCCCCTGTTGAAAAACCCCGTGTTTAGAAATCTAATATCAAAAGACCGTTTTTGGTATTTAAGCGGAGCCCTTCATTTTGTAGACAAGTCTACCCGCACGCCCGACTCACCCAGGACTTTCTGTCTTGGTCCATTGGTTGATCACTTCAACGAAAAGTTTCAAACTAATTACGTGATGGAACAAGACATATCGTTGGATGAGTCGTTGCTGTTATGGAAAGGTAACCTGCTCTTCAAGCAGTTCATTAAAACTAAATCCGCCAAATTCGGCATTAAAACATTTGAAATTTGCGAATCGACTACTGGTTACCTGTGGTCGTTTCATATTTATACGGGTAAAAATCACGCTGATCAATCTCCGCTTCCAAAGAGCACCGAGATTGTCGCACGCCTCATGAAGCCTCTTCTAAACAAAGGCTATATTTTGTACATGGATAATTGGTTCAATTCGCCTATGTTATCAAGGTTTCTGAAGCGGAACAAAACAGATTGTGTTGGCACTTTGCGTAGATCGCGCAAAAATGTGCCGGCACTGCTCCAACTGGCAAAGGTTGATCAAGGCACTTGTCTAGCACGGCATTCCGGGGATGTTGTTGTGATGGCTTACCAAGATAAGAACCAGATTTACGTAACGTCAACATACCATACCACTGAGTCTCTACTAATAGACGGTAGACCTGGACGTCCATCACACTATAGACCGGCGCTTATTGCGGACTACAATCTCAAAATGGGTGGTGTTGACAAGAAGGATCAACAGCTAGAGCCTTTCCTGGTTGAAACTAAAAAAAATATGAAGTGGTACAAGAAACTTTTCAAGAGACTCCTCAATGTATCTGTATTTAACAGTTGCATTGTCTTCAGAAAGTGTTTTCCCGAGAAGAGAATGATTTCTCACAAGGACTTTCGATTAAATTTGATTGAAGAGATTATGGAGCAGCATTTGGCTCATGTCCCTCTTCGAGCAAGTCATGTACGACCAACCAGAGACGTCCGCTTACCAGCTGTACGTTTTTCAGGCTCTGGGCATGGACATTACCCAGAGCTAATACCTGCCAATGCTGCAGGTAGTACTCCGCGAATTCAATGTATCTGGTGCAAACTACGTCGTCCTCGAGTACCAGGTAAGATTGGACCAAGAACCAGGTTCCAGTGTAAGAAGTGCTTAAAGCCACTGTGTTTGGAACCACCTTGTTTCGAGGAATTCCATACATTGGAGTAGGCTGATTCTCTGTTTTATAGTGATTTTTATAAAAATAGTTGACATTAGTTTACCTATAGTATCATTATTTCAGTACGATGGATGGATGGATGTGTGATGATTGATTGGATCTGTAGAATTTGGGGGGGGGGGGGTGTTGGCTCGGTGCTCGATACAAACTAAAAGTTATCCAAAATCGAAGACTATCGCGGTTGTGACATTATAAATAGGATAGAAAACGAATTTACCACGTGAAATTTGTAGGACCCGACGTTTCGGTGACGTTGTCTACCCTAGACAAAGGCGGCTGCAACGTCACCGAAACGTGGGGTCCTACAAATTTCTCGCGGTAAATTCGTTTTCTATCCTAAAAAATAAAAGTTATCCATCTCTGATACTTGGTAATAACTGTATTTCATCATTAGGTATAATTTTATGTACCAACTGATAAACTGTATGACTCACACTGAGAAAAATATTAGATTGATTCTTACATAATGTTTTATATAGAATAACGATGTTTTACTCTAAAATCGAAGACTATCGCGGTTGTTTGACATTATAAATAGGATAGAAAACGAATTTACCGCGTGAAATTTGTAGGACCCGACGTTTCGGTGACGTTGCAGCCGCCGTTGTCTACCCTAGACAACGGCGGCTGCAACGTCACCGAAACGTCGGGTCCTACAAATTTCACGCGGTAAATTCGTTTTCTATTCTATTTATGAGGTTTTACTCGAAATTTTGTTGTATTACAAGGAGTTTTGATGAAACTCCATTACTCGATTATATGTATCATTATATTTTAACATGATTCATGTGTCCGACTAACCGTACGTATACTACTACATGCTGCCATGTTAGAAGCGAGATCCCAAGTCGCACCTAATGAAATATACGTAATCCTTGTTGAAACATGCGTATTTCCGTGTATTACAGCGCTATATTTTTCTCAGTGTACAGCTTGTTTGTATCGGCAAGCCACAAGTTGCCGCCGTCGCTCACTACTCACTACCGTTGAATAAGCCGATACTCCGCAATTTTTTAATTGTTTATATTTTTCTATGTTTCGTTTGTATTCTATTTTTTTTATTCATACGTAATCACGCTGTGATGTAACATGATGTGTTTTTTGTGATACATTATAAGTTTTTATCAAATGTGGCAATTTTTAAACGTTCATGTATTTTGTACTGGAAATTTAGTACCAATAAAAAAATTGAAAGCATAAGTCGCATAAAATATAATTGATAAAATCCAATCTTGTCAACTTTTTTCACTTAGATTTTTTTTGTCAAATTTTTCTATGTTTCCTTTGTATATAAAGAAACCAATACATGTATACCTAATCCAACTGATGAAAGTTTTTATTTTAGTCGGTACAATTGTTTTATTTGTTTATTTTGTATTACATGTTTGTTTTATTTTTATCAAATGAGTGTTGTTACTATAAAATTTTGTACTGGAAATTTAGTAAATAAAAAAAAAATGGTTTGTTGAGTTTTCTTCTAGGATTTTTTAATAATAATAATTATTATTATTATAAATAGCTTTTAAAACGAATTTACCGCGTGAAGTTTGTAGCACCCGACGTTTCGGCGATGTTGCAGCGGCCGCTGTCCAGTCTACTCTGGATAACGGCGGCTGCAACGTCGCCGAAACGTCGGGTGCTACAAACTTCACGCGGTAAATTCGTTTTTTAACCACTTTGTATAATGCCTTTGCCATTATTATAAAATCAAAAACTTAACGCGTTTGTTTGACATTATAAATAGCTTTATAAACGAATTTACCGCGTGAAGTTTGTAGCACCCGACGTTTCGGCGATGTTGCAGCGGCCGCTGTCCAGTCTACCCTGGACAACGGCGGCTGCAACGTCGCCGAAACGTCGGGTGCCACATAGTTCACGCGGTAAATTCGTTTATAAAGCTATTTATAATGTCAAACAACCGCGATAATCTTTTTCATAATAATTGCAAAGGCATGATACAAATGTGGTTAAAAAACGAATTTACCACGTAAAGTTTAGACACCAACGTTTCGGCGACGTTGCAGCCGCCGCTGTCCAGTCTACCCTGGGCAACGTCGCCGAAACGTCGGGTGCTACACACTTCACGCGGTAAATTCGTTTATAAAGCTATAATGTGAAGCAACCGCGATAGTCTGATTTCATAATAATTGCAAAGGCATACAAAAGTGGTTAGAAGTTTTTCGAATGTATTGAAAACTTGACGCTTATTAGATGTCCAATAACTAATTATTATACTCCAGTCACATTTCATAGAAGAAACTAGAAAATCACACTCCGAATTTGCCTAAACAAATGAGCACGCACCGCGGCGATATTGCATAGACAGGCGCGCTGCCTAATTTTATCGATATTCGCGAAATCGCGGGGTGCGCATACCTATTTGTTTACGTAATTAGTATGAAAGAATTACCATATTTTGAGTGTGATTTCCTATAGTTTTTCTATGAAATGTGACTCTTTAGAGTATAATAATTAGTTATTAGACATATAATAAGCACATAATAACACAATATATTTGAAAAACTTTATCCACTTTTGTATTATGACCTGTCAAAATTAATACCAAATTTTCGTCACCGACTCGCAAAAGTTTGGATTTTTCTGTAATATCAGACAAAGTTGAAAAGTCTGGTATGATTTTATAAGAAGTGTAGTGTAGTGGAAAAGTTATTATGAAAGAATTTCATATAAATAAAGTCCCTAAATAGTCAGAAATACAAAATTAAAAAAAAAAATTTTTACGAGGAGACATCAAATTTTTCTTGGTTATTATGACTGAAAAACTAAATATTTTTGTATGCAAAGAAGTAAAACAAAATAATGGTTTTGGTAAAGCATTTAATAAAGAACATAACTGTAAATACAATTTCCGCATAGACTTTCGTGTTTTGTGATAAAAACATCGAAATGATAAATAGGCGAGTTTTTTCACTTCGCCAAATTTGTAATTTGTCGCCATTATTATCTTAATTGATTTACGAGATAAGATTATAATGTTTTATATGTCAAATTTCAATGCGATCATTTTACAGTTCTTCTTTTTACGATCCGTATAGTCGTTTACAAGTTATGGTCGTTTTTATCAAGGTCGTCGACTGGCGTTGATTTCGCGCGCGAAAATGTCGCGCGCAAAAGTGATGGGTGAGTTTTTACCTCGCAACAGGAGGGGTTAATATTCATATTGAAAAATTTAAATATTTTAAGTGTTCTGTGTGTAAATTACTTATTATTATCTGAAATCTCAATCTAAGATATTTATATAATGTTAAACCTTTTCAGCTAATGTATTCCGTTTACTGAGTCATTACTAATAGTATAAATCCTGAAAAAATGTTGTTTTTTATCGCAATTCAAAATTTAAAAATAATAATTTAAATATTTGAAATTTCAAAATCTAAAAACGCCATTTTATAGAGCTTATCGAGGCGGCCAATATCGGCAAAGACCATAACACGATACGATTTGTCTTCATCGATCTATTGAGGAAATTTGTTTTTTTAATATTCATATTGAAAAATTTAAATATTTTAAGTGTTCTGTTTGTAAATTACTTATTAATATCTGAAATCTCAATCTAAGATATTTATATAATGTGAAACCTTTTCAGCTAATGTATTCCGTTTACTGAGTCATTACTAATAGTATAAATCCTGAAAAAATGTTGTTTTTTATCGCAATTCAAAATTTAAAAAGAATAATTTAAATATTTGAAATTTCAAAATCTAAAAACGCCATTTTGTAGAGCTTATCGAGGCGGCCAATATCGGCAAAGACCATAACACGATACGATTTGTCTTCATCGATCTATTGAGGAAATTTGTTTTTTTAATATTCATATTGAAAAATTTAAATATTTTAAGTGTTCTGTGTGTAAATTACTTATTATTATCTGAAATCTCAATCTAAGATATTTATATAATGTGAAACCTTTTCAGCTAATGTATTCCGTTTACTGAGTCATTACTAATAGTATAAATCCTGAAAAAATGTTGTTTTTTATCGCAATTCAAAATTTAAAAATAATAATTTAAATATTTTAAATTTCAAAATCTAAAAACGCCATTTTGTAGAGCTTATCGAGGCGGCCAATATCGGCAAAGACCATAACACGATACGATTTGTCTTCATCGATCTATTGAGGAAATTTGTTTTTTTAATATTCATATTGAAAAATTTTAATATTTTAAGTGTTCTGTGTGTAAATTACCGTCTTACATACATACACACTTACCGTCTTACATACATACACACTTACCGTCTTACATACATACACACTTACCGTCTTACATACATACACACTTACCGTCTTACATACATACACACTTACCGTCTTACATACATACACACTTACCGTCTTACATACATACACACTTACCGTCTTACATACATACACACTTACCGTCTTACATACATACACACTTACCGTCTTACATACATACACACTTACCGTCTTACATACATACACACTTACCGTCTTACCCTACATACACACTTACCGTCTTACATACATACACACTTACCGTCTTACATACATACACACTTACCGTCTTACATACATACACACTTACCGTCTTACATACATACACACTTACCGTCTTACATACATAAACACTTACCGTCTTACATACATACACACTTACCGTCTTACATACATACACACTTACCGTCTTACATACATACACACTTACCGTCTTACATACATACACACTTACCGTCTTACATACATACACACTTACCGTCTTACATACATACACACTTACCGTCTTACATACATACACACTTACCGTCTTACATACATACACACTTACCGTCTTACATACATACACACTTACCGTCTTACATACATACACACTTACCGTCTTACATACATACACACTTACCGTCTTCCATACATACACACTTACCGTCTTACATACATACACACTTACCGTCTTACATACATACACACTTACCGTCTTACATACATACACACTTACCGTCTTACATACATACACACTTACCGTCTTACATACATACACACTTACCGTCTTACATACATACACACTTACCGTCTTACATACATACACACTTACCGTCTTACATACATACACACTTACCGTCTTACATACATACACACTTACCGTCTTACATACATACACACTTACCGTCTTACATACATACACACTTACCGTCTTACATACATACACACTTACCGTCTTACATACATACACACTTACCGTCTTACATACATACACACTTACCGTCTTACATACATACACACTTACCGTCTTACATACATACACACTTACCGTCTTACATACATACACACTTACCGTCTTACATACATACACACTTACCGTCTTACATACATACACACTTACCGTCTTACATACATACACACTTACCGTCTTACATACATACACACTTACCGTCTTACATACATACACACTTACCGTCTTACATACATACACACTTACCGTCTTACATACATACACACTTACCGTCTTACATACATACACACTTACCGTCTTACATACATACACACTTACCGTCTTACATACATACACACTTACCGTCTTACATACATACACACTTACTACTTACTTACATACATACACACTTACCGTCTTACATACATACACACTTACCGTCTTACATACATACACACTTACCGTCTTACATACATACACACTTACCGTCTTACATACATACACACTTACCGTCTTACATACATACACACTTACCGTCTTACATACATACACACTTACCGTCTTACATACATACACACTTACCGTCTTACATACATACACACTTACCGTCTTACATACATACACACTTACCGTCTTACATACATACACACTTACCGTCTTACATACATACACACTTACCGTCTTACATACATACACACTTACCGTCTTACATACATACACACTTACCGTCTTACATACATACACACTTACCGTCTTACATACATACACACTTACCGTCTTACATACATACACACTTACCGTCTTACATACATACACACTTACCGTCTTACATACATACACACTTACCGTCTTACATACATACACACTTACCGTCTTACATACATACACACTTACCGTCTTACATACATACACACTTACCGTCTTACATACATACACACTTACCGTCTTACATACATACACACTTACCGTCTTACATACATACACACTTACCGTCTTACATACATACACACTTACCGTCTTACATACATACACACTTACCGTCTTACATACATACACACTTACCGTCTTACATACATACACACTTACCGTCTTACATACATACACACTTACCGTCTTACATACATACACACTTACCGTCTTACATACATACACACTTACCGTCTTACATACATACACACTTACCGTCTTACATACATACACACTTACCGTCTTACATACATACACACTTACCGTCTTACATACATACACACTTACCGTCTTACATACATACACACTTACCGTCTTACATACATACACACTTACCGTCTTACATACATACACACTTACCGTCTTACATACATACACACTTACCGTCTTACATACATACACACTTACCGTCTTACATACATACACACTTACCGTCTTACATACATACACACTTACCGTCTTACATACATACACACTTACCGTCTTACATACATACACACTTACCGTCTTACATACATACACACTTACCGTCTTACATACATACACACTTACCGTCTTACATACATACACACTTACCGTCTTACATACATACACACTTACCGTCTTACATACATACACACTTACCGTCTTACATACATACACACTTACCGTCTTACATACATACACACTTACCGTCTTACATACATACACACTTACCGTCTTACATACATACACACTTACCGTCTTACATACATACACACTTACCGTCTTACATACATACACACTTACCGTCTTACATACATACACACTTACCGTCTTACATACATACACACTTACCGTCTTACATACATACACACTTACCGTCTTACATACATACACACTTACCGTCTTACATACATACACACTTACCGTCTTACATACATACACACTTACCGTCTTACATACATACACACTTACCGTCTTACATACATACACACTTACCGTCTTACATACATACACACTTACCGTCTTACATACATACACACTTACCGTCTTACATACATACACACTTACCGTCTTACATACATACACACTTACCGTCTTACATACATACACACTTACCGTCTTACATACATACACACTTACCGTCTTACATACATACACACTTACCGTCTTACATACATACACACTTACCGTCTTACATACATACACACTTACCGTCTTACATACATACACACTTACCGTCTTACATACATACACACTTACCGTCTTACATACATACACACTTACCGTCTTACATACATACACACTTACCGTCTTACATACATACACACTTACCGTCTTACATACATACACACTTACCGTCTTACATACATACACACTTACCGTCTTACATACATACACACTTACCGTCTTACATACATACACACTTACCGTCTTACATACATACACACTTACCGTCTTACATACATACACACTTACCGTCTTACATACATACACACTTACCGTCTTACATACATACACACTTACCGTCTTACATACATACACACTTACCGTCTTACATACATACACACTTACCGTCTTACATACATACACACTTACCGTCTTACATACATACACACTTACCGTCTTACATACATACACACTTACCGTCTTACATACATACACACTTACCGTCTTACATACATACACACTTACCGTCTTACATACATACACACTTACCGTCTTACATACATACACACTTACCGTCTTACATACATACACACTTACCGTCTTACATACATACACACTTACCGTCTTACATACATACACACTTACCGTCTTACATACATACACACTTACCGTCTTACATACATACACACTTACCGTCTTACATACATACACACTTACCGTCTTACATACATACACACTTACCGTCTTACATACATACACACTTACCGTCTTACATACATACACACTTACCGTCTTACATACATACACACTTACCGTCTTACATACATACACACTTACCGTCTTACATACATACACACTTACCGTCTTACATACATACACACTTACCGTCTTACATACATACACACTTACCGTCTTACATACATACACACTTACCGTCTTACATACATACACACTTACCGTCTTACATACATACACACTTACCGTCTTACATACATACACACTTACCGTCTTACATACATACACACTTACCGTCTTACATACATACACACTTACCGTCTTACATACATACACACTTACCGTCTTACATACATACACACTTACCGTCTTACATACATACACACTTACCGTCTTACATACATACACACTTACCGTCTTACATACATACACACTTACCGTCTTACATACATACACACTTACCGTCTTACATACATACACACTTACCGTCTTACATACATACACACTTACCGTCTTACATACATACACACTTACCGTCTTACATACATACACACTTACCGTCTTACATACATACACACTTACCGTCTTACATACATACACACTTACCGTCTTACATACATACACACTTACCGTCTTACATACATACACACTTACCGTCTTACATACATACACACTTACCGTCTTACATACATACACACTTACCGTCTTACATACATACACACTTACCGTCTTACATACATACACACTTACCGTCTTACATACATACACACTTACCGTCTTACATACATACACACTTACCGTCTTACATACATACACACTTACCGTCTTACATACATACACACTTACCGTCTTACATACATACACACTTACCGTCTTACATACATACACACTTACCGTCTTACATACATACACACTTACCGTCTTACATACATACACACTTACCGTCTTACATACATACACACTTACCGTCTTACATACATACACACTTACCGTCTTACATACATACACACTTACCGTCTTACATACATACACACTTACCGTCTTACATACATACACACTTACCGTCTTACATACATACACACTTACCGTCTTACATACATACACACTTACCGTCTTACATACATACACACTTACCGTCTTACATACATACACACTTACCGTCTTACATACATACACACTTACCGTCTTACATACATACACACTTACCGTCTTACATACATACACACTTACCGTCTTACATACATACACACTTACCGTCTTACATACATACACACTTACCGTCTTACATACATACACACTTACCGTCTTACATACATACACACTTACCGTCTTACATACATACACACTTACCGTCTTACATACATACACACTTACCGTCTTACATACATACACACTTACCGTCTTACATACATACACACTTACCGTCTTACATACATACACACTTACCGTCTTACATACATACACACTTACCGTCTTACATACATACACACTTACCGTCTTACATACATACACACTTACCGTCTTACATACATACACACTTACCGTCTTACATACATACACACTTACCGTCTTACATACATACACACTTACCGTCTTACATACATACACACTTACCGTCTTACATACATACACACTTACCGTCTTACATACATACACACTTACCGTCTTACATACATACACACTTACCGTCTTACATACATACACACTTACCGTCTTACATACATACACACTTACCGTCTTACATACATACACACTTACCGTCTTACATACATACACACTTACCGTCTTACATACATACACACTTACCGTCTTACATACATACACACTTACCGTCTTACATACATACACACTTACCGTCTTACATACATACACACTTACCGTCTTACATACATACACACTTACCGTCTTACATACATACACACTTACCGTCTTACATACATACACACTTACCGTCTTACATACATACACACTTACCGTCTTACATACATACACACTTACCGTCTTACATACATACACACTTACCGTCTTACATACATACACACTTACCGTCTTACATACATACACACTTACCGTCTTACATACATACACACTTACCGTCTTACATACATACACACTTACCGTCTTACATACATACACACTTACCGTCTTACATACATACACACTTACCGTCTTACATACATACACACTTACCGTCTTACATACATACACACTTACCGTCTTACATACATACACACTTACCGTCTTACATACATACACACTTACCGTCTTACATACATACACACTTACCGTCTTACATACATACACACTTACCGTCTTACATACATACACACTTACCGTCTTACATACATACACACTTACCGTCTTACATACATACACACTTACCGTCTTACATACATACACACTTACCGTCTTACATACATACACACTTACCGTCTTACATACATACACACTTACCGTCTTACATACATACACACTTACCGTCTTACATACATACACACTTACCGTCTTACATACATACACACTTACCGTCTTACATACATACACACTTACCGTCTTACATACATACACACTTACCGTCTTACATACATACACACTTACCGTCTTACATACATACACACTTACCGTCTTACATACATACACACTTACCGTCTTACATACATACACACTTACCGTCTTACATACATACACACTTACCGTCTTACATACATACACACTTACCGTCTTACATACATACACACTTACCGTCTTACATACATACACACTTACCGTCTTACATACATACACACTTACCGTCTTACATACATACACACTTACCGTCTTACATACATACACACTTACCGTCTTACATACATACACACTTACCGTCTTACATACATACACACTTACCGTCTTACATACATACACACTTACCGTCTTACATACATACACACTTACCGTCTTACATACATACACACTTACCGTCTTACATACATACACACTTACCGTCTTACATACATACACACTTACCGTCTTACATACATACACACTTACCGTCTTACATACATACACACTTACCGTCTTACATACATACACACTTACCGTCTTACATACATACACACTTACCGTCTTACATACATACACACTTACCGTCTTACATACATACACACTTACCGTCTTACATACATACACACTTACCGTCTTACATACATACACACTTACCGTCTTACATACATACACACTTACCGTCTTACATACATACACACTTACCGTCTTACATACATACACACTTACCGTCTTACATACATACACACTTACCGTCTTACATACATACACACTTACCGTCTTACATACATACACACTTACCGTCTTACATACATACACACTTACCGTCTTACATACATACACACTTACCGTCTTACATACATACACACTTACCGTCTTACATACATACACACTTACCGTCTTACATACATACACACTTACCGTCTTACATACATACACACTTACCGTCTTACATACATACACACTTACCGTCTTACATACATACACACTTACCGTCTTACATACATACACACTTACCGTCTTACATACATACACACTTACCGTCTTACATACATACACACTTACCGTCTTACATACATACACACTTACCGTCTTACATACATACACACTTACATACATACACACTTACAGTCTTACATACATACACACTTACCGTCTTACATACATACACACTTACCGTCTTACATACATACACACTTACCGTCTTACATACATACACACTTACCGTCTTACATACATACACACTTACCGTCTTACATACATACACACTTACCGTCTTACATACATACACACTTACCGTCTTACATACATACACACTTACCGTCTTACATACATACACACTTACCGTCTTACATACATACACACTTACCGTCTTACATACATACACACTTACCGTCTTACATACATACACACTTACCGTCTTACATACATACACACTTACCGTCTTACATACATACACACTTACCGTCTTACATACATACACACTTACCGTCTTACATACATACACACTTACCGTCTTACATACATACACACTTACCGTCTTACATACATACACACTTCAAAATTGTTCGTGCCCAACGCTACAGTGTGAACGGTACAAGCTCCGGTCAAATTATTTTATTTTTAATGTTAAAAGTGGAAATTTCATTAATTTACCTTAATTATTAAATGGACGGTGACAGCACAGTTGCGACGAAACAGAATCACCGATTAATTACAACACAGTGAGTGATTTTTGCACTTCAAATTATTGATAACTATTCATAACGGAAGAGATTTGAAATTCGAACCGGATATTTTTGGCACAACTAATCACGAACTTGATATTTTTCTTTCGATATTAAGGAACAAAATAAATCGTAAACAAAGAACTGCACAGCTCTACGTCATCTGTCAACGGCGACCGAAGAAAAACGAAAGATTTTGTCGATTCGATGCACATTCCACAACAGTTATCCATTTTCCCAAACCACTGGTAACTCGCGAATAGCGGTTCCCTATAATTTGGTTACGATTTGGCATTATTTGTTTATAATACATAAACCGCGACGAGCATCTAAACAACGCGACGGCCATTTTTCTCAACCAATATTAGACTACCCACATTATATATCAGCTGCGGAACGGACGAACGGATGAGAAAAATTGTTTCTGGTACTCTAAAGTAAAACCGTTATTACACCAACGATTGCAAACTGTATTCTGTTACGTATTAATTATACAGAAAACATACGTAAGTAAAAATATATTATTATTAAAATGAGTCCTCGAAAGACTCGATCGCAGATGGATACTCATCTGTTTTCTATAGACCTAGATTTGGAATCGAATCTGGATTGGGATACTGAAATAAAAAAATTACGAAAAGAAGTAAACACAGAACGTACGTTAAGTAGAAAGCTTCAAAAAGAAATAGACGATAATTCGGAAGAGTTCGATAAAATCTGTGAGGAAATGAATAAATTGAAGAAGAAGCTTAATACTCTGAAACAAGCACGCGATACCGCAAAGGAAAAAAATCTTGAATTAGAATCGGAGATGACGAAACTTACTGAAATTATAAAAGAAAATGATACGGTACTAAAACCCCTCAGAGATCAAATCACCTCACTTCTGGCTGAAAATGGCATTTTAAAACAAAAACTACTACTAACAAACGAGGAAACACAACATAAAAATACGGACAGTAACCTGAACCAAACAACAAAAACATCTAGTAAGAGGAAAAATGACAATAGCAACGTGCAAAGCCAATCAAGTATTCAAAAACAATCTACAAAAAAAAGTAAGATCTCCAAAGCCCAAAAACCTGATAATGCACATAAAACAACGAAAACGTCGATAAAAACACAAATAACCCTTGGAGTAAATGGGTATTTTCATGGATGCATATGTCTCTTTTGCAGGATTTTCGGCGACATCGACCTTAAAGTACTATAACTACAAAACTACTACACCAATCATAAAAAGAACAACTGCACAATGATTGCATTGAAATTTCGAATATAGAATATTGAAATATCATTTTGTAAAACAATTAGATAATTATGAATAAATATGAGAACGTGAAAGAAGTGAAAAAAACGCGGAACCAGATCTGGTCGTATCATACTCAACGGATAATTGTTTCAGAACCAAATTTGGTCGTATCATACTCAAGGGGTTAAGTACAGGAGGGAAGAAAATGCAAGTTGTTAGAAATGAAACCGAGAAGAAGCCGAAAGTGATTTTAATTGCAGATGAGAACGGCAAAGGTTGCGCAAGCAAACTTAAACACAGCCTGAAAGATACGAATGTAAGTGGGATTGTAAAAACACATTCTCCACAATTTTGTCTCGGTGAAGAAACTGACATCCTTGCAAAAAATCTTGACAAAAAAGATTTTTATATTGTATTTGGAGGTATTCATCATTCCTACTTCCACAAAACAAAGCCATTATTATTGATACAGTCAACAAAGACAAATCTGTTAAGGATACTAAATGCTACGATACACACTAATGTAATAATAACATCAATACCATATAGACTTGACAATACGAGGGCAAACGAAGATATATATAAATTGAACATAATGATGGCCGAGCAGATTGCTAAATTTACACATGCCAAGCTAGTATGGCTAACTGACTACTTGGATGAAAACGACTATTCTAAAAATGGCTCAGTGCTCAACTCTACAGGAAAAAATAAATTTTCTGAGTGTATAACATATGAGATCACAAACAGTAAAACCAGAAAGCCCTTTCTATATTAACTCCTCGGTGGAGGAGAACATTAACAAGGATAGTATAGCAATGACGATATGCCAAACACGACACAAAACTTACAGAGAAAATCAAGGGGTCAACGAAAATGAACATTTTACGATGAAAGCAGATGATAAGGAATTAAACCGTAAAAAGCAGCTTGGAATCATGCATTTGAATATACAAGGAATAAATAAAAAACATCTAAGCATGGAGATCATCCTTGAAAAATACTGTATTCACGTGGCCTGCCTAACAGAGCATTGGATGCAGACAAATAATATCAATTTGCTACATATTAACCGTTTCAAACTTGCAAGCTACTTTTGTCGAAAAGATCACATAAGAGGCGGTAGCTGTATCTTGGTTAAAAATGAGATAAATGTCAAAACCAGGGATGATATAACATCATTATCCGTAGAACGAAACACGGAAATATCCTGTGTAGAAATTACACAACAGAAATGTGTCATTGTTTGTATTTATAGGGTCCCAAACAGTGACTTTAACGTGTTCATGTCTTGCCTCGAATCGATTATGGACAAACTCTCAAACTCCTCCAAGCAGATTGTGGTGTGTGGTGATTTTAATGTTAATATCCTAGAAAACTCAGGCAATAGCAATAAGCTAAGAGACTCTTTTACATCATGTGGCTTTACGATGGCATTTAATACTCCAACCAGGATTAATGAACTCAGTGCGACCTGCATCGATAACATATTTTATAGAACGGCAATTTTTTGCTCTATTGATAATGTAATTATACCCTTTTCTGACCATAATGCTCAGATGATCCACTTAGAATCAAATTTGACGAACCCAAATAGTAAGCATGTGTGGAAAAGACAATTCGGCTTTAACGCTATTAACTCATTTATTAGATTATTAAATAAAGAATGCTTTACTACTGATTCATCAGACCCAAATTCTGACTATGACAATTTTATAAAAGTTTTTAATCGTCATTTTGAAGCTTGCTTTCCCTCGAAATACAGACTAGTGTCAACAAAAGGCGGTACGCCTTCTTGGATTGATAATGAGCTTAGAAACGATCTAGGAAAACTTCAAATTCTACAGGATAATTTAAATCAAAACACAAATTCATTACTTAAGGACTATTATACGAACTGTAAACAAAAATATGACAAAGCAGTAATAGCGGCTAAGAAAAATACTATAGAAGAAGAGATTAAGCAGTCGAATAACAAAACCAAAACTATGTGGAGTATCATCAATAGAGAGGGGAGAAATATTTCAAGTAAGGCAAATGAACCTATTCAATTACTTCACAATGGTTCTAAAGTCTCTGATCCTACAGAAACGGCAAATATACTCAATGAATATTTTACAAACGCTGTTAAACGAATGACAAATTCTCCTAGTTCACCCTCTTCAACAATTGTAGGTGAGATACCAGCATCAATACTGTTGCATCCTATAACTTCCATTGAATTTGATAAGGCCTTGAATGGCATTAAAACAAAAACATCAATGGATATCTGGGCACACTCGATTAAATTAATAAAGAATATAGCACCAACGATTTCCAACACCTTGAGGTCTATTTTTAATAATTGTATGAAACAAGGTGTTTTCCCAAATTTAATGAAAATAGCAAAGATAGTACCAGTCTTTAAAAAAGGGAACAAAACTGACCCTGAAAATTACAGGCCAATTTCACTGCTTCCAGCTTTCTCCAAAATTTTCGAAAAAATTTTATATAACAGGCTATATCTATTCGCAAATAAATTCGATATACTAAATAAATATCAATATGGTTTTAGGAAGAACATGTCCACCACCTCGGCGATTTCGGAGATGGTAAATTTCATTACCGACACTTTTGAAAATTCTTCCCAACCCGTGGCAGTTTTTTGTGATCTATCCAAAGCGTTTGATTCGGTTGACCACGAAATACTGCTCAATAAATTAAACAGTTATGGGATTCGGGGCAAAGCCAATAACATGATGAAATCCTACTTAACAGGCAGGTCACAGGTAGTAGAAATAGATGGATTTAGATCTACACCTCAACCGATAACCTGCGGAGTTCCCCAGGGATCGATTCTTGGTCCATTATTATTTTTATTTTTCATTAATGATATAGGCAATTGCTTGCCCGCCTACACCAAAACCTTGCTCTATGCGGATGATACAAGTTTCCTGTTTCACGATAACAATCTTAACGACCTAATGACCAATGCCAATCATGCGTTAAACCTAGCAAGTTCATGGTTCACAGAGAATAATCTCTTGCTTAATGCAAAAAAAACCGTAACTATGCACTTCTCCTCAAAATATAAATCGTCTGCTATACCATTCAATATAACTCTAAACAACAGTACTCTAGAATTAAGCAAATCGACAAAGTTCCTAGGTATCATGATCGATCATCATCTTAGCTGGAACATCCATATTAATGAACTATGTAGTGCGCTTTCTTCGGCAATATATGCAATAAAAAAGATTAAATTCTTAGCTGGTGAAATCGCTGCAATAACTGCGTATCATGCCTGTTTCCATTCTAAAATGACTTATGGTATACTGATATGGGGGAATGCCACAGACAGTTCTAGGGTTTTCATTTTACAGAAAAGTGCATTGAGAGCAATTGCAGGAGTATCCCGTGACACGCACTGCGAACCATATTTTCTTAAGTACAAAATACTGACTTTTACGTCTGAATATATTTTACAATGTCTACTATATGCTAAATCAAATATTAACGAACAAGAGGTAAACGGGAATATGCACTCCCACAATACACGCAGACGTGATGACGTTATCCTGCCTAAAGTACGCCTTACGCAGACACAAAAGTCCTTTGGATATTTGAGCTATAAGCTCTTTAACCAGCTACCACTCTCCACAAGGAAGATGGAAACAAAGGCGTTTAAAAGATTTATAAAACAAAAGCTGCAATCCACACATGCTTTCTATAAGCTGGGTGATTTTTTTGAGCATGCCAATTCTTTGAAATGGGAATAACATTAATATGTAACTTTCAGGTACCTCATTTTAGTTTTTATTATTTAATTATAATATTATGAATTTAATATTTAATATGTAGATTACAATGTGTAATGTAACATACCTGATCATATACATACGTTGTTTTTTTTCCAATTTTGTTTCGATACTTCCAATTAAGTGATTATTTTTTGTATAAAGTGCTTGATGACTATTAATATTCTTATAATAATAATCTATTTTATATGTATACTCATGTACATGGATTCAGCTCTATTATTTAAAAAAAAAAAAAAAATATTTGTCTGTCGTGTAAAGCCGACTTTAGTCAATGCTATTGTTGAATTAATATTTATGCTTAAATAGTTTTATATCTACATATAAACTGACGAATTCTAATATGCGATAATTAGCTTTAATTCCTAATTCATGCTGTTATTGTATATTTTTTGAATAAATAAACTGAATACTGAAATACTGAATACTGAATACTTACTTGTAGCAAGGAGCAAGGACATACCTCCTATTCCCTCTGCAACGCCGAGGAAACGCGGGAGAGATTCCGTGTCTTTCGAAGAA